>JAEIFJ010000224.1:0-54744 GCA_018903435.1 Leucophenga varia | reverse complement strand
AAAATTAATCATAGGAAAATAAAAAAAAAAAAAAAAAAAAAAAAAAACTTAAAGAAGCTTGAAAAGTAAAACAAAATGTTTCGATACTTTTCAGTCTTTCATATAAGCAAATTAGCAAAATGTTAAATTTTAATCACAAAATAAATATCAAACGAATACATAAACTTTAAAGAACATTGCTAAAAAGAATACTAGGGTATGCTTTCGTTTTTTTTACTTGCAGTCTAAAACAATTTTTTATGCAGTATTCCAAATACGCTTGGCGTTGTTCGAAATTTCGGTGTGCAAAATGTTCTGTTTCTTTTTTTTTTTTACAGATGTTGAGTTTCTTGAAACACTTTTTTTATTTGGAGACAGCAGGTTCTTTGCCAATAGCTTGATTAAATTCTTTATGCCATTCAAGATTTTGTTTGGTTACAGATTCACCACGTTTTGATGCTTGTTTGCCGCTATAAATTGCTAAAGCACAACCGATAACAGTCAGAGCCATCATAATATTGGCAATACGTATGCGCATTTTATTGCGAACGCGTTCCATTTCTTCTTGGCTGAAAACAAAAAAGAAATATATTTAAATTGTGTTAATGAATGGTGTGAAATTATAAAGATCTTACTCAGACTGGCTTAAATAACAGCAAACTGTAGCGTTTCATTTGAAATGTGTTAAATTTTACTCATTAACTAATTTTTTCGTTGATTTTGTCTATCAGAGTTGTAAGATTATATTTTGTTTTTCAAGTTTAATAACACAAAAATTCTGAAATTTCAAAAATACGGAAAAATTTTCGAACGGTTTTAAGTTTTTTACGCCGGAAAGAATACTAAATGGAATAAATTTCAGTGGATCCATAAATTTGAATCTCATAAGAACAAAGACTGGAATTAAATTGGTAATATTTTCGAATTCTTAATTCTGATTCGAAGAACTGTTTAACTTAAGTTTCGAATTTTTTTAAATATCTTCAGTGCCGAGTAAATTGCGTTAGGAAGACTAGATCGATAAGTCTCATGGGGGAGATCAAGAATTTATACTTTGGGATGGGATCCTTAAGTTCGTTACAAACTTTCCATCAAACTGAATATACCCATTTAAACTATTTGTAATAGGTTACAAAAAGCCGAAGGTGATACGAGAATATTTGATTGATGTATTCGCAAACTTATCTTTTCTCCAACAGACTACTTTATATGTCAAAAACACTTTTAGATACAGCCCCCATAAAAATAGCGTATATTTTTGACAGATAGCCACAATGTCCGTCCGTTTATATTTTAATGGATTTTAGGGTCCAACATATATGCTCAACACAAATTCTTTACCAGCAGCGACCAAATTTGACCAAGAGAACTGCATTCGCTTCAAGAGATGTGAAAGTTAACGGAACTAACGCCACTATTTTCAAAATGGTTACAAGTTTTCCAGCAAAACGGCGCATATTTAATAAAAATCATATCGTTGCAATGTATTCAATTAAGTCTTCCATTTCACGCAAAACCTATCGGACAGACGGACATTTTCTTAGCAAAAAAATACGCGTCTGGACGCACATATAACACTGAAAATGTCTAAATACCTAAAAATATAGCTACATACATACCTCACAAAATCAGGAATATCCGCTGTCGATTTATATTTGCCGCTCCATACAAGAAAACGTTTCTCCAGACTATTGGGTTCATGATTTTTAATTGTCTGCTGCAGCGCCGGTGTATATCCAAAGGAGCGCTGCAATAGCAGCATTCTGCCAACAGCTACAACGTTGTTGCTGTTGTTATTGCACAATAAACGTTTTAGCAACATAATGCAAATTGTTTTGCTTTAATAACTTTCACTTGCAGCTATCTGTTGTAAAATGGAAACAAAAGAAATAAACTTGTTTGATTTTACAGTTTCTTTTCTTTTCGACTACTTACACAACCGCCGCGGCGTATAACAGCTGTTCTCGTGATTCTGCATATGTTGCGCATGCAAGCATTTTACAACACTACACCGTGAAATCATTGTTTTTGCATGTTTCTAACACTACACGCTGCCGGCAAGTGTATTGCATAAAAACAATTATTTATTTAAAATGTTTTCAAATTTATTTAAACGTATTTTAGTGCAACAGCAAATACAAACAAATATTAAGAGAGCGCCGCCAGTCTTCCGTCTAATGAGCAGCAATGCTGCCGGTGAAAAAAGTGATGACATAAAAGCAGCGCTTGATATAGAAGCAAATCTTTTTGAAAATTCAGCAATACAACATGCGCCAATTGCAGTAAAGGATGCGCTGCGAAGTCGTCAGACTAGAAATTCGGGAACAATAACAACAAAAAGCAATAAATTAATATACGCCAACGGTAGCAGCAGCAGCAGCACAATAATTGCGCATCAGAAAGTAACAAAACCCAAAGAAACTTCAAAACTGATCAATGACGCAGAGCTGGGCTTGGAATTTGTGCGTCTACAGCAAAATGACAATCAATTAAATACACTACTGACCACAGTACGTTCGCGTAAGCAACACAATAAAAATGCACAAATTATTATTGAAGGACGTCGCTTGATAAGTGAGGCCTTGGCATGTGGTCTACGAATGCAAACATTAATTTTCAGTCAACGTGAACAATTGGCGCTGATTGCAAAGGACGTAGGCAAAGCGCAACGTAAAAATAATGCTAAAATATATAAAGTGCCACAGCATGATTTAAAGACATGGTCTACACTGACAACACCACCGGGTTTGCTTGCAGTATTTCAACGTCCAACAGCACAGGATATTGCATTGCAAGAGGATGCTGCGCCGCTGCCCATAACAGTTGTTTGTGATAATATACGTGAACCAAATAATTTGGGTAGCATTATACGCACTTGTGCTGCATTACCATGTCAGCAAGTGGTGCTAACACGTGGCTGTTGTGATCCCTGGGAATCAGAAAGCATTACGCGGCGGTTGTGGCGCACATTTTCGTTTGCCTATACAGGATGATGTGGATTGGGCAGATTTGGCTTTGATTATACCACCGGACGCTGCGGATGATTGTCATGTTTTTGTTGCGAGAAAGTAATCGTGGCAAGCGGCAACAATTAGCACAAAGCATAGAGTTGCTTGATTATGCTGCCGTGCAATGTACGGGTGCGCATAATGTGTTGATTATTGGCGGCGAAAGTCATGGCATTAGTGCGGGAAGCATACAAGTAAATATTATTTTTATTTCAAAAAAAATATTAATAATTTATTTAAAACTTTCTTATAGATTTATGGAATTGGTTGGCGAACGCGGTAAATGTGTTTATATACCATTGGCCGCTGGCATCGAAAGCTTAAATGTAAATGCTGCATTAACATTGATTTTATTTGAATTACGCAAGAAGTTGAATAGTGCAGCAGAATCAACAACATAATAAAAGTTATTTTGCCTTTAAAGTATTTGTAAATAATGTTAAATGATTTATCAATTTTTGTACAACGCGTGCTGCTATAAAAGAGGATAGTCTGTAGTGGTAAGCACTGTTATAATATTATGTTTTAATATTACTTTGCATGAAACAACGAGGACATTGGTGACTTCTATATGTTCATACGTGAAGATTTCAAGGGCGGAACTCTTGACCTAAAACACAGCAAATACGTTTTTCAAGAATGTGCCTTATGGCATCCTAAAATAATAAGCACATTTACAGTGTAAATATGTTGTCTTATGAAGACACAGATAAGTCAACACACGATAAGTACACCCTTTGGGTAGTTAAGTATTAAAAATGATGGGCTTTCCCCCAAAACGGAAGCACTGAATTTTAATGGTTAGGATATGTGACTAAAAGATCATCTCTGCTACTTTGATAAGCTTGAGAATATTCCCAGTCGAAGTTTGTCTAAGTAAATCAGTGGTTGACATATTGAGTAGCCTTAGTTCAGAAACACTGAGATGTATTATATAAAAAGTTTTATGGTAAATTTGACGGACTAGCTGTAGCCTGCTGAAGACCCGGATAAAGTCTCTAGAATCAATAAATATATAGAGTTTTTAAATAAACTTTCAAATAGACGTCAGACGCAGAAGGTTTCCAGACTAAGCCTAGATAAAGATAAGCCAAATCTGCCAAGTTTGTGGCTCCTCGGCTTCCTTATTTCGGTCGTTGCATCTCTGTTCGAGAACGCAAAAGATGTTCATTTTCCGATTTTGGGATAGGAATTTTAGTGTATAAAAAAAAAAAAAAAAAACAAAAAAATTCCATGAGGCCTGCGCTTTGAGATAGCTTGACTATCCGAGAAAATTTGTAATTTTAAACCTCTTCCCGTTTGTTTATGGTTCTAAGACCCATTTTCAATTTAAATTTCAAGTGTCTAGCTCTATCACCAATGCTCGCAAATTCAAATTAAAAGAAATTTCTTTGTTCCTAATAGCCCCGGTCTCCCCAACTTTTTATAAAGCTTCCTCAAAACTACTTAGTGAAGTTTTTTTCTCAAAAACTCATATCAAAGAACCCAAGAAAAAACTTCTTAAAAAAATAGAGAAATTGACACCAGTTCAAGTTTGAACTCATTTTGCATATTTTTTCGTCAGATTTTATATAAAATCTTATAAATTCGTTTAAACAATTTTCTTTTTTTTTTTGTAAAACATTTCTATTTAAATAATTTGATAATTATTTTAAACGTTAATGAAAGGAGCAAGCGGAGTACACAAAAGACACGCTTATCACATGAGAGAACGAATGAGAATTTTAACTTTTTACAATTTAAATATATAAAAGTTAATAAAATAATGATTTACATAATATTTATATAGGTGTAAAGACATTTACATAGATTTATATTTATATATATATATAAAATTATATGGCCAAATGTATGTATTTATGTATGCTGAAACGGTACTACATATTTATATGGATTGACACACACATGCGTGCAACGGATGCTTGAAGAGATTCGATTGATTGTTTGTTTGATTGATTGATAAATACGTTTAATGAGAAGAAATTTTTATATACGTGATGCTATTTACACTTGAGTTGAACCGATATAATGTCGGAGTCGTCTCTGGTGTTGACTGAGAAACTGAAGAAAAAAAAAATTGAAATTAAATTAAAATTATTTTCGGACAAAAAAAAAAAATTTACTTACACTTCACGACTTAACAACGGAACTACGCTTGACGACTTTCTTTGCATGATCTCGACTATTAATTACCTCAGCATGAAAACCAGTCTCCCAATCGGCATAGTATTTTACAGTACGTACATTACCATCCGGTTCCACAAGCGAATATTCACCCTTGACAACATCGCCATCACGTTCTTCGCGTTGATGCTTTATGTCGCCGGTGTGTGGATCATTTACATCATATTCGAAAGCATAGCGTGGATGATGATTCTGAAAGATGAAAGTGCGCTAGTTTAGAAAATTTAGAAATGCTTAACTATTTCATATAGCATACAAAGTGTTCCAGATGTTTCTCAGGCACTACTTTAATCAATGCCGGATTAGGCACTGGTGCTGTCTTAAGATATGTAGCACTGGGCACAGCTGCATGTGTAGTTAATGCCGGTGCAGCTGGTGCATAACGATAAAAACCAGCACCGAGTGGACCAATACCACCCAAACCATGTGCATAGCCGTTAAGTGGAGCAGCAGCACCGCTAAGATAGCCAGCACTTCCAAGACCATGTGCGCCAGTTAAATGCGTGCCAGTAACTTCTGCTCCTCCGCCACTTAAATGCGCAGCATGTCCCAGTCCAGCAGCATGTGCCAGTCCAGCAGCATGTCCTAGACCACTAGTAATTCCCCAGACCACCGGCAGCATGTGAGAGTGCACCGTGATAGTTGAGTGCTGGCGATACGCCGCTGTGTCCAAGCGAAATAGCGCCATAATATGCACCATGTCCGGTGGCTATAAAATTTTTCAGAAAGTTCAAAAAAATTTATAATATTTAAAATAGCTACATACCGCCGTGCAAGCCATATGCTCCGTAAGCACCATGTGCATCATCGGCTAAAGCGATTTTACCATTTGTAGCTCCATATGCTGCTCCATGTGCTCCTCCACTTAGCAAGGCACCACCAGACGTTACTAAAGGCTTTACAACATATTGATGCGAAATTGCGCCACCATGTGCTGTGGCAGCACCTAAGCCAGTAACAGCATGTGAAGCGTGTCCACCGCTTAGAATAGCGCCATGTCCATATGTAGTAGTAACTGCAGGTGCTGCTGCATAGCCGCTGGAGACTACTTTAGCTATAGCAGGTGAAGCATACGCGGCGATCTTAGTTACAGCTGGACCTGTTGACAAGGTGTGTGCACCGTATGTAGCCACTTTAGTAATAGCCGGCGCTGCAGCATAACTGGTGGCTACTGCTGGTTTTGAGACGTATTGATGAGATACGGCACCACCATGTCCTGTGCTTCCATATGTGGCGATTTTACCTATTGCTGGTGCTGCATAGGATGCTGTTAAAGCCGGAGCTGCATACGTAGCCACCTTAGCTATTGCGGGAGCTGCATACGACGATGTTGTTATAGCCGGAGCTGCATAGGAAGTGGTAGCTACTTTAGCTATCGCTGGAGCTGCATACGATGTTGTTATAGCCGGAGCTGCATATGTAGCCACCTTAGCTATTGCCGGAGCACTCGAATAAGTAGCTACAGCTGGTTTCGAGACATATTGATGTGATATGGCACCACCATGTCCTGAATGTCCATAAGCAGAGGAAGTTGCAATTTTAGTAATAGCTGGACCTGTAGAGATATGTGATACCGTGGGCGCCGCGTAAGATGTTGCTATTTTAGTGATTGCTGGTGCTGCGTACGATGTGGCATATGCTGGACCTGTAGCTACCTTCGTTAACGTTGGACCAGCAGAGTATGTAGTCAAAGCGGGAGCAGCATAACTGGCTATTTTTGTAACCGCTGGCGCTGCCGGATAGGCAGCAACAATCGGTTTGGAGAAATATTGATGTGATACATCTGCTGCGGCGCTATATGTGGCTACTTTAGCGACAGCTGGCGCAGTATGGCCAATAGACAAAGCTGGAGCGGCATAGGTGGCAACCTGTAGCGGAAAAGCGTATTATTATAAATGTTCTAAAAAAAATTGTTGACGAGCGTATTTCAACGGATAAAATTTAAATCGGAAAAAATTTACAGTGTTAGGAATTAGTGCTAAGAGTGTTGGTAAATGTTTGTTAGGCTGTCAGTCGAACGGTCGACACTGGTGTTATGCAACACAGTTGGAGAAAATAACGGTATTGAACGAGATGGTTACTAAGTACAAAGCGGTTATTTCGATGGAATAATTAAACAAATAAATTAATAAAAAGAAAAAACATAACTCTATTGTTAAATTGTCGTACAGTGTGCGGATACGTAACATTTTTATTTAACGATATTTACCTTTGCAAGTGCGGGTGCAGCAGAAACTATAGCAGGTTTTGAGACATACTGATGAGAGACAGCTCCGGCTCCGGTGGCACCATAACTGGAGGCAACTTTTGTAATAGCAGGTGCAGCTGCGTATGTGGTTACGGCGGGCGCAGCATATGAAGAAATCTTTGTTACAGCAGGTGCAGCATAAGAAACCGCTGGAGCAGCGTAAGAAACCGCCGGAGTAGAGTAGGTAGCAACTTTGGCAATTGCAGGCGCAGCGGAGTACGTAGTGGTCACTGCTGGTTTTGAGACATATTGATGCGAAACGGCTCCACCATGTCCAGATGCATATGAAGTAGCAATTTTTGTTACAGCAGGTGCAGCATAAGAGACAGCAGGAGCAGCATAGGAAGCAATCTTTGTTACAGCGGGTGCAGCATAAGAAACAGCCGGAGCAGCATAGGAAGCAATCTTTGTTACAGCGGGTGCGGCATAAGAGACCGCCGGAGTGGAGTAGGTAGCAACTTTGGCAATTGCAGGTGCTGTAGAGTACGTAGTGGTTACCGCAGGTTTTGAGACATATTGATGTGAGACGGCACCACCGTGACCTGAATATGATTTTGTTACAGCAGGTGCAGCGTATGAATGACTCACTGCTGGAGCTGCATACGAGGCTATCTTCGTTACAGCTGGTGCTGCATATGACACTGGTGCTAATGCTGGAGCAGCATAAGTAGCCACTTTAGCAATGGCAGGCGCTGTGGAATACGTAGTGGACACCGCCGGTTTTGAGACATATTGATGTGAGACGGCACCAGAACCACTGCTCGAATATGTTGCAACTTTGGTGACAGCTGGTGCAGTTGCATATGTACTGATGGCCGGTTGTGTGTATGTGGCTACAGCGGGAGCAGCATACGTAGCTACTTTGCAATCGCCGGAGCTGCAGCATATGTAGTCACAGCGGGTTTTGAAACATATTGATGCGAAATGGCACCACCGTGCGCGGTGCTACCATATGAGGCTACTTTAGTTATGGCTGGTGCAGCGTAGGATGTTGTTATGGCTGGCGCAGCATAGGACGTTGCTACTTTTGTTATAGCTGGCGCGGCATACGTTGCTGTTACAGCTGGCGCGGCATATGTAGCAACTTTAGCTACCGCCGGAGCAGTGGCGTATGTTGCTACAGCTGGTTTGGAAACATATTGATGCGATACAGCACCACCATGTGCTGAAGTTGAAATCGTAGGTGCAGAGTATGATGTGGCAATTTTCGTTATAGCTGCAGGTGCGGCATAGGAGGTGGTCACT
Source organism: Leucophenga varia (assembly GCA_018903435.1). Classification (NCBI taxonomy): domain Eukaryota; kingdom Metazoa; phylum Arthropoda; class Insecta; order Diptera; family Drosophilidae; genus Leucophenga; species Leucophenga varia. The sequence continues at coordinate 46,080 of JAEIFJ010000224.1, read as the reverse complement.
GCAGGGGCGGCATAAGTAGCCACTTTAGCAATTGCCGGAGCAGCTGCATATGTGGCAACAGCTGGTTTCGAAACGTATTGATGCGATATGGCGCCACCATGTCCAGATGCATATGAACTTACAATTTTAGTTACAGCTGGTGCAGCGTATGATGTCGTCACTGCTGGTGCGGCATAAGTAGCGATCTTACCAATAGCTGGCGCGGCATAGGTTGCTGTTACAGCTGGTGCGGCATAAGTAGCAACTTTAGCAATGGCTGGCGCAGCGGCATACGTAGCTACAGCCGGTTTGGAAACATATTGATGCGATACAGCGCCTCCATGTCCAGTTGCAGAGTAAGCAGGCGCGCCATATGAACTTGCAATTTTTGTTACAGCTGGTGCAGCATACGAAGTCGTAATAGCTGGCGCAGCATAAGTAGCAACTTTAGCAATGGCTGGCGCAGCGGCATACGTAGCTACAGCCGGTTTGGAAACATATTGATGCGATACAGCGCCTCCATGTCCAGTTGCAGAATAAGCGGGTGCGCCATAAGAACTTGCAATTTTTGTTACAGCTGGTGCAGCATACGAAGTCGTAATAGCTGGAGAAGCGTAGGTGGCAACTTTTGCTATTGCTGGCGCTGCAGCATATGTTGACACGGTGGCTGGTTTCGAGACATACTGATGTGAAAGTGCACCGCCATGTGCAGAACCTGCGTAGGAGGCGCTGGCGACCTTGATCGGCGTTGAAATATACGAAGGTGATGCATATGTAGCTAATTTGCTTGGTGCGGATACGTATTGTGTTTGCAGTGCCGGAGCGGCAGGTAAATATGTCTTCGATAACGCAGGTGCATAGCTGTGCGCCGATGACTCATGTACCGCGTATTTTGTGTAAAGCGATTGACCGCTAAGATCCGCTAGATTGTGTGCAGAAATTTTGGGTAGCGCAGCATGTCCAGTGTATGTAATTGATGGAGCATAAGCAGCGGGAGCAGAAGCAAAAGCAGCACCATGTCCTAAAGAATATGCACCACCACCACTACTGTATGTTGTTGTTGCTAACTTCGAAATTCCGGGTGAAAGTTGTGAATAGCTAAAACCAGGTGACTCATATGTTTCCACTTTTGAGAAGCCAGGCGTCGTCTTTGAAAATGTATAACCCGGTGAACTATACGATTCAATTTTTGTCGTCACTGGTGGTGCATTATATGGAATTTTAGAGATATCAAGGTTAGCTGCATAGCTGGGACCCGATGAAGTATAAGTGGCTATCTTGGAAACTGCTGGTGTTGCATGACTATAACTGTAGCCGGGCGTTGCGTATGTAGCAACTTTTGTTATGCCACCTGCTGGCAGTGATGGTGATGGTGGTGGCAAATAGGCATTGTTTAACTTAATGCCGCCACTTTCTCCTCCGGGTAATTTTGTCAATGCTGGCGTTACGAGATTTTTAAATTCTATACCTGATGGCACAACCGCAGCATATTTCGACGCGGGCGATTTATCTGCATAAGTAATGCCACTCGGCGCGTATTCGACCGCAGGGGTGAAGAGTGATTTCTGCACGGGTGCAATGTATTTCTTAATTTCGGTTTGACCGCTTGAATGCGTGTAGCCGGAAAGGCCAGCACTGGATTCATATGATGACGAAGCGGTGCCAACAGACGCATATTGTAAATGGCCATTTTCCGAATATGTTGATACTTCGGGTGAAACACTGTATTTGGTAACGCCCGGTGTTATAGAGAATTTCACCTCTGGTGCTGGATACGTATAGTCGGGTGGTGCCGGTGATACGTGTATGCAGGAGGTAATGCTGTTGCTGCAGTTGGTGTTGGTAGTGGATCAGCTAATATTGTGCTCAGCAATAAGCAGAAAGTTGCAATCAAAAGCTATCAAAGAATGGGGAAAATAATTTATTAACGTTAAATTTTGAACTACTAATTTTTTAAATTAGAATTTAGTGAAATTTTGATAAAATCTTCAAAGATATATACGATATATTTATAGTCCAGATTTGGGCTGCAGCTAACTTTTTTACTCTTAAGCATTTTCCGATTTCCATTCAACACGGAAATTTTGAGTCAAGTCACAATAGTTTTTATATAAATCCTATATGTAATAGGGTAGTACCCCCAGAGTATGGGTAAAGTTAATACATTCTTTCGTATAGTCGGGTATAAAAATTATTTGAAAAAATTTAAATTTCTTGATAATTGTTTCACAAGTTTATAAAAAAATTTATCTACGAAATTTGACAATTAAAATTTCCAATTTCTGAAAATCCTCATAAATTTATCTTTCGATAATTCTGGAAGAAGTTATTCCTTAAATATCGCAGAAAAACCATAACAGTTTATTTTTTCCCTTTTCATATAAGTGTTTATGACTTCTTCATAAATGTAACATTTTCTTCTAAAAGATCATACTTTATCATCCAAATGAGAATCTCATTTTTTTTTTTGTGAAATTTTATTGAGTTCTCGATAACTTCCAAACTTATAGTTGGGTTGAAAATTTTTGTATGCTTAGGAAATTTAATATCCTTTAGTGTTATACAAAAAGTTTTGAAATCACATAAGTAAATTAAATAAAAAAAATTGGTTGAAAATTAGATATAATTTTATGGTCCTAACAGAATGTTAAAATTTGACTCGAATAAGAGAAATTTGTCGAAAAAAAAAAAAAAAAAATTAAATAAAAATAAATAACTAAATAACTAAAATAAATAAAAATAATAATATTAACAATAAAAGTAAAAATTGGGCTTATGATTTTGTTTAAATTCATATTAATACTATGATACGATTGTCAAAGAGATTATGTAGAAATAAAAATATTATAATTCACAAACAGTTTATTCTGAAGTTTGATAAAGTTGATCCGTTTGGGGTGTGTTAAAAAATATTTTTTTTTTTTTTTTTTTTTTTTTACAAAATTTTATGTTCTTTTATGTTTTATTCTTGTGAATAGACTTTACTAAATGTTATTGTTTCCTTTTTTCTTGAAGCAATACATTCTATTGTATTCTTATGAACATAATAACAAAAACTTCCAAAATTCTTTAATGAAAGGTTTTCAAAAATTATTTGATATGAAATTTTGTTTTTAAAATTTTAAATTAAAAAAAAAGTATTCTTGTATATTGCTGAATACAATTTCTGAACGAAGTTTCCCTAAACTTTAGATATAAAAATAATCACTTTAAAAACTAGACGCATGCAAATTTGTAAGATATTTCATCTGTAATTTTTTTTTATACTAAAAAAAAATATATATAATTTTTTGGTTTATTTCTTTAAAAAAAAAGAAAATATTTTCTTAAAATAGTTTTTTATTTTTTTATTTGAATTTATTTTCACTATTAACAAAATTCGTCAATTTTCAACTCCAGAGAAAAGACAAAGTGCTTCGAAAGCATGCTTAGAATTATTCCATCGAGTAATTCTTACTTCAAAACGGTGGTTTTCGAAATATTCTCTTATTCGTTTTTGGGTTAGACTAACTCGAGAATCCTGGGGTATGGAATTATTTTAAATTCGGAAGTAGCATGCCTAAATTCTTCGGATGCACTATATCCAATCTTTGGTCAAATTTTGACGGATTGTGTAATTTAATTTATAAGTTCAAATATATTTTTTCTGAATTGTAAATCATTCAAAAAAATTATTTAATTGATTGTCACATTTTCTTAAAGTTCTTAATTTTAAACACTTCATCTTGTTTTTTTTTTCTTAAAATATTTATTTGTTTATTTATATTATCAAAGTCTTTTCAAAGTCCTTTTGCACTTCTTAGATTATATTCATTTTCATTAATGCATTTGCATTTCTGGAAGGACTCACCTTCATATTAAATATTTGTTCTATTTTTAAACACAAGAATTTTTTTTTATGATATTTCTCACTATTTTTTTTTTTTTTTATATATTTTTTATCACTTTATAATAAAAAAATCACTTAATATTTTAAATATTTATTTTGTTAAATATCCTTTTCTTGCATAATCCTTGTTTTGTTTTTTTTATTGGCGTTGCATAACGCACATTGCACGCACGTTAGCTAATGCTCCTTCTTCTGTACACACACACACACACACACCGACGCGTTCGAGAAATATATATTTTATATAGAAATATCCGTGTTCTATCGTTTTTGGCTCTCGCAAAGTAGAGCACCGCGAGATACTGATGGCCAGCCCGGCCCTCTTAACGTTTATATACGGTCAAATTGTATCCGAATGTAAGCAGCCGAATGCACGCACGCACGCGCAGCATACGCACCTCCTGAGCTGAACTGAATTAAATTGAATTGAATTGATGACTGTTCGACGACGACGAACGACGACGTCAACAGACGTTGCAGCGCTGCAATGTTGCTCCGGTATTATTTTTTTTTTAGATTTACTTGCCGACGAAACCAGTGCAAAAGACATTGACGTCGACGTCAACGTCGCTGCTGGCAGCTTAATGATGACGCCTGCATTGCTGCGTTTGCGCAGCATCAACAGCAATCGTGCTTTGGGTTAGTCAAGTCGACTGCAATAAAATGTCTGCCCCACCTTTCGTTGCATGAAGCTTTGGGTGAACCAATTTTTAGTACAGTGGTTTAAAATACGCGAAAAATTTTAAATACTTTTGAGTATACAACAAGGAAAAACCATAACTTCGGTGATATATCCGTCTTATTCGAATCAGACTATTTTTTTCTTGAATGAATATGATTCTACTTTAATCATGTGTCCCATTGTGATCATAGGATGCTATAATAAGTATTTTAAAGGTATTTGAAATAAAACGCTTCATAAGTAATTTTTTTTCATACAAATACTTAAAAATTAGAGTGTAAATTTCTAAATGGGTTATATGACACAGTGATCCCACCCATGATACAATTACTAAAGGTAGTACCAAGCGGTCTACATCGACGATATTGTGAAACGTATGAGTAAGAAAGAGATGGCAGATTTTCTCTATTTACTCAGTTTCGTATGTTGTTTTGCAGGTGTAAAGAAGACTATTTTTTTCTCTGGTAATGTTTCTTTTTCACTTCGACAAACGCAGAACAGCGAAGCAATCGACGAAAGCTGAAAAAAAAAAAAAATTTTCTCTTTATATTACCTGGTGTAATTGTATCATGATCCCACCTAAGATAGTTTAATTTAAGAAGTGTTTTGACCGAATTTAAAGAAATCGCTTCATAAATAGATAATTTTAAAATAAAAACTTAAAAATTGGCGGTAGATTTGTATGGGGGCTAGTTTTTTTAACCTGAGTTGATATTAGAAGTGTTTCTACCGTGTTTGAAATAAATCGTTTCATAAATAACTCATTTTTTATATAAAAACTAAAAAAATTGGCGGTATATTTGTATGGGGGCTATATGCTATAGTCGACCCATCTCAATCACGGGTCTTTTTTAAACTTGGGTTGATATTAGAAGTGTTTCTACCGTGTTCGAATCAAATCGCTTTATAAATAAATAATTTTTCTTATAAAAACTCTAATTTTGGATGTAGACTTGTATGGGGAACATATGCTATACTGGACCCACCTCAACCATAAGTCCTTCTATAATCATGAGCTGCTATTATAAGTCATTTTACTTTATTTGACATAAATAAACCATTTGTAATAAAAAACACTCAAAAATTATACAGGGGCTATGCCTAAAAATGGGCGTGGCACTTTGGTTTTGACACTTTTTCTGCGTATGACTGAGAAAAGCCTCAGTTTTGAATTTCATCTCAATATCTGAGCAAATGAAACGTGTAACTACAGACAGACGGACATGACTAGATTAACTCGTCTCGACGACCTGATCAAGAATATATATACTTTATGGGGTATACGGTGTCTCCATTCATGCGTTACAAACTTTTTGACAAACTGAATGCACCCTTTCGCACCACTGTGCAATGCTTGTAAAATGTTCGCCTGAGCTTAAAATCGTGCAGTGCTACACTGAGAAAAAATTAGATTTTTATGTACAATTTTAAACTTTTGCAACCTGTTAGTTTGATCTATCGACATAAGGAACACAACTCCTCCCTCTCTCTCATATTGAAATATGCAACAGCATAAATGCGTGGTTGTAACTTTTGGCAGCATGCAGCATTATTATTTTATTTTTTTTTTTTTATTTTCATATTTTATTTTTTTGTGTTGTGTGCGTTGCAGCACCATTTTTGGGTTTATTGTTTTATTCAAAAGACTTTTGCTTGCTTGAGCTGCAACACAATTTAATTCAAGTTATTTTTTTTTTTTTTTATTATTTTCAAAAATTTTAAAGCGTGTGCAAAATTGCATTCTTGTTGCGTATCTTATAGATACATTTGTCGTTTGCTAAAAAAAAAAAAAAAAAAAGCCAGTTACTCCAATTCTTTGCTTTTAAGAAAAAATAAAAAAAATATTCGTATTAATGTCGTGCGTATCAATAAATTTGTTGTTTTTATTTCTTTGAAGGCAACAATCACGCAATTTTCGTTCTTGTTTTTTTTTTTTTTTAGATTTTTTGAAAATAAAACAAGAAAATTCGTTATAGAACCTTGATTGTCCATTATGAATGAATAGATTGAAATTTTTTGAAGTATATAATGTATGAAGTTGGTTTTTAGTTTATAAAAATTGAATTAAAAATCAAAAAAAAAAAATTTATTAAATTTATAAATTATATATAATTTTTCCTCTTTTTAGAAGTAAACTTCTTCATCTATAATAGAAGCGTTGAATGAACCAGAAGACTTGGTTTTCAATTCAAAAATATAGAAGTTTTTAGAGAAAAAAGTGAGTTCGTGTAAATGGTTTAAAGTAGTTCTATGTTTTTTTATTTATTTATTTATTTTTTTAAAATTATTTTATGTACTAAATTATGAAATGTTTTTTTTTTTAAATATTACTTGCGTTCTCCAAGAGACTCCAGCAATAATTTAAAGGAAACTTTTTAATAAAGATGCATAGATTCGCGTGCTATTAAAGTTTTTGCACATTTTTGCGCCTTTCGAAAAAATACTCTTCTGTCCGTCTGTCTCGAATCATTCTCTCAATCAAACTCAAAAATATAGAAGTTCTTAGAGAAAAAAAGTGAGTTCCTTTAAACGGTTTAACGGTTCTATGTTTTTTATTTTTTTGGAAATTATTTAATGTACAAAAATATGAAAGGTTTTTTTATGAAACATGACTTGCGTTCTGCGAGAGTGCCAGCAATAATTTAAAGGAAACTTTTTAATAGAGATGTATAGATTCTCGTGCTATTAAAGTTTTTGCACATTTTTGCGCCTTTCGAAAAAAATTCTTTTGTCCGTCTGTCCCGAATTATTACCTCAATTGGTGCACTATTGACTGATTATAGATAATCCTGCGTGTTTTTTGTAAACATCTGACAGAACGACGCAACGACTATTGTTCTTATCTCTCTGTTTTGTCCCTAGCTTGTCAACGGTTATAAAATGATGTGGCAAATGCTGCTTTGATGTTTATTGACTCGGATTTCTGGTTGTTTATGAAATAATGTGAACTTTTTCACACTCGATACATCATCTTTTAGTGAGGTAATGACATTATAGGCTCGCTGTTGCCTTTACACATGCTGATGGATATTTTATAGTAGACTGTTTCGTTTTTTACTTACTTTACAAAATTATGTTATTTTTAAATGGGCCTTCCGGGCGTTAAAGATGAAAAGAATATTTTCATAAATAAATCTAATTAAAAAAAAAAAACGTAATAAAAAACAAAAATAGTTAGATTAATAAAAATAAATCAATAAAAATTTAAATTTTTAATCAAGCTTTAAATTCATTAAATATTTAACTTTCAAAAATTACACAGATAAATAAGCGTATACGCAATTTACGAACATATATATACGCATTACACATACGCAGCGTTGTACTTACAAGTATATAATTTTTTTTATTTTTGATATAGAAAAAAAAAAAAAATAACAACAACAACTCACATAGTTAATTCGATTAGTTTATAGCGATTTTGGACTTTTCAAAAATTTACATTAATATTGAATTTTGCGTAAAGAAATAATATTGAAAAAAAAAAAAAACATACAGTACCTATAAATCGACTACTTTTTCAAGTTTTTTTCAAATACATTTCGAAAGCCCAAAATGCAGAAACTAATATGCAACATAAACTCATACATTTTATGAATATGTATTGCAAATTTTGAAATGTTTACGCTTGGCCATGTTGATCAACAACACGCTTTGCGAGTGTTCGAATTGGCAATCTAGATCGAAGGCAATTTTTTTTTTTTTTTTGATTTTTTGATTTTTTGGGCTGCTAACTACTCGTAACTAGATGTATGCAAATGAGTGAGAGAAGTATCTTTGTATATCTAAATTAAAGTCATTAAACGTGTGACTGTGTGTGAAGAAATTTAATCGAAGTCTAGATTTTTCAATTAATCTATGAGAGTATTAAATATTTACATAGATACCTACTATGTATGTGCATATAAAATATATTATATATAAAGGCAATATTTCGTCATTTAAATCAAATGAATGACTCTACTCTCAGTTTGTGGAAATTAAAAAAAGAAAATAAATTTTAAAGCGAGTTACATACTATATTATGCGCTATACAGTTTTTGAAGATAATGGAAATTTAAGCTAGAATTTAGAGCTAAAATAAATAAATAAAAAATAATCAAAAATACTAATTTTACTATATATCTCAATCTTCAAAGTAGCTGTTTATTTGAACTATGTACATTTGTAATTTATTGTATTTTGAACATTTAAAGCTTGTGGACTGTGTGGATTGTATGTGGATTGCATGTGGATTGTATGTGGATTGTATGTGGATCATATGTCGATCGTATGTGGATAGTAAAATTAAGCGTGCACATGAACCAAACAATTGAAAATAAGTGAAAACAAGTTTCTTTTGAAGTACTCTTAGGTAAAAACACGTCAAAATTTTATATATTTGGGCGTACAATATTATGATATTGTGTGGTGGTCAAGCTACTCTTATAAAAGAAGAAAACATTAATGAAATTACTTCAATTAAATTCTTTAAAACGACTTTTTGGCTATATTTTAAAAACTTTGGATTGTATGTGGATTGTAAAACTTATCATCCAATCGATTTAAATTGTTGTAAAATAATAAAATGATTACGATGTGGGGATTGGTGAAGATCAAGCTAACCATTTTTGAAAACGAGGAAAAAGACTATGAATTGAATTCTAAACACGTACGTTTCGGCTTTTTTTTTATTGGATTGTATGTGGATTGTGTGTGCATTATAAAACTAAGCAATCACATGGTCTAATTATTTGAAAAATTGTAAAAACAAATTTCTTTAGAAGCGATTATTATGCTTTAAGGTAAAGCATAAGAAAATCATTTAGATTTAGAAGTACAATACGGTCCGGGGATAGTCAGAGATCGAGAAATACATTCTTTAACTTACGAGGAAACAATACCACTAAAATATATTACTAATTGAATTGTAAGCAAGCGCGTTTTGGCTACATTTTGAAAACTTAGTATTTTGGATTATGTGGAGTGTATGTGGATTGTCAGACTTAGCATCCACACGATTTAAATAGTTGAGAAATATATTTCATTGAAACGAGCAATGAGTTTTGAGGAAAATCATAGTAAAATCTTTTAGATTTCGAAGAACAATAAGATTGAAGTTCAAGATATACACTAATTAATAACTAGGAAACCTTAGCATTGAAATATACTATGAATTAAATTCGGAACAAGCACCTTTTGGTAAGATTTAGAAAACTTAGCAATTTGGATAATGTGGACTCTGTGTGAATTGCAAAACTTAGCATCCACACGATTAAAATTGTTGAAAAATTGTAAAAATTAATTTCTTTTAAAGCGAGTATTATGCTTTGAGGTGTGTGTATTGTGTGTAGACTGTATGTGGATACTGCAAAACGATAAAAAACCAATTTCGTTTGAAATGAGTAGTATGATCATGGTTTTATTTTTATTTTTGTGCGGTTTATAAAAAGGAATATTCAATTTGTATATTTTGTGCGTAAGTAACTCAGGTCAGGTTATGTAGCGACGTAAGGTGTTAGTATTTTACTAGAGGAGAGCCTATAGCTGTTACTTACGTAACGACACGCTGCCAAAAAAAATTTTCGGTTGACCAGAGTCTTTATATCTAATAGTAACTGGGCTAGTAAGTTGTTTTATTGCCTTTGCACGCATGCCACACGAATTGAATGGACATGTGGACGGACGAACGGACGGACTTACTGAATGACTAGCTGCCAGGCTGCTGCTGCCAGGCCACTTAGGGGCACAACGCAGGCGCGTGGCGTGGCTTGGTACATATAGCATGACTATGGTTTTTGATTTGGTTTAGTTCGATGCTAGCGAACGCATGTGTGTGACAAATGTCGTCGTCATCGTCAATGTTTTTGTTGTTGCTGTGATATATACGTAATCTTTTAGTTTTTGAGAAGTAGGTTAAAATTTTTGCGTTTTTATTTTTGGCTTTCAAATGTACAAAAATTAAAATTCAATCAAATTGCAAAACTACGCAGGACACTGAACTGAACTGCTTAAATTTAACTGCTTAGGGAGTCAAATGAATGAGTAAGAGTGAGCGAGTGAGTTTGTTGGTTAGTTCGAGGTTTCATGTTCAATTAACGCGCTTTAAACAGATGCAGATGGCGAATTTAAGCTACTTGCCACATAAGTTGCCATTGCTGCAGCGTTTGTTCGCAAATGTGTGTATTTGAGAATTGGTAGCAACATGCGAATCGCGATTGATCAACTGTATGGACGGACAGACAGACATACAGACGGACATGCGTCATGTTGTGTACAAGTCAAAATCTGTCCTTTTTACTATGTCCGTCTGTCTGTCTACTGTGTGTGTGTGTGTGTCAGGCAGCTCTATTTATATTTCGCTCTCTTTTGAATTTTTGTACACCTTCAAATGTATTGTATCATAGCCTTTCACTTTCATTTCTCACGCTACTCACGTGTGTAAACAGGGCGTATGTGTTACATCTAAAATTTTCCATAGTGGCTACATGCAGTTTCCTTTACGATTTGCCGCACTTTAGTTTTGTTTATTTTTTTTTGGCAGATTGTATAATAATCAACTCACTAATCAATCGTTTAAATCAGTGGCAACCAAATATAGCTATAAAGCAGATTTAAAAATTGTATATTTATTTTATATATAAAATACTGATTTGTTTTAAAATATGCGATTAGCGGCTTGTGTCTGCCTTGATTTGATATGCCGCTTTCCAAATGTGTACATCATTGAGCTAATCTAGTGGGACTACAGTGAACTAAGTAATTATTCATTAATTATAAATCATTTTAGCTTTAATGTATTCTTGATCGACATTGACATTTCTTTTGATTTATATATGCCCGCCGTTCCGTCCATCTGTTCATCCTGTGTCCATCCGATCTCATTTTTTATACTCGGGCCTATGTGTGATTTCAATAAAATATCCGGATTTGGCTCAGATTGTACAATTTTTATATCTGGTCCAAATATAAACCTAACTAAAATTAATAAATTTGTGTATAAAACAGTTTTTTATTATATTTTATTGGAGGATCAAAATTTAGGTTCATAATTTTATCGTTTTGATTTTAACCGTTTTAGTTTTCATCGTTTCATTTGTTTTTGGTTAATTTGTTATCGATTTATTTTACATCGTATTATATGTTTTTTTTTTTTAATTGAATTATTTTCTATCGATTTATTTGTTATCGTTTTATTTGATATTACTCAAATTTTAATAGATTTTTTAATATACCCTGTACCCAAAGGGTAAAAGGAGTCGAACTAGCTATGCCTGTCAGTCTGTCCGTTTGTACTGCTGTCTGCCGTATAAGAGAGACTACCACGGAGATTATAGGAGATAGGGCCACCATATTTGAAACTTAAACTCTCCTCTGCGGTCAAGTATGCACTTACAAACGGTTTTCTCTAGCCATATTTTGAGGAGTTTACCCCATACAACTTAAGGTACATAAAATTTGGGTATGGGGTATCTTGCAGTCGAGCATACTAGACTTCAGCGTTCTTTCTTGTTATTGTTTAATTTATAATCGTTTTCTATGCTACAAGTATATTTGTTATCGATTGATTTTTTATCGGTTGTATTTTATATTACACTTATGCCGCATTTCCATTGAGCCGCGTTTTGTTATCGCGTTAACAATTTATCGAAAAACGCGGAACGGTGTTTCCATTGCGTTTTAGCGTTAGCGTTCGAGTTAAAACAGCTGATTTTGTTTGTTATGTAGTAAAAAAATTGTACAGGTTAAAAAAAAATTTTTTTTTTTTTGAAATGCAGTTTTTTAATATAACGAGTGGATGTAGGTGTTGTTCCTTTAGTAACTGCTGTCCAATACGAGCATGATAAGGTAATCCGTCATTTGAATATATGCAGCTGAAGCTTTTATGTAAATGTTTATTTTTTGCGGTTACTTTGTCAGCTGTTTTCATAAGTATGCGCAACTTACGATTGCCAAATTATTCGAACTGATAAGAGAAATCGGTTGGAAATCGGTGTGAAATCGGTTTGGACGCGTGTTATCGAAAGTTGCGTTCAAAATTAACGCGACTTTTTCCCATACCTAACTGCCTATCTTTTTTGTATACGATTTAACGCGAGTTTGTCGAGTTTTTAACGCTAACGCGGAACGCGGCCTAATGGAAACGGGGCCTAACTTTATGTCTTATCTCCCGATATATTTTTTTTATTTTGAATATGTTATCGATTTAATATTTATGAATTTATTATTATCGTTTAATTTGTTATCGTTTAAGCCTACTATTGCGATGTATGCCCTTAATATATTAAATATTTACATTTATTTTCAACATATGTCAAACTTTCTATATAACCTTCGTATTAAATCATTTCTTAATGGTTTAGTCCACTCACTAACACATTTAAATGCCAAATAAATAAGTTAAACTTCTGCAAGAATTTACCAAATCAAAAAAAAAAAAAAAAAAAGAAAAAAGGTTTCAAAAGCTTTTTTGCTTGCTCCTAATCAGAGTACTTCAATCAGAATAATGCCGCATTTCCATTGAGCCGCGTTTTGTTATCGCGTTAACAATTTATCGAAAAACGCGGAACGGTGTTTCCATTGCGTTTTAGCGTTAGCGTTCGAGTTAAAACAGCTGATTTTGTTTGTTATGTAGTAAAAAAATTGTACAGGTTAAAAAAATTTTTTTTTTTTTTTTGAAATACAGATTTTTTTGTATAACGAATGGATGTAGGTGTTGTTCCTTTAGTAACTGCTGTCCAATACGAGCATGATAAGGTAATCCGTCATTTGAATATATGCAGCTGAAGCTTTTATGTAAATTTTTATTTTTTGCGGTTATTTTGTCAGCTGTTTTCATAAGTATGCGCAACTTACGATTGCAAAATTATTCGAACCGATAAGAGAAATCGGTTTGAAATCGGTGTGAATTCGGTTTGAACGCGTGTTATCGAAAGTCGCGTTCAAAATTAACGCGACTTTTTCCCATACCTAACTGCCTATCTTTTTTGTATACGATTTAACGCGAGATTGTCGAGATTTTAACGCTAACGCGGAACGCGGCTTAATGGAAACGCGGCCTAAGTTTGTACGAATGTTAGTAACGGACAGAAGGAGGCTAGATAGAAGGGGAGTTAAAATATGTATGCCTGTTTGTCTGTCCGTCTGTCCTGCTGTCTGTCGTATGAGAGAGATAACCTCGGAGATTATGGGAGATAGCGTCACCATATTTGAAGCTTAGACTCTCTTTTGAGGGGTACCTATCGTACAAATCTACCCCAAAATTGTGGGTCTTTGCAAAAAATTCATAATTTTTTTTTATTCTAGGAAGTCATAATTTAGTATAAATTATGTCGATGATAGTCCCAATGAATTAAACCAATATGGGTAGGACCAACAAAATTTTACCCCAGAAATATACCCCATTTTTTAAGTTTTTGTACTAAAAACTATATACATTGAGGTATGATATTAAGATAGGACTTAACTTAAGGTACATACAGTTTGTTTACAGGGTATCTTGCAGTGGAACATACCTGACTTCAGCGTTCTTTCTTGTTTTTTATTATACCCGTTACACATAGTGTAAACCCCCCATACAAACTTATCGATTTTTTTCGATTTTTTGTTTCAAAATAGTAATTATTTATGAATGTACTCGCTTCCAATTGGGTAAAAACATTTCTTTTGTCACCCAGGGTAAAAACCAAGACGCTTCGCCCGTGTAACGGGTATTTCAGCTTCAGTTCCACCGAAGTTAACGTTTATCCTTGTTTTTTTTATTGTATTTTTTTTTATCGATAAATTGATATCGTTAAATTGGTTATCGTTGCATTGCTATAACTGAAATTAATGCGTAGCTTAATTTAAGCAAATATTATCATGTAAAATTAGAGCGAATATAGAAGTGCTGCTGCTGATGTTTCTCTCTTGCATCCTTTTCCCTTCTTGCGCTTAGAAGGTGTGTGAAACACAAAGATATATGTTATAGATGGTGTTAAAGATAATACACCGTGCAATACAATATTAATAGATTTTAGAAATTAAATAGCGTCACTATGCTATATTATTCTATATTTATATACAATATTTATCTCAACATTTATTATTTTAAATTCAGCCACACCCTAATAACCATAAAAGACATAATCTACACAAATTTGTTATATGTGCAAGCATACACATATGCATAGTATAAAGAAATAGTGTGAACGACATGAGAAATCTAATTGCATGCTCAATTTCATGCAGATTTCATGCATCCAAAAAATCCATAACGACATCGAGATACTTATCAATAATGCAATGAAGTCTGAATGCCTTGCGAATTGGTCAAGTAATTTAGAATTCTTTGACTTGGATCAGATATGGTATGTGCTGCGCATTGCATTGAATACGAAACCGAAAGCAGTAGGCTGTCCGTCTGTCTGTCTGTCAGTCTAAAGTCTGCAAAAATATAGACTCAAAAAAAATAATACTTTGCGTGTCGCAGTGGCTAAAGGCTTCTAATTGAAATGTCACCGCATGCGCTACTCAATCAATTACCACATACCAAACAAATAAGAAAAAAATAAAACCAAAAAAAAAAAAAAACTTAAAACAAATTCGTTATAAATAATTTTAAGAAATAAACTAGAACTGAACGCAAAAGATTTTGATATTTCACACCAATTCATTTGATCGTAAATTTTTCTGATTTTGTGTGTCTCTTTTTGAAGTGCGTTTTTTTTTTTGTATACATATTTTTTTTTTAATTGATTCGTGCGCACAAATCTAAAATACTTGAAAAAAAGAAACATTCGTATTGTGCAATTTTTGTTTTGAGTTTTAGACAGGCTACAACGGCTTGAAAGATAGATAGATAGACAGACAGACAAGTCAGGGACTGACATACATTGTATTGGACAATTAGTATTTTATTCTGATTGAAGTACTCAGATTAGGCAGAAAATTTGGCAAGCAAAAAAAGCCTTTGAAATCTTTTTTTTGATTTGGTGAACAGAAGTAAATTTTTGTCGAAGTATAATTTAATTATTTGGCATTTAAAGGTGTTTATGAGTGGCCCAAACCTTTAAAAAATGTTTTAAAGATTTAATGCGAAGGTTACACAGAAAGTTTGACTAATGGCATACGTCGCGATAATAGACTAAAACGATAACAAATAAAACGATAATAAAAAATCCATAAATATTAAATCGATAACATAATCAAAATAAAAAAAAATCTAGAGTAAATAAAATGTTAAACTATTGTTTAAAACTAAAATGATAAAAAAAAACAAAACGATAACAAAAAATAAAAAATCGATGGATATTCAATCGACAAATACTAAATCGATAAAAATAAAAACGATAACAAACAAAACGATAGCAAACAAAACTTTAGTAAAAAATCGGTAATTATTAAATTGATAACACAATAACAAATTAAAACATAAGAAAAAATCGATAAGTATTAAATCGATAAATAATAATAAATTGATAATAATAAATTGATAAAGACTAAATTGATATCATATAAATATCGATTACAAATCAAATAAAATGATTATAAATATTGATAAAAACCGATAACAAATAAAACGATTGCTTATAATACTATAAAACAAATACTTATAGCATCAAATACAACGATATAAAATAAGACGATAACAAATGAATCGATAAAACTTAAATCGATAGCAAATATATCTGTTACAAATAAAAAATTAACAAGTAAGAAAGCTCAAATCGAGCATGCTCGACTGCAAGATATTTTGTAGCCAAACTTTATGTATCTTAAGCTAAGTCTTATCTTAGTACCATTCCTTACTGTATTGGATTTTTATACAAAACCTTGAAAAATGGGGTAAATTTGTATGGGGGTAATACATAAAACTATTTTGGTCCTACCCATCTTGGGATACTTCATAACATACTACATAATTTTTACTAAATTTAGACTTCTTACAAGTAAGAACCAAAGACCTTTTGATATAGGGCATAAAAAATTGTAAATAATCGGTAAACTTGTATGAGGGCTATACCTAAAAATGGGCATGGCATATATGTTTTGTCATTGGACGATATTGGAAGTGTTTTTCCCCAATTTGGATTTAATAAATTCATAAATATTATCTATTTTAATACAATAAAATTGAATTTCACCTAGACATGGCCGAGAAAAGCTTAAGTTCAAAATTTCAGTTAAATAATAGCAGACAGACAGACGAACATAACTAGATCGATTCGTTTCTTCGAACTGATCCAGAATATATATATCGTACTTTATGGGGTCTACGGCGTCTCCTTTAATTCGCTACAAATTTTCCGACAAACTGATAATATCCGTCCACAATAGAAATGGGCGTAGAACCGGGAATCCCGTCGGTCCCGGTGTTTATATATTTTATAACATTGCACTGTATAGTTTAAAAATTTTTTGATTAATAAATTGAACAAATATTTGGGTTTTTATATTTAAAATTTAGCGGGACCCACAGGATTCCAATCCCGATGCCCAACTCTACTTCTAAAGGGTTTAATAAAAAAATCAAAAAAAAATTTTATCACACAACAGGGCTCGTCCGGGAATAACAACCGGGACCTCCCTCGCACGAAGCGAGAATCATACCCCTAGACCAACGAGCCGGTTGTTTTACATATAAAAAAACAAATTAAAAAATTAAATATTATAAATAAATATAGGCCCAATGAATCTCTTTTTTCAAAAACTGGAAGAATAAATTATTTTAAAAAAATAAAAATAAATTATTCAAAAACAAAATTTTATCCATCAGTTACACTGGAACAATTTTACAGACACCTTAGGATCCCTGTACCAATTTTTGTGATTTCTTTTTGGTATTTAATTTGTATATTTCGCAAAATGCGCTATAAATAAAATAAGTTCATAAAATCAAATAAAATGTCCAATGTATCTCAATATTTTTTCGTATAAAAATTCATTCAAGTCGACTATAAAAAAATCCAAAAATGTCCATGTATAACAAGGTAATAATGCATGTATACAGCAATTACTTTCTTTTATAACTGGTTTTCAATTAGATCATAATATCTAAAAAAAAAAAAACGCAGCCAGCTACAGATATGTATCTAGTCAATCTACAAACTATTAAATTTTTATTATTAAAAAATTGCAACTGGGCAAGTTATATAATCTAATCATATGCTATAGATCGCTCGAAGCATACAAAGTTTTATAAAATTATTAGATTAAAGTGCGTACTGAACGCATGCGCAATATTTACAAAGAAAAATAAAAAGTCAAATTGGAAGTACTAAAAACAAAAATATCTCTATAAAATGCATTTTTTTGTTTTTTTCGGCTATGGATTGTCGTCTGACAGCTGATTACATTGCTGCAGGCTAACCATAAATTAACACGATACAATGCATTAATTATTCTATATATGAGATACTTTTGTATCTTATGCAAAGACAAAAAAAAAAAAAAAATTCGTGGAAATTCATTGTAGCAACATTTTGGCAACAAATTTCAAACGAATAAAAAAAATTTGTTGTTGCAGCATTGCATAGATACAAAGCTAATTGGCACCGCCTCTGTCTAATTCAATTAATGCGCTAATAATTCTATTGAGTAACCAAAAAAACAAAAATAAATACATAATAAAATACAAATCCTTAAAAGGTAGCGCAAGTAACAAGTTAAATATTAATAAAAAAAAAAAAAAAACTTTAAATTGAAATGCCGCATTGAACCGGATCTGAAATAAAATATTTTATAGAATGGTTTAGTCATCGCCTGTTTTCGTCTCTTTTATTCAATGTTATGCGCATGCGGCGCCAGCTTCAGTTTAAGCTTAGAATGTATACATATGCGAGTGTTAATTAAGAGATTAAGTATAAAATTTAAAGTTAAAAGCATAGAAAACTGTTTAATTGAAGTTAATTTGAAGAATTAGCAATGCAAAGTGGTATGGAGTAAGTCATTTGTACCACAGCGTATAGAAATGTTGGCGAACATTAAACCTTGCGTAAAATATTTACTAATCTTTTGGCTAATCTTTGAGTGAAGTATGCAACTTTATATATTTATATGCTGGATATTGTGCTACAGCCATTCTTCTCAAACACTGCAAATTGTTCACTTCACCCCCATCTTGTGCGAAATATGTACCAAACGTAAGTGGCAACCTTAGGATGGCTATCTAGTTAAAGGATTTTTCCAAAAAAGAGACTAGCTTCGTTTCTGAGTTCTCGTTATTTTTTGACAAACGAGATGAGCAGTTTTAAATATTCAAATTGTTCTCTTTACCCCCGATTTTATACAAAATCTGTACCAAACGTAAGTGGCAACATCTGGAAGAGTATGTAGGTAAAGGATTGTTTTTTTCAAATACAGCAAACGGCATTGTTTTTAAGTTCTCGTTATTTTCAATAAACGAGATGAACAGTTTTAAATGATATATTAAGCACCTTGCCTATCGTTACTCGTTTATTTCATTGTGTGTTTTAGAGTAACTCGTTTGTTTCAGAGTAACTTGTTTGTTTCAGAAAAAATTTGTTGGTTTTAGTAAAATTCTTAAAAAAAAAAAAAAAAAAAAGAAATTCGTTAGTTTTACTCGTTAGCTTTAAGAGCAGTCGTAAGTACAATATTAAATAATCGGATTGGTTAGTGATAAACTTCTTTTTCACTAATTACTTTCAGAATTGTTACACATTATAATTGACTTAAGTTAAATTCTTTGGTTGTACAGAAAAGGCACTTGTTAGTGTTAAATATTATCGATAGTTCCAATCAATCTCGTTAGTTCCAATCACACTCGACAGTTCGAATTACATTCGTACGTTTCGAGCACACTCGTTAGTTCAAATCACTTTGGTTAGCAGCTATTACACTCGTACGTTACGAATGCACTCGTATGCTTCGATCACACTCGTTTTTTTCAATCACACTCGTTAATTCCTATCACACTCGTTACAGTCACACTCTTTCGTTTCGAGAACTCTCTTTACTTTCAATAAGACTCGTTTGTTTCAAGCATACTCGTTATTTTTAAATACTCTCTTACGTTTCGAGCATACTCGTTATTTTAAATAGTCTCGTTTGTTTCGAGCATACTTGTTATTTTAACATACTCCCGTTTGCTTCAAGCATACTCGTTATTTTAAATACTCTTGTTTGCTTCGAGCATACTCGTTATTTTAAAATACTCTCGTTTGTTTCGAGCATATTCGTTATTTTAACATCATCCCGTTTGCTTCGAGCATACTCGTTATTTTGAAATACTCTCGTACGTTTCGATCATACCCGTTATTTTAAAATACTCTCGTTTGCTTTGAGCATACTCGTTCTTTTAAAATACTCTCGTTTGCTTTGAGCATACTCGTTATTTTAAATACTCTCGTACGTTTCGATCATACTCGTTATTTAAAAATACTCTCGTTTGCTTCAAGCATACTCGTTATTTTCAAATACTCTCGTTTGCTTCGAGCATACTCGTTATTTAAAAATATTCTTATTTGTTTTGATCATACTCGTTATTTTGAAAAACTCCCGTTTGCTTCGGGCAAACTCGTTATTTTAAAATACTCTCATTTGCTTAGAGCATACTCATTATTTTAAAATACTCTCGTTTGCTTCGAGCATACTCGTTATTTTAAAATACTCTCGTTACTTTCAAATACTATCAAAACACGCTCATTAGTTACAGATACACGCGTTGGATTCAGATAATTCCATTCCTATTAGATTTTCCAACAACTTTAACTATTTTTATCCAAAACTTCTTTGCCCACCCAACACATTAAATGAAAGCGAAAATAAATAAATAGAGTATCTATGCAATATTTTTTTGTATGCACCACAAAAATCGTTGCAGTATTAATTTCTTACTGAATAATCCAATTATAAAACTTAAAGATATGCGTATCCGAAGTGCATCAGTGCGCGTTAAATTAGCTAAAATGATCAAAATCCGACAGAACTGGTTCGTGTAAATTTTATGCAAACGACCTAGAATGCATTTTAGCTTTTTTATTCTAAAATGCACTGATTTGTGTGTGTGTGTGTGTGTTGATGACGTGGGAGCAATTTGCATTGCTAACTACAAATAAAGCGTCAAATTTGCGACAATTTGCATCTCGCGTTGCATTTTGAACTCAAGCGAAAAAAAACTTTAATAATCCGTCTCACACTTTGCATGGATGTCATTTTTTTTTTTTTCGAAATGTAGCTACGTTCTATGCAAATCAATATTAGTCAAATGTATCTATAACAGCTTTTTTTATTTTGTTGTTGGTTATTTATGTCACAACGAACGGAGTCAATGTCGTACAATCAAAGTACCTACTTTTAATTAGAAACACAGTAAGGCGAGAAAAAAATATCGATCAATTACAAATAATAATAATAAAAAATGACAAAAATAAAGTTGAACTTGTTTTCGGTTAATATTCAAATAAATATTTTATGCGTGCGATAAGCCTAAATTGGTTTAAACTTGCATTTGCGACAAATTGAATTAGTAGCAGCAAAAACAAATTAAATAAATTTAGTGGAGGCGCAGCTTTAAGTTTAAATGCAAAAAATTTAAATAAAAAAAAAAAAGAAAAAGTATTTCATTCAAGTCAAGAACGTTTAAGTAATTTCGATGTAATTATGACAAATGTCACATTTTTCACGCAGTTCTTAAGTTGAATTCAGATAAAATTCTTTAGTTTGACATTGAGCTACAATTACGTTTGTGAGTTTTGAATTGCATGTGGACACTCATCTAAAGTGGTTAAGTGAAATAAAAGATACTTTTTAGGTAAAGATATAAAAGCTAAAAGTTTTTGTAGCATTTTTCTATTGATTAAGTGTCTTGAGATGGAATTTGTGGTTAAAAAATGTATTTAATTAAAAGAAAAAAAAATTAAAGTTAATATTAAAACTTTCTGTTTATAGTGTAAAGTGGGTTGGAGTGATACAGTATGATAATTTTCTCTTTAAAAGGTTGCTGAACTATCTGGCGGCTTTTGGCTTAAACCATTCAACTTGCTATTTATAGAGTAATCTATCAAAACAGTTAAAAAATATAATTTTTTTTTAATCAAAATAACATGTGGCATGAAGTGAACCGTATGAAAATTTCTCTAAAAAAACATAAACACCAACTAAAAACGCTTTTGATGTTTAATTATTGCTTGTAGTTTTTGTTAAGTTGCATTTGATTACTATTTTAATCATACTTCATGGTTTTCACTAATTGTGGTTCACTTCACCCCACTGATGTCATTGTGCAATCGATTTCATAGTCAAAAAATATTTTTAGAAAATACAAAAATCTATTTGGCTTACTTCAATCATTGGTTCACATCACCCCCACTTATGAAAAATAGTTTAAAGGCCCAAAAAGCCGAGTTTTTATACCAGCAAAAACCGCTAAGTCTATTAAAGAAAGCACACATTATATCGGAGGAATGCACAGGCAGTTTATGAAAAAATATCGATATTTTCTTTGCATTAAAAATATATCGTTATTGAAAAAATATCGATAAATATCGCTTAAATTTAAAGGATAATGTTTTGAAAAGCATTAAAGGCACCTATCATCTGCCTGGAATTTTTAAAAAGGCAAAAATTAAGTTCTTTGAAATCTAAATCATAAAAAGAAAATAGTTTTCAACGAAACAAATCACCCTACGCAAAGATATTGATACTAAAATCGGTTTGGGGGTTATTCAATATCGATAATATTGCCTTGTATATGATCTATGAAAAAAATTCGAGTCATCTTATACTAGACAAAGGTATCGATACCAATATCAGTATCAAAGTATTAAATATCGATAACATTTCAATTATTAAATTTATCAAAAAATGGTTTTCCAATACAAGAATCGCAAAATTATCTGCAAAGTTCTCGATACTAGTATCGGTAGTAAAGTATGAAATATCAATAATAGTGCCTGATATTATAAGAAATCAATTTCCAAATGTATCAATACCAGTATAAGTATCAAACAAATCTTATAAATAATTGAGTAATACTTAAAAGAAAAAAGTTTTCTGTAAAAGAACACAAGCTGCAAAAGTATCGATACCATAATCGGTATAATAGTTTGTTAATTAACACTGGAATCGATACTTTTACAAAAGTATCGGTACCAGAATCGGTATAATAGTTTGTTATTCAATACTGGTATCGATACTTTTCCAGTTACTGTACTATAAAGTATTACAGGGTGATTTATTTTGTAGCAAGTATCGATTCTAGTATCGGTATGATGGTTTTTTTTCGATATTGGTATCGAAACTTTTGCATTTAATGTACTTTTTAAGTAAAAGAAGGTGATTTTTTTAATGGAGAGTACCGTTGTGAGAATTTGTTTGTCGATATTGGTATTGTTACTTTTGCAGTGACTGTACTCTTAAGTGTTACAGGATATTTTGTAGCATGTATCGATACCACTATCGGTGTGATAGTTTATTTGTCGATATTGGTATCGAAACTGTTGCATTTAATGTACTTTTAAGTAATAGAAGGTGATTTTTTTAATGGAGAGTACCGTTGTGAGAATTTGTTTGTCGATATTGGTATCGTTACTTTTGCAGTGACTGTACTCTTAAGTGTTACAGGATATTTTGTAGCATGTATCGATACCAGTATCAGTGTGATAGTTTATTTGTTGATATTAGTATCGAAACTGTTGCATTTAAGGAATTCTTTCATAGAGAGAATCGATAACAGTACCGATATGAAAGTTCGTTTGTCACTATTGGTATCGATACTTTTGCAGTGACTGTACTCTTAAGTAGTACACGTTGATTTGTTTCATGCAAAAGTATCGATCAACGATACTGTCAATATTAATTAAAAATATATAAATTTAAACTTTCCAAAGTAATTTTCATATTCTTCTCCTGAATTTTACTTCTTAATTTAATCATAAAAAAATAACAACAAAGTTTAAAACATTTTTTATTTAAAAGTTTAAAACTGTAAATGTAAAAATTAAAATTAATTAAATTAATAAATTAATTAAAAACAACGAAAAAAAATAGAAATAAATAAAAATTCACATTAAAATTAAAATTATTTCAATTTAATGATGCGAATAGTGTCTATAATGTGCACCAGCATACATGGGCATCATATGTTTCTTATCACGTCTATACATCGATTGTACCAGACTTGCCGAAGCAACACTCTGCTCATCATCATCCTCGGCACGTAGCTCATTTAGATAGTTTGGAAATAGTACAGGACCCGAAGTTTCCGGAGTTGCGGAGTGAGCTTTATAACTGCCAGAAGAAGATGCAGCAGCTGCACGTGATGGTGGTGCACGTTGCTTCTTTGGTTTACGATGAAAATAACTGGCATAATCATGCGTTCTCGAAAAACTCTTACTATTCGCCGACGTCGGTACTGCAGTATATTTATAATGTTTTAGGCCCGGTGTAGTTTGTACTTTCTTATAGATATGATTTGGTATGGGATTTTGTTGTTTCGAGGGTATAAAATTCGTGCGTAATGGTTGTAACTGATGCGCTACTGTGGCTGAACTTTGTAATATATTCTGTTTCTGTATATAATTATTGGGTAACTTTGTTTCTTTTGGACTAAAATATTCATCTATGGTATGATAATCATTTAAATATATCGGACGATATTCATTGCTACTTGGTTCCTTAACAATCAATGCCTTCCAATCGTCACCGTTATCCCGTATGCTGCTAGCGCTGCTGCCTATAGCGCTGCTACCATAATCTGGCACCGATATAGGACGCACTTGTAGCGTATCACTGGAATAATCATATTGATTTTGTTGCTGCTTATGTGCTGCTGCTGCTGCTGCTATCTGTTTATAATATTCTTCACGTGCCAGCTGCAAACGTTCACGTACGCCAGGTTCCAAATCCATCGGGACCTGCTTTATGCGTGCATGTGGCTTAAATTCGATTAAACTTGGTATTTTCGGATGTGAATGTGTTAGATCTTCGATAGGTTTTTTTATCGGTTTTATATCTGAGCTCAGTACTATATGTTCTTGATCTTTGCTATAATGATTGATTTTCGATTGTGATGTATCATCGTTTACTGTATTTTCACCATCTGGTGTTTCCGTAATGGGATGTGAATTGGCACCAACAGTCTTAACAATTGCATTAAAGCCCTTCTTAGCATCGGCCGTATAGTGTACTGTGCGTATGGAACCATCCGGTTCTAAGACGCTATAATGTCCTTTTTATCGAATCACCATCACGTGACTCCCATTGTGATTTAACATCGCCCGTGTGCAGATCTTTGACGCCATAACTAAATGCATATTCAGGGTGTTCCTGTGTAAAAAACAAATAGAAGAATAAAGAAAAGTATAGAGTCACAGTTTTTTTAAATTTATGTTCATGCTTTTATAATGCGTTTACAATTACGCAATGCATAAATCTAAACTTAGGCACGCAAAACAAATCAAATTCAAAACTCAACACAAAAAAAGTCGAGTCTAGTACTTATATTGTACTAGTTCAAAGATATCAAAATGCTTTAAAGTACCCGAAGCAATTCAATTCATTGTACGCAAAAAAAAAAAAACTTGACACAAACTACTCAGCGCAGTAACAGCAACAGTAACACAGCCTTTGATAGCGACTTTGAGGAGCGACTCATTCTTTAAGTCATTCAATCGACGCATGCTGAGCACCACACCTCAATAGCAGCAATAGTCACAGTTAGTCGGTCGATTTTTTTCTGTTGTTGTTGTTAAACTAAATACGAGGGATAGCAAGAATCTTTAATTTTGAATTATCGTTTGAGAATTTTTGAAAAATAAGCAGACAAGATGTTTCCTCCAAGCGTCACGTCCGAAATATTGAAAACATTTGCTTTAATGTCGCTGATAATAACTTGAAAATGGATACTACTAATGTTGTCACATCCGAAATAGTGGATTCTAGAGATGGGCGTCGGGACGGGAATCCCGTGGGTCTCGGTGGATACCGCTGTGTCTCGATAAATTTTAAGTACGAAAGTGAAATTTTTTATATTTTAAAATTCTTCAATCAAAAAAACAAACAATTATTTGGGTTTTTATAATTAAAAGTAAGCGGGACCCAGCGCGAACCAGCGGAATTCACGAGATTCCCGTCACGAAGTCGCTCATAATAAGTGGAAAATCATTTTTATGTCTATAATCGCTAGAGTCATTGCAGCAGAAGATTTCATTCTTGTCACGTCCGAAATAATCGAAATATTGGATAAACTAGCTTCAAAGTCGCTCATGACGTAGACAAATCTTGGTTTAATTTTTGTAATGTTGGAAAAAAAATAGTTTATCCATTCGAGTCACGTCCGAAATAAACATGATGATTGATTTTTCTTTTAAGTTGGTATTTTATGCTCCAAGAAGTCAGATGATTAAATACATTCCACATAGCAAACTAATTAAAATATGAATAAAACTTTTACCATTCAAAATATATAAAATGAATGGCAATGCCGTTTTAGTGTTTTATTCTGTATCCGAAAGATAAAAGAATGAAAAGAGGAGGGCATGAATATTTCCGATGTAGCTGCATGTGTATCGTCCCTTCTGTCCGCCGTTTTATCAAGCCAATCTCGAAGGCTGAAATAGATGACCTCATCAAACATCGAACTTAGATTATGTTACATCAATCAATTTTTTAATTTTATTTTTTTTAATGAAATATCCCCCTTCCTCACTTCTCATTTTCTATTATTTAAAGGATAATTTTTGTCTTGGCTTAGTTTTGATATCAACGAAATAATTTTGTAAAAGAAAATTACAATCTTTTTTTTTTTGTGGACTGTAAAATTATTATTTTTTAATTTTAATTGTTAAATAAAGTTATAGATCGCAAATTTTCATTGAACTGCTTTTTTTAATATTTATTTTTAGCATCAAACAGTTCGGAATGCTTCTGGTTTGAATGAGAACAAAATTTGTCACAGCGTTGCCATAATTTTGTGGATTGTATTCCAAAAACTTTTTGACATCAACGAAATTTTCTTTCAGCAGAAAATCCTTTTTATCTTTGTGGACAATTTATCTTTCGATTTAGAGTGGAAAAGTATATTGTGTTTATTTTCGACATTAAATAATTTGCTTACTTGATACAAAATATATTTTCAGCATCAAGCAGCTCGAAATGTTTCTGATTGTATTGAGGCATTAAAAATTGAAAATTGTATAGCATTAAAAATTGACACAGCGTTGCCATAGTACACATTATGTGGATTGTGTAGTGTACTGTTAGAGTCTCATATAAAACAATCCAACACTATTTTAGATACTTTACTCTACATAAACAAACAAGAGTCCGTTAAACAACTTTTAAAAAAATATCAAATGGACATTTATTTATGCATAAATTGTAAATGAAATTCTTTAAAAAGTAATGCAAAAAGCATTAAAGAAAGAGGCCCATGTGTACTATTCATCTGCTATAATATGGCAATGCTGTATAAAAATTATGTTGATATATTTATTTTATTATTAATTTTTTTATGTTCCACAGTACGAAGAAAAGACTAAGTTAAAAAAACTCAATCCACATTTGTTTTCGATATGGCAATGCTGTGTAAAAATTATGTTGACATATTTATTTTGTTTTACATTATTTTTTATGTTCCACAGTAAGAAAAAAATGGGCAAAGTTTAAAAAACCACAATCCACATTTGTTTTCGATATGGCAATGATGTGTAAAAATTATGATGACCTTTTTTTTTTTTACATTATTTTTTTATGTTCCACAGTAAGAAGAAAATGGGCAAAATTGAAAAAACACAATCCACATTTGTTTTCGATATGGCAATGCTGTGTAAAAATTATGTTGACATATTTATTTTATTTTACATTATTTTTTTATGTTCCACAGTCAGAATAAAATAGAATAAGTTGAAAGAAAAAATACAATCCACATTTGTTTTCGATATGGCAATGCTGTGTAAAAATTATGTTGAAATATTTATTTTATTTTACATTATTTGTTTATGTTCCACAGCAAGAAAAAAAGACTAAGTTAAAGAAAACACAATCCACACTTGTTTTCGATATGGCAATGCTGTGTAAAAATTATGTTGACTTATTTAATTTATTTTAACATTTTTTTTTATGTTACACAGTAAGAAAAACAAATACTTACTAGAAAAAAAAACACAATCCACAATGGTTTTTGATATGGCAATGCTGTGTGAAATTTTTGTTTTGTTTTAAATGTAATTTCTCTAAAAACATAACTCTATAGCATCCCTGGTTTATATCAATTTTTTTTTTTATTTTGTACGCTGATGCTTACTTTGATCGATACACTTTTTAAAAAACTGCATTGGGGGCTAAAATTTTTATTAGCTTAGACGCTGTAGAGAATACAAACAAACAAAACGACAAAAAAAGTAGTCGTCAAAAAAATAAAATAAAGAAATACATTTTCGCATGAAAATTGGGCCAAGGCAAGGCAAGACAAGGCAGCAAGCGGACATTTTTTAGTTGCGATTTAGTTGCCTTGCAATGCGTTCGGTGCATATTGCAGCTACGTATATGGATTACATGCATAAATTCTGCATTTAAAATACAATAAATGCGACAGTCAGACGGACAGACAGACATGCAGGTCAAGCAGTATCAAAATGAAGTTTTGTGTGTAGTTGCAGATTACTTTTGAGCAATTAAAAATTAAAGAAAAAAAAAAATTAATTACCAGATTAGACGTTAAGGTTTGGCCTTTGACTGATTGACTAAACTATCTGACTGACTGACCAAGTGAGTGAAATATATTTTCTCATGCCGAGGAGTATTATTAATTACCAACCCACTCTGCGCGTCAATTTGACTTAAGTTTAGTTCATAAATTTTCGAAAAAAAAAAAAAAAAATTTATTTTTAAATTTTGGGTGCGACGGCGTTGCTTTTCTATTCTTAAACACACACGCACATGCGATATTGGTTGACAATTTTTCTAGCACCTTCAAAAAACGAAAAAAAACGAAAAAAATTGTATTTATGATTTAAAGAGCAATTAACGCTTTTTGAGATTAATTGCAAATGCGTTTCTTGCTGTCGCCTGAGATTTGTTACATATTCTTATATAAGTCTTTTTTTTTTTCTTTACACAAGTTTGTTCAATTAAGCGCAGCAGCCATATTTGGTGTGCCATGTTAAACGAACAAGTCAAAATGGAGAACAGCTAAAACGAAGATAACAAATCTACAACCCACAACGAAATACATATAGCAACAACAAAACCCCAAGCCAATCTAAAGACCAATCGTCCAAAAAAAAAAATATATAAAAAAAGATACAAATACAACTGCAGCAGAATGTAGTAGGCCTGTCAAAAATTTACAGCACGACGCACAACGTTGCGTATGTGTAATAATTTTATTATAAACATTTTTCTCTTCTCTTCGTCTGCGTCGTTGCCACCAAAAATAAAAACGTGTACTAATGATTACAAGCGCGTAACTTGAGATATTATTTTTTTTTTGGTAGTTGAAAAACATAAAAAAAAAAATTTGAAACAACATAAAATAGATTTGTCTTAGATGCATGCGTGAAATGAGGTCTACTAGGCAATGTATCTATTCTGCATAGTGCTGTGTGATTATTTGAAAAAATCGATTTAAATCGATTAAAAAAAAATTGATTTTTTCGATTAATCGAATAAATTTTTTTTTTTTTTTTTTTGGAAAGCAAAAAAAAAAAAAATACATTTCTCATCTCTCTTCACAATCAATCGATCGATTTTTCTTTAGAGAACAATAAAGTCTATCAAAAAAAAAAAACCATTAAATCAATTCTTTTGAAAATAGATTATTTTTTCGATTAATCGATCGCTTTTTCACACTACCAATTCTGCATTTATTTCTGAAACATACAAGTCTAGAGTATGTATCGAAAGTGTTGTGAGCAAAGAAAACATATCCTAGGCAGTCAGACTAGGGCTGTGTAATTGTTGCAAATAATCGATTGTTAATGATTGAAAAAAAAATTGATTGTTGTTGATTAATCATGATTTTAGGAAAAAAAATATTTATTTATTTATTAGTTTCTTAGCCTGAGTTAAATGATTTTATTAGAGATTTAGCGTTACCAAAAGATGGTGCAGAATTTACTGCTTTATTTTTTAAGAGAAGAAACTTCTTGAAGCCGAACACAAAAGTCTCTTTTTATCGGGATAGAGATAATGATTTTTGCAAATATTTCACCAAAGATAAAGAAACGTCTTTAGTATATTGCACTGACGTTAGAGGTTTAATGGACAGCTTAAAGCCAAATGTTTATAAAGATGATCATCTTTTTTTTTTTTTTTGAATTTTTAAAATATGACTGTAGACTCGTAATCAGCGACCCTGAAAACCCCGAGTACCAAGTTTCAAGAAAATCGAATCTCTCAACTTGCCTGGGGCTTGACGAGCTTATGAAAATGTGTTATTTTAGTGTTTTTTGAGGAGAGGGCAAAATCTAGACGTGTAGGGCTAAATCTGATGGTAGATTCGGATTCAGCGCATCAAAATACATAGAAATATGTGGGTCTCGTAGCCAGATCCGGGTACTTTTTTTTTTGTGGGGCTGTGTAATTAAATCTGTTTTTTTTTTTTTTTTTTTTTTTTTTTTTTTTTTTTTTTGTTTTTTTTTTTTTGTTTGTTCCTTACTGAAAATGGAAAGCTTTGTTAACACACATCCCCGTGAGTTCTTCTATATCAATGATTGTGATAATCAATGCTGCGACTATTGTCCACTATCAACTACTTGATTATTGATTGTCAATCGATTAATCGATTATTGATTTTTGAACTAATCGAACAATTGGTTATACAAAATAATCGATTGCTGATTGCTTAATCGATTAATCACACAGTCCTAAATAAGACAGGCAGTCTACGAAGAAAATGTTGTACTGTATTGTCTTGAATTAATTTGACTTAATTTTTAGAGTACAAGTGGTACCTTTCTCTGTCAGTGTAAAGGTTTGCAGGTTACTACTGCTTGCAGTTTGCCAACGCAATGCATTTTAGCATTCAAAAAGTTTCTGAAGCAAAGTTTCACTTTAAATATATTAATAAGTCCTAAAATTATATTAAAGATTTAATTCAGCTATACGTATTCAATAGTTCGTCTAATTTTTATTAATCAATTCCATTTAATGTTTTTGCGTAATGCTAACATAGCTACTGGCATGTCCATGACCAGAATAGTGACCCAAATCGTGACCATAACCATAGCCTGAACCATAGATATCACCATGTTCATGTGATTTATGTGCATAAACTTGTGGATGTTGCGCATGTCCAATAGTCTTGACAACAGCATTGAAACCATTATGATCATCGGCAACATAATCCACAATGCGTGTAGTACCATCGGCTTGCTTCAGTGAATAACTGCCTTTAACCTTATCACCATCACGCGTTTCCCATTGATTCTTCTGATCGCCAGTATGTGCGTCCTTTACGCCGTATTCGAAATTATATTTTGGATAATGTTCTGGTTCATGAGCGGCATGTCCATAACCATAAGAATTGCCATGACCGTAACCGTTGCCCAAATAGCCAATATCATGACCAGACCAGGCATCATGATGATGCAAATGATGATGCTGTTGTGGTTCCTCGTGTTTTGTCACTGAACTATAACTGGTCGCACCATGATGATAACTGGGCGCTGCCATCGCACCGGCTGCGAGTACATGAATTCCAGCGTAGAATTTCATTTTTTATTGATTTTTTGATTTTAAGAAGTAGCTTAGAATTGATTTGTTTAACGTTTTAGTTTGTACTGTTGAGTAGCAGCTAAATGTTTGCTATTTATAGTTAAATTGCTTTGTTTAAAATTTAAACTAATTAAGCAATCGAAACGTGAAGTATAAAAAGAACAATTAAAATTTTATAGAACAAAACCAAGAAATCGAAAAAGTGAAAGTTTAACGTTAATTTAAAATATATCAAAAGAACATATTATTAAATTATGTAGGGAAAAGACTACAGATTGCCACAATAAATCAGTTTTGCTCCTAGAACGTTATAAATTTTAAATCTTGATAATACAAAAATAGCATTCAAAAGAAACATAGAAAATCGACTTTCTAAAATCTTAGCTTGCATATTGCTACCTCCTGAAACATGGTTAAAACATAGAAAAATTCAAATAAAACACTTAGTTTTATAAAATTTATAAAAATATATTAAACTGAAATAAAAAATCTTATGGTTCGCTTTATGTTTAAAATATAATTAATTTTTTAAGACATCTACTAGGCTGCTTAAAAAAGTCCCGGGCCTCTTTCTTCAACACAACGCGCTCGCTCACAAAGCCGTGAAGACGATGACGAAATTTATTGAATTGGGCTACAAAATCCTTCCCCAACCCCACATATTCACCAGATTTAGACCCCTGCGATTATTATATATTTGCAAACTTGAAAAGATGGCTCGCAGGTAAGCGCTTTCATGAAGAGGTCATTGCCGAGGCGGACGCCTATTTTGAAGAACTTGATGTCGACTATTACAAACAAGGCATCGAAATGCTCGAGGATCGCTATACTCGTTGCATCGAGCTAGAAGGAGATTTTATTGAAGAATAAAATTAAACTATCCGAAAAAAATGTGTTTTTCTTTGTAAGGCCCGGGACTTTTCAATCAGCCTAGTATGTATTTTTTTCCCGCACGTATGCGCTTTTATCTTGCACCTATGCACTGTTTTCTCGCACCTATGATCTTTTTTCTCGCATTTGTGCACTTTTTTTTCTCGCAACTAAACACTACTCCAAAACGTTAAAATTTTCCACAAAGCAGTACAATGAGCTGGAAATGAAGGCGTCGATCTAAATGATATGTTTATACTGAACGTAATCTCCCTTGTTTTTAATTAGTTCATCTTATCGAGCGAGCACTGTATCTATTTTTGCATTGACAATATTTTATTTTAATATATTTAATAGTATGTAGTGGCAACCTGCAATCTTTCCCGACATATTTAAAAAAATATTTTTGAAAAAATGTTCTTTTGCTTTATTTTAGATTTATGCTGAACTTTCACTTTTTCGATTTCTTAGTTTTGTTCTACAAAATATTTATTGTTCTTTTTAATCTTCACGTTCCGATTGCTTAATTAGTTTAAATTTTAAACAAAACAATTTAACTATAAATAGCAAACATTTAGCTGCTACTCAACAGTACAAACTAAAACGCTAAACAAATCAATTCTAAAATACTTCTTAACAACAAAAAATCAATTAAAAATGAAAATCTACGCTGGAATTCTATTACTCGCAGCCTGTGCCATGGCAGCGCCCAGTTATCATCATGGTGCTACCAGTTATAGTTCAGTGACAAAACACGAGGAACCACAACATCATGATTCCTGGTCTCATGATGTTGGCTATCTGGGCAGCGGTTACGGTCATGGCGGTCATGCCGCTCATGATTATTTAAAACATGAACCAGAACATTATCCAAAATATAATTTCGAATATGGCGTAAAGGATACGCATACTGGCGATCAGAAGAATCAATGGGAAACGCGTGATGGTGATAAGGTTAAGGGCAGCTATTCACTGAAGCAAGCCGATGGAACTACACGCATTGTGGATTATGTTGCCGATGATCATAATGGTTTCAATGCTGTTGTCAAGACTATTGGACATGCGCAACATCCACAAGTTTATGCACATAAATCACATGAACATGGTAATATCTATGGTTCTGGCTATGGTTATGGACACGATTTGGGTCATTATTCCGGTCATCATGGACATGCCAGTAGCTATGTTAGCATTAAACAAAAACATTAAATAGAATTGATTAATAAAAATTAGACGAACTACTGAATACGAAAAACTGAATTAAATCTTTAATTTATATTTAAGACTTGAAAAATTATTATTGTGCCATTATGTGTATGATAGACTCTATGAGATCAGAACCAATCAACAGTTAAGAAAGGTCCAAAGTTTTATTGGACATAAAAGAAATAGATTGATCAGCGATTCTAACTGCCAACATCTAATGTGCCTTAGTCTACTCGATCTAAGTGCAGGACACACTCTGAGAAAGTATTCTTACCTCTCTAGAATGTCCTCTTTTTTTACAACTTCTGCAGGTTCTGTTGAAAGGGTTACCTGTTCTGGAAACGGGCTGAGATTTACATATTGTAGCCAGCCTATCAGCTTGCTCGTTCCCGGGAATATCAATATGCCCTGGGACCCATGAAAGGCAAAGTGTGTTATGGCTATCAACAAAATTGAGTTGGTTTTTTACATTCCCTTACTAGCTTAGATTTGGTAATGTGAGCATCCAGCGCTTTGATGGTAGCTTTGATGACTGAGAAAATTACATGGATTTCCGCCTGGCAAACACTGCAGAGACTCGGCAGACGAAAGAACTTTTCAAGATCTCACACCGTAGTTAATCTTGAAACCATCGGTGTAAAGTGACAGACCAGCTTCAGCAGCTCTGCCATCCAGTCTTGCCGTGAAGGTATTGTGGTCAGTAGAGCCACTTATAAAACTCAAATCCATCTGTTTAATGAATAGGTAGCAGGTTCAATTTCGCAGGACTTAGTACGAAAAATATATAAAAGCTCTTTGGCAGACGAAACAGGCACTGGTGCTGGCATATACGGTCCCAGTACCATTATCTCTTTGCAATGGGGATCCTGTCCCACGGTCTTTAAATCTGAGATCCATGCCATTGAAGTCTGCGCCCGTCACCTTCTGGTTCATAGTCCTCGGGGGGCCAATCATAATTTTCTCGGATAGACGAACTCGCTAGATCTGGCTGATCTTAGCTCCTTATTGACTCGGAGCCTTTCTGCGGGCTCAGTTGGGCTTCAGCTATACGTATATTCGATACAATACCCGGGCCTACGACAAGCTAAGCAGTTAGCTCGTCCTATCTGCCCAAAAAAACATTATACATCTCAACCGTCATGACCTCAGGTTGCTAACTAGCTGCCTTACTGGTCATAATAGACTGAGATATCTTCTTAACAAAATAGGTTTGTTCTCAGAGTCAGAGTGTAGACTCTGCTTGCTGGAGGAGGAAACTAGTACACACATTCTTTGCGAATGTGCGGCTTTGAACCGCTTCAGATTCGCTCAGTTTAAACGTTGTTTCATGACAACCGACCAAATCAGAGTCGCCCCGACTAAGCATACTCTCTTGCTTTTTAAAGAAGCGGAGAGGATTCTCAGTCCATTAACCTAACTATTTTTTATGCCGGGCTTGAGTACAATAGACTCCTATAGAGTCGTAGTGCCCTTTAATCTCCAGTTTCGGAGGGCCTATCATGTTCGTATCATACTCTGTGCTAATCTGCTTGTCTCGCGGTCTTGACACAGACACAACGTCAGGCTTTTATGGTTATGGTTAAGAAAAGTAGTAAGAAACTTTGAAGTAAATAGACTGTCTAAAGAGGATACTGCTTCCAACTTGTAACCAGTTATGTCTTCGCTAGAACTGCCGACTAAAGTAGAGGTATACCAGTAAGCAGAGACAATGAAATATGTCACTAAGCGGACTGCTTAACTTCTGAAGCAAAAACATACTCTTACTTGTAGAAGCAATTTCAGGTCTTATTTGAAAACATGCTGCTAGATTAGGGTTAAACTCGTACTTCTACTGCAGTAGCTGCAAAAATGTAGACGATGTCTAAGCCATCGAGCACCATATCACGAAAAGGTTCACTTTTTTAAAAATTCAGTTTTGCAGAACCGAAATTTACTGTAGGCATTAAGTTAGGGGGCTCAAACAGGAGAACATTTTACATCTCAATGGGCATTTCCTGCTCTATTGAACGTAACCAAGTCTGCAACAATCGAAGTTTATATCGAAAACCATTTTTTGTTTCATGACACTTTTTATACGATTACAATATAATTGAATTAAACTCCATGTTTGCGCTGCGCCTATAACTAACTAACACGAATGGGTATGAGTAATTGCTGTCAAAAATTATTATAAATTTTCGTTGTTTTTTTTTTTTTTTTATGCGCCATAAACGCAAACATGCAAATTGGTTTAAATATACAAATTATGTATGTCGACGACTCTGTTTTGGCTGACTTAATGTCATAATAGAGTGACAAACAAGTAACTGCCTGCTTGTCTACCATACGTCCGTCTGTCTGTCTAACAGTCTATATGTCCGGATTGGTTTGTCTATATATGTCCGCCTGCCTGCCTGCCTGCTAGTCTTTTGCATTTTGTTTTGTTTCTTTAAAAAACGACATAATAGGATCAAATTTGAGACAGACAGATCGTGGGATAGCATGTCTGGAAAAAAAAAACTTTTCAAGACAATTTGCTTATGTTTTTTTTTCTTTAAATTTCAAGGCGTTTACGCCTGGTGACAGTAATTCTATGTTATGTTTGCTGTATACGCGACAGCATGGAAAACATTTTAAAATGTTAATCGCTGTCAGGGTTCAGGCATTTTGACAAACATTTACCGCAACAGCGCGCCCCGAAAAAAACAAAATAAATATGAAAAACATTTATGCTCGTGAAAAATCATAAGAAAAATTTAAATATAAAAATACATAAATGCATTTGTTGTAGAAATATGTGCGTACCTTTCGCTTTGTTTGTCCATATTTGGCGCCACGCACCAAAACAATGCAAAACAAAAAATTGCAGACAATGCGTAGAAATAAATCATTTGTACCTGCGAATTCGTATTCACATATTTGGTCAAAACTTATCGCTAGAAATGTGGGCGGTTTATGGTATTAAATTGTATAAAATAACATTTGTATTGTAATGGATTGGATTGAGATTTAGAAAGGTGTTTTATGATTTTTTTTTTTTTTAGTTTTGCAAGTGGAGCAAATTTTTATTTTTTAATATTTTTGAATTTAATTCAATAAACATTCTTGATAAAGTTTCGCAAAAATAACAAGAAGATGTCCTGTACCATATCATTATGGATACTTCATTGGGACTATCGTAGGCATGATATATACTAAATTTTAAGTTCCTATAAAAAATGAAACAAAGAAGTTTTTATTGAAAAACAAGAAAAAACGTTGACTTTGGTAGCACCGAAGCTCAAATACCCGCCACACGAAACTTTAATCATTTTCTTAAAAAAAAATAAAAAATGGAAGTTGAGTTTGTATGGGGTCTATATGTTATAGTGGCTCGATCCTTGTCATATCGGTTGTATATTTATAGGATGACAGTAGAAGTTATTTTACACAGATTGGAGTGAATATATCCATAAATTAGAACTATTTTCATACAAAATCTGAAAAATGGGCGCTTGGTTTGTATGGGGGCCATATCCAAAAATGGGCGTGGCACCTTTCTTTTGAAATTGGATGTCATTAGAAGTGCTTTTACGCAATTTGTAGTAAATACATTTACAAATAATAACAATATTATTACAAAAAATCGAAAAAAATGGTAAGTTTGTATGGGGGCTATGTCTAAAAATGGGCGTGGTACCTTTCTTCTGATATTGGAAGGATGGATATTAGATTAAAAGTGTTTTTACCCTATTCGTAGTCAAAACATTCATAAATAATAACTATTTTTACAAAAAAATCGAAAAAAATGGTAAGTTTGTATGGGGGCTATATCTAAAAATAGGCGTGGCATATTGGTTCTGACATACAAATTGCCTAGGAGCACAAAAAGCTTAAGTTTAAAGTTTCAGGTCAATATCTTTGAAACTTTTCGAGAAAAACGCATTGCAACATACAGACAGACGGGCAGACAGACGGACATGGCTAAATCGATTCGTCTCGTCGAGCTGATCAATAATATATGTACTTTATGGGGTCTCCGATGCCTCCTTTGATGCGTTGCAAACTTTCCGACAAACTGATAATACCCTTCACACTATGTGTGGCGGGTATAAAAAAACAAGTTTTGGTGTAGATTTGTATGGGAGCTACTTCTTAAAATGTGACTAGAGAAAATCCGTTTGTAAATGAGCACTTGACGTCTCAGGAGAGTCTAAGTTTCAAATATGGTGGGCCCATCCCTTATAGTCTCCGAGATAATCTCTCTCATACGGCAGTCAGCATAACAGTCGGACATGGCTATGTCGACTCTTATTTTAATGCTGCAAAAGAATATATATACTTTATAGGGTCTACCATAACTCCTTCTGCCTGTTACAGTTTTATATTGAATGCTCTGATAATCTCGAAGTCGCTAGCTCATCGTTCATGCGAACAAGGATATCATTGAAAACTCTGTAAGATTTTTCTCATGAACACTTCTAAGGCTGACTAATGCAATGGCCCATATTTCAAAGTCCATTCCAGGATGGGTCCCACTGAGACAGTTTTCTCAAAGCTTCCGTCTCCATGATTCGCAAAGTAATTGTCCGAACCAATAGAAGCGGAGAGTGGAGCCAAGCTTTTCAAGTTCTTCTATTGACATACGTTCTGGTCGATGTTTCTCCTAGAGTTGAAATAAAATGCTTCCTTTTGGATAAAATGCTTCCATTTTCTGCGATTAAAAGGGAAGTTAAATTTTAGTAGAACCGTTCTGTATATAATGTTGCCGTAAAGCCAATTAAACATGATAGATTTGAATCTAATTATGAGAAGATGGTGTATCTCAGTGGTAGACAATTACTTGAAGGTCACAAAACATTAGTTAGTTAGCTACCTAAATTAATGATCTCCTAACAAGATTTTTGATAAAAGAGTTTCCCACAGCATGAACACAGCACATATTTCCGCCAAGAATCAATATTTTTGTTATAATTAATATTTAAAAAAAAATGCGTTTTAGTTAGGAAAAAAATTTAAAAAAAAAACATAAATGAATAAAAATACAAAAGAGCATTTACTTTTGCTTACACCTTTGACCTTCGTGTGGGTTGTGGCTAAGAATAATCAGACTAAAGCATAACAAAACGTTAAGAAAAAAAAATCGAAAATTAATTAAGAAATAATTAAACTCATTTTGCGTGTTGCTATTGCTGCTTTTGAGTGAATGTGTACGTTTATTGTGTTTTTTGTCTTTCTTAAACGGTTTAAATTTAGGCGTCATATGTGAAGAATTTCGAGGTAAACATTGACCAAAATGGTAACAACTATAAATAGTGTGAAATATTTTAAGTTTGTTATCAAAGCAAAACATTAGCTCAAAGCAAGCAGTTCTCATTTGAAAAACAGCAAAGAAGAAAATATTCAAAAATGCAAAATATTATCAAAGTTGGAATAATCTGCGCCATTTTTGGTTATGCCAGCTGGCTATCTTCATCAACCGCATGAATCAACCAAATCTGGTTATGCTGTTGTAACCAAACATGAAGCACAGCCACAGAAATGGCATGGAGCACCACATTGGAATGATGCTTGGACAGCAGCACATGGAGTACAACACCAAGAAATTCCACAGCAACACAATCACCACGCATATCAGCCACAGCATCATCATGTTGCACATGAGCCACATCATGTTGCACATGAGCCACATCATTATCCTAAATATGAATTCGATTATGGCGTAAAGGATACCAAGACAGGTGATATCAAGAATCAATGGGAGACACGTGATGGTGATAAGGTTAAGGGTAAGTCTTAATCGAATATAAAGTTTTAAGTTATTAATTTTTCTTTTTAAAAGGTGCCTATACCATGAAGGAAGCTGATGGCACTACCCGTGTTGTTGAGTACACCGCTGACGATAAGAATGGTTTCAATGCTGTTGTCAAGCATATTGGACATGCACAACATCCCGAAGTGGCACCACATAAATCTTCTTATGATCATGGACACTACAGTCATGGACATGGTCATGCAGATAGTTATGTGAATGTACATCAACACAACTCAAAGTGGTAAAATAATATTATGCCAAAGGAACGCTGACAAGAGGACTATACGATCAGGAATATTACTATGAATTATGTTTGTACTATAATGTAAATAAATAATAAAAAAAAATCTTCCAAGTTTTATGAGAAATATAAGTTTTTGCATTTTGATTAAATCCAATCAAGAGTCATAACTCAACCTTTTAAACAAACACATATTTAACGAATTATACTTAAATTAAGAACTTTATGCATAAAATTTTCGTCATTCGTTAAAGTTTTCTAACTCTAATGAATTTCTTGCATGCTGTGTACTATTCTATTCTTTTGTGTAAAAACATTCGTTCTCATATTAAGCACACTCGTTGTCTTATAAAGTATATTCGTTTCTGTATTAAGAATATTTGTTCTTATATTTAAAACCATTCGTTATTAAAAATAGAACAGTCAAAAACATGCAGATAAAAAACAAGAAAGAACGGTGAAGTCGAGTATGCTCAACTGCAAGATACCCTGTGACCCAATCTTTATGTACCTTAAGTTCAGTCGTATCTTACTAACATACCTCATTGTATTGCATTTTCATACAAGAACTTAATAAATGGGTTATATTTGTTTGGGGACGATACCTAAAATATTTTTGGTCCTACCCATATTGGTCTTTTTTTGTTGGGACTATCATAGTCATAATTTATACTAAATTTAGAATTCCTAGAATAAGAAACAATTTCGTTTTTATGCAAAAACCCCTAAGTATTGAGGTAGATTTGTATGGGGGGTACCCTTTAAAATGGGTTTAGAACAAAACCGTTTGGAAGTGCACACTTGATAGCTTGGGAGAGTCTAAGTTTTAAATATGGTGGCCCTATCTCTTATAGTCTCCAAAATAGTCTATCTCATACGGCAGACAGCAGGTCAGACGGACCGACAGACATACGGACTGACAGACAGACATAGCTAGTTCGACTCCTTTTCCAATGCTGATATAGAATATATATACTTTATAGGGCCTATCTAGCCTCCTTCTGTCTGACAACCATTTAACCCTTTGGGTACAGGTTATAAAAATGACCATATTAGAGCAATTTTTGGAGAGTGTAGATCACGTTTTTTTACATTGCTCTCTCACTTTGCGATTTAAGCACAATTGTTCTCATTACAAGCACATTGTGCATGATACAAGAATCTGTAGGAACATTCGTGGCTGTTATGGTATGTTCATTTTGATATCAAATACTTATTTTCATATTTAATTTATTAAATATGCATGATATCTCCACAGAACATTGTGCTCTTTAGGTGTGTAATCTTTTTTTTATAAAGTTCGTAGAACTAAATTTGAACTATTAAACGGGAGAGACGATTTAATCTACTCGTAATTAACTGTCTATTTGATGCTATTCAACTAAATCGATAAGTTTTGAAGATACTGAGCTGAAACTTAAACTCAAATATAAGATTTTCTAGGATACACAAATTTACCATCAATATTTTAGTTTTTCTATAAAAGCTGGATCAGCTGCCTTCCTTTTCGAATGTATATGGTGGGTAAAT
The DNA here is from genome assembly GCA_018903435.1 of Leucophenga varia. Lineage (NCBI taxonomy): Eukaryota > Metazoa > Arthropoda > Insecta > Diptera > Drosophilidae > Leucophenga > Leucophenga varia. The sequence goes on along the minus strand of JAEIFJ010000224.1, from coordinate 5,273 downwards.
GGGTGGTGGTAGGGGTGTGATACCGCCCACTTTACGTCATTACTATATTGAAAAAAATCTACAGAGTGCGCCATCTAGATGTTCTGTATTTCAACATTGAATTACTCTGATATTTTTTTGAGCAAGATTTATTTAGGATATTCTGTACCATTAATTTCAAATCAATTTTTAAATACAATATCAATTGAATTCCCACCTCCATTTGAAACACAACAGCTCTTTTTGGGTATTCTTCAAATCATTTGCCAGACATTTCGGACGTTATAGCAGCTATTTCGACTTGTTTGTTAGCTTTGAGTTCGTCAATGGTCTTCGGCTTGCTGGCATAAACTTTACTTTTCAAATAATCACACAGAAAAAAGTCTGATATCGCTAAATCCGTAGAACGATTTAACGGTACCAGACGTTTCCCGGAACTTATGCTGCAAGATCTTCACGATTTTCACATTTGAACCATTGTTTTCAGTATAAAACGCTACAGTTTCATCACATTCTTTCGGTGTGTATTGAATCTTAGTTAAAAACGGCACTGAATGACGTCAAAAGGGAGACTGATATGATATTATCATGATATTATCGGTCTTATGCTTCCAAAAGTTTGGAGCAATTTTGAAAAATTTCCAATTTTGAGTAACAAAAAATAATAACTGGGAAAGGCCGCAACCTTTTTGAACGTTTTCTAAAAATTAATACCAGTTTAAACGAGAAATGGGAAGCTGATAACAAAATATATAACTTACAAAAAAAAAAAAAAAAAATTATAAAAAAAAAAAATACCGTAAGTTTGAAACAGTGGTGGGCACACACATACATGGCACATATGTATTCTCAAATATTGCGTTTCCACTTGAAGCATCAGAAATCGAAGTATAACGTAAGATAATAAAGTATAAAGCAAAAAAAAAAAAAAAAGAAAGAACGCTGAAGTCGAGTATGCTTGACTGCTAGATACCCTGTACCCAATCTATATGTACCCTTAAGTTAGGATCAATTTTACTACCATACCTCATTGAATTGGATTTTCATACAAAAACTTAAAAATCGGGTATATCTTTGAATGGGGTTATACCTAAAATTTTGTTGGGCCTACCCTTATTGGTCTTTTTTCATTGGGACTACCATAGACATAATTTGTACTAAATTTGAATTTCCTAGAATAAAAAACAATGACTTTTTATGTAAAAACCCAATATTTTGGGGTAAATTTGTTTGGGGGCTATACCTAAAATTTTGTTGGTCCTACCCATATTGGAATATTTTATTGGGACTATCATAGACATAATTTATACTAAATTTGAATTTTCTAGAATAAAAAACAGTGGCGTTTTTATATATAAAAACCCAAAATTTTGGGGTAAATTTGTATGGGGGCTATACTAAAAATTTTGTTGGTCCTACCCATATTTCGATATTTTATTGGGACTGTCGTAGACATAATTTATACTAAATTTGAGCTTCCTAGAATAAAAAACAATGACGTTTTTATGCAAAACCCCGAAATTTTGGGGTACGTTTGTATGGGGGTACTCCTTAAAATGGGTCTAGGGAAAAACCGTTTGTAAGTGACTACTTGACGGTTCAGGAGAGTGTAAGTTTCAAATATGGTGGCTCTATCTCTTATAGTCTCAGAGATAATCGTTTTCATACGGCATGCTATCTGTCGACAGACGGACAGACGGATAGAGGGACGGACGGACAGACAGACACAGCTAGTTCGACTCCTCTTTCAATGCTGATCAAGAATATATATACATTATAGGGTCCATCTAGCCTCCTTCTGTCTGTTACATACATTCGAAAAACTTAATATACCCTTTTTACCCTTTGGGTACAGGGGTATAAAAAAAGCCAATCAAAACTCGCGTATTATGAATTTGAAAAGTGCTCATCACTGCTCTTTAAAAATAATGAGACATTATTCCACGAAGCGACGATTACCTCGTTCCAGAGCACTCGTAAAACAAGGAGAATGATGGTCCAAGTATTAAATGATAGTATTGGATTATACCCGTATATAAGTCATAGATCGTCGAATAAAAAAATTCACTTCTATATGATAAATATATTTTCATATATGTTATAATCATCAAAAATTCCATATAATTACTCAGCAACACTAAATGAAAAATTAAATAATAATATGCAAAAAAAAGATCGCAAAAATATGGAAAAAAAGATAATTATAAAAATTAAACATTCACTTTAGCTAATGAAATTAAAAAATACTTAAAAAAAAATAGTTGAAAATAGAAAAATAATAATAAATGCATTGCGTGCCTAAGTTGCATGCGTCGGTCGTGATATGTACATAAAATATTTCTTTTAAAAAAAAAAAATTGTAAGTAATATTATTATCGCATTAGTATTTGATATTAGTAACTTACAAATTGTGGAGAAATCCCCATCATTTCGACATCAGCGGCGTCACCGTCAGATTTAACGTTAGCGGAGGAACGCTTGGAAGCTACAGCTGCGGTTTCTTGAAATTTTGAACTGAGAAATGTTGCAGTAGTTAGCAGCGTCGTCGTTGTCGTTATGGTAATGGGTGTCCATAAACTAATGGCCAATAAACACCAACTAAACCAACTGCACAGCAGTCGTAGCGAGCGGCGTTGTTATCTATAAAAATAGTTGAAAAATATTTAAGAGACTTAGGAGAAGTTTTGAAAAATGAAATTCAAAAAAGAAAAAAATATTTTATCAGTGCAATAAAAAAAAGTAAAACTAAAATCGTAAATATGAGTTAAATTGCAAATAAAATGCGCTTTGCTGTAATATTTTATGGGTGTATTAGAAAGTTAGTACATTTGTTTTCATTGAACTGAAAATTATGAAATCATATTTGAGTTGCTCTTTATCTCATTGACCAATCCCAAAATGAATTTTATTTTTGAAATAGTTTTAAAAAAATAAAACGGGTTATAACATTCTACTGAATGCTATGAAATCATATACATAGGTGGGGTACAAGGTGACATAGTTTGGGTACAGTATGTCTGTAGCTTTCTCTTTTATTAACTCTCTTACATTTGGCTCCAAAAATAGGTAAATTTTAGCAGAAAGCCTATGAAGTGAAAAACAATTTTAATCACTCAACTAAAACTAAACTCTGAAATCGTACTTTGCTATACGTTCGCTGAAAAAAAAAGGGCGTGTATCGTGGTAGAATATTTATTACGTGGTGAATTTTTTGATTTTTGATCATCATAAATGAAATTTTAATAAAGTACCAATATATATTTATCTTTCATTCACATTCCAGCGTTCTTAGCTTTAGTAGAAAATTTTATCGAGAGACATGCTTAGTAAGACACCATATAGTATTTCACCATTATCCATTGCAATGTAACTGAGAGCATGGTGGAATAATTTGAGGTGATCACCACGTTATGCATACTCTCTCAATTCGGGTTCCTATTTTGTAATAGTATGAATGCGGAATATCGTAGTTTGTATATTTTTTTTGATTGCGCGCTTTACTGCGATATATTTCTTTTTTCTCTTTCTTGCGTTCGCTCTCACTTGCAATGCGTCAACATGCTGCAAATGTAGGAAGATGTTTTACTTTGTTGCTGCTCTCGCTTTGAGTTATAATGGTGCACTTCAGCATGGATACAAACACAGTGGTGAGAGAGTATATAAAATCAAGATCAAATGATGTCTATTGGTACTTGTATCGCCCAATATATGCTCGTATTGAGAATACTCCTGCTAGATTCAGTTAAAACATAGTAAAAAGTGATCTACACTCTCACAAATTTTTTATCTCTTTTGTTTTATATTATTCTGTCTGTTTTTAACTGAGCGTTTATAATGCAGCGTTTGTAGAGCAAACTGTTCTTGAAATAAGTGCGAGTGTTCTTGATACACGAAGAACGAATTTGCTCATACAAACGATTACAATTCGTTTATCTTTTGAATCATAACACGTACAAATTGTTCTTAATATAAGTACAATTCGTTCAGAATAACACTCTAGTTTCAATATATTTCCCGATACCCGGGGCCAAAATTCAGTGATGAGCAAGTTGAACGTTTTCGTCCAAATTGAGAAGCGCGTTAAAAAAAACAAACTAAACTAAAATGAAATCCAAGTATTACTGGGCACTTAAACAAGGAACTAGCGATGTTGAAATTAGAGATAATATTTTATTTATTCAGATAATATTTAATGGTGCCGCCCTGAAGTTTCCCATGTATTTTACATGGAAAAAAAACCAATTTTTCTTAACCGAAAACGGTTAAAGGGATACTCGAAATAAAAACGATTGAGTAAACTCAAGTGTACTGCTAGGAAAATGATTAACTCGACTTGTTTAAATTTGTAACTAGCCGACTCGGGTATGTCAACTTTAACTCAAATCGGGTCGGATAATCGATTAAGTTATAATCGAATCTCATTATAAAATAGTTTTAACAGTGAAAGTATAAGTCTAAGGGTTAATGCATAGGCTTGTGTGCCTGAATTTCTGGTTCAGGTCCCAAAGAATGTTTTTTTTTTTTTTGCTTTGATTAATTCTTTAAATGATATCTTTGGTTCAAATCTGTCACTAGTGTTGGTATTTTTATTTTAATATATCATCTTAAGTCAAAATAGTAAAAAACAAAAAATTCCAAGGATCGGAATTTCGAACGAAACGATTCACTTCGATCTGATAACCAAAACTACGAATACTAGATTTAGAGATTACTCGTTTATTCGAGTAAAAATATGAGCTAAATCGAAGCGTTCGGTTATTACGATCATCGACTCGAGTAAGTAAAGACTCGAGTATATCTGTTTTCAATTTAATCGATGCAGGGTTCTATTAGAAACCTGGAAAAAATGAATATCTATATATATAAAAATAAGTCCCAAGTTCTGTTGGTGATCGATGGACGCGAAAACTATTGAACGGATTTTCCGAAATTTTGCATGTGTGTTCGTATTCACACAAGGATGGTTTAGGGCAAAAAAAAAAAAAAATTGTAAAGTAATTTGACCCTGGGCCTAATGGGAGACTTGAAACCGGAAAAGCAATATCTTTGGAGTGAATAGACGTAGAGACTTGAAACAGGGCTCATTTGAAGATGCTTAAAAAACATTTTTGGCGTTCAAGGTGTTCAAGGGATTTCCGGAATTTGGACCTGGGACCCATATGTGGACTAATACAGATTTTTTAACCAATTTTTTTATTTTTATTACAGGTGAGCATTAGACGGGGTTTTAGAAAATTTTGACCCGGGGCCTAATGGGGCCTTGAAACCGGAAAAGCCATATCTTTGAAATGAAT
>JAEIFJ010002261.1:0-33288 GCA_018903435.1 Leucophenga varia | reverse complement strand
ACCTTCCCTGCAATTTTATGGCAAACGGTCTAGCCGTCCTCGGGTTAAGGAGTGACAATCAATTTAAAACAATTAAATTTTTGTTTTTTATTGTCTATTTTATTTGCAATCAGTCCAATTGTGGACTATAATCAAATTTTATAACTAACATAAAAAATTAGGCATTATAGTTCATTTAGGATGCAATAAAATAGAATACAATATAAAAATTTTTGGATTGATGCTAAATCAATTTGTTTTTTATATCATAATTAGTAAATTACTAAAAGGGTAAATTTAGCGGATTAAACCCTAAGAGCATTCAAGATGATTAGGATGATTATGTAAACGTTCAATCTATCTGAAACCAACCTTATGCAGCTGTTCCAGAACTGTTGGTACATTAAAGTCTCTGTGCAAAGTGTTGTTTCGTACATACCAAGGAGCATAAGCATTTGTCTCAGTACTTTTTTTTTGCAAAACCTGAACTCTTTTAAGATTAGAGTTGCTCGCAGTGCCCTAAAGCTGTTAGCCGTAAGACAAGCATTGTTATATACAGCGGCACTTTGTTAGAAAGACTTATTTTGCTTCTCCTATGAAATAGCCAGTGCATTCGCTATTTACATAGTTTAATTTTTTCAGTAATATGTTTACTCCAGGTAATACCTCTTTGTCGTTTATTTGTCTTTCGTTATTGACCAATATAGTCTAACCACGGAACCAGACTGCCAACTAATTTAGATATTCCTGCAGCATGTTGGATCAGTCGCTAAAATAAATGTATCATCATCATATGTTCCCATATGAACATTGTTATTAGTTGGCGTAAGCATATTTGATGTGAAAATGGTGTACACAGGACCTAAGACACTGCCTTGTGAAACTCCTGCTTCAATTGGACGGATCGAAGAGATCTCTTACTACCCCTCGAAAAGCACTTTCTTTAGGTTAAAATGCAAAGAAAAGAAAAAGGAGCTGGAAGCAGTTTTTAACGAAGAGGAGCCCATTGTGCCATACTCGATAGAACGCTTGTATCACATCAATGAAAACAGCAGAACAATATTGAAAATTTTCGTGAGCATTGATGATTTTCGAGATTATACGATGACACTGCTCTGGAATTCCGTGTAAAATTTAAAACCGAATTGATGATCTGGAAATATGTTGAGTCTCTCTAAGATTCCATCGTAACCAGGAGATATAGCAATCTTGAGAGCTTTAATTTGTTGTTGGCCTTCACGGGGATTTCCTTGCTACAAGAGAAGATTCATTAAAAATTTTATTTTTTTTTTAACTTCCTAAGAAAATAGATTTCTTCTAAAAATAAATTTATCACAAAAACAAGAAAAAAAGTTAACTTCGGTTGGACCGAAGCTTATATACCTGTTACACATCATTTGACGTTGATAGACCTTCGTGTGCAGCATTTGTATTAAATTTTATTTCAAAATACTAAACAAATTAAATATACTCTTAAAAATTTAGGAATTCGCTGTCCGATTTGGACCAATTTTAAACTGAAGATTTGGCATGGTATAAGAAACATTTTAACCATATTTGAAGCCATTCGCTTTATAAATACATTTTTTCATATAAGAACTTGAAAAAATGTTGTACTTTGTATGGGAGCTATACCTAAAAGTGGGCGTGGCACATTGATTTTAACATAGAAACTACACAGGACCTAGAAAAGCTTAAGTTTAAAATTTCAGCCCAATATCTTTAAAACTGAGCGAATAAATCGCGCAGCAACACACAGACAGACGGACAGACGGACAGACGGACGGACGGACGGACGGACGGACAGACGGACAGACAGACGGACATGGCTAAATCGATTCGTCTCGTCGAGGTGATCAAGAATATATATACTTTATAGGGTCTACGATGCCTCCTTTAATGCGTTACAAACTTTCCGACAAACTGAATATACCTGTTTACACTAGTGTAACAGGTATAATTACACATACTGTAAACGAGTATTTTTAGTTTGTTCGAAAGTTTGCAACGCCTTAAAGAAGGCAACAGAGATCCCATAAAGTATATATTATTGATCAGCTTGATGAGTCGAATCAATTTAGCCATGTCTCAGAATGTTTTTAGATACTGTCTACAAATTTTAAACTTAAGCTTCTTTTGGTCCTAAGTAGTTTGTATGTCATAATCTTGGCGCCACGTTCAATTTTAGGCATTGCTTCCATACAAGTATTACTCAAATTTTTAAGTTTTTGTATGAATATTGGAATTATTTATGAATATTCACTCAAAATTGGGTAAAATGTGCCACGTCCAATTTAATACCCTGTACCCAATGGGTAAAAGGGTATATTAAGTTTGTGCGTATGTATGTAACAGACAGAAGGAAGCAAGACAAACCCTATAAAGAATATATATCAGCATTGGACTTTAGGGCAACCAAATTGGAAATTTAGATTCTCCTGGACCGTCACTTGTGCTCTTGCAAATGTTTTTTCTCTAGACCCATTTTAAGAAGTACCCTCTCTACAAATCTACCCCAAAATTGTGAGTTTTTGCATGAAAACGACTTTCATTATTCTAGGAAGTCTAAATTTAGTATAAATTATGTCTATGACAGTCCCAATAAAATATTCCAATATGGGTAGGACCAACAAAAATCAGTTATAGCCCCATAAAAATATATGTAATACAAAGAGATATGGTAGTAAGATACGACTTAACTTAAGGTAAACTAAGATTGAGAACAGGGTATTTTGCAGTCGAGTATACTCGACTTCAGCGTTCTTTCTTGTTTTTTTTATAATTTCTAAAAAAAAAAAAGATGGTTACAAAGCGTAATTTTGAAAAATTTGTTTTAACAAAAAATGTAATAACTTGATCAATTATTGTCGGTTTTTTTCCATTAGACATCCGTAAATGTATGTACTGTTAAAAATGTGAACCATAGATGTAGCTTTCAAAAAGAATAGCGTAGCCAAACATCGATAAATTTGAAAAATTGAAGAAAAATAAATTGCATTTGCCTTGAAAATACTCACAGTTAGGATTGGAACTGTCATAACATTTATATATTGTTCGAAAGGTTATTTAAACATACGTCCAGATTTTGGAAGTCTTGGTAGTGTATTCGACCAGACCTACAATCCCTACTATAACTCCTTCCAGCTTTTTCGACTCTTTTTCAGCAATTAAATTGAATTCGAAATATTATACAATCAGGTAGAATTTAAATTTTTGCGGTTTTGGTAGCTTGCAATGGTACCGAATCAAGAACCAAGCTTGGTTTTTTATCGACAATTTTATCAAACCTGTGACCTCTTGAAGCTCAGTGTGAATACTTTAGGATATCAAATAGGCTTTCGACAAAATCGTGATTGCCCAACACTTTATTATATTCAAATATGAATTCAATAAACTATATAAATTAAATTCACTATAAATCGCTTAGCTATTTAAATATCAATATTCAGCTTCGAATTTTCACCTTGGTTCAGTTATTTCAATTAAATATATCTGAATAATTAAACGCAGCACATAAGTCGAACAATTGTATACTTCATCTTCTTTGGCAGACTTGCATCGAACCGAATAGGCATTTGGACAAATAAATATACGAGTAAATGCAACTAGCTGAAATATCTTACGTTGCTTCGGGCTATTTTTGTATATTTAAATGATTGTCCTTGATCCCAATAACATTTTCGAATGACATTATGCTATGAATTTGCTCCATTTTTGCATTGAAAATCTTTGTAAATTTTACCTTATGTATGACTATGAATGTCAAAGACATAATTCATTTTCTTGTGAAACTGTATTCGTTTACCAGGTGGAAGTTTGCCGTTCGCAGCATACACAAACTTGGCTGGGCGTATTGTATGCTTACAAGGGTCTATTGCTGGTTGTGGGTGTATATATGGCCTGGGAAACGCGACATGTAAAAATTGCGGCGCTCAACGATTCACAATACATTGGCGTCTCCGTATACAGTGTGGTCATAACGAGCGCCATTGTTGTCGTACTGGCCAACTTAATCTCGGAGCGCGTTACTTTGGCTTTCATCACAATAACAGCGCTGATACTGACATCGACAACAGCAACTTTGTGCCTGCTCTTTATACCAAAGCTACATGACATGTGGGCCAGAAGTGAGTGAAATACCAACTTCATTGGCTTTTTAAGACATATAAGAAACAGTTGTGAAATGTTGCTATTTTTGCTTTTGCGTTATTTTTTTTTTCTCGTTTGACTTTTATAGATGACATTATTGATCCGGTTATACACAGCATGGGCCTCAAAATGGAATGCAACACACGCCGCTTTGTAATCGATGACCGACGTGAGCTACAGTATCGCGTTGAGGTGCAGAACAGGGTTTACAAAAGGAAATACAGGCACTCGATGCCGAGATACGTAAACTAGAACGCATGCTTGAATCGGGCACAGCGTCCACGACGACATCCTCCTCCACATCGTTAATGGCTGGCCAACTAAAGTAAGTATACAAATATTTATTGATCACTTTCAGCATTTCATGTGGCACTATTTTTAACTGCGCAGCCTGATCTGACTATAACAAGTGATACATTAATACATCTGCCAGTGCTGCCACCACCGCCTCAGCTCAGTAAATCCCGAACTCCAAGCATTTCGGGTATTTTACCTAATTTGCTGCTCTCCAGTGCTGCCGCCGGTCATACCGCGTGCAAGTTGGCCATCAGCGGAATACATGCAAATACCGATGCGACGTTCGGTTACGTTTGCATCACAGCCACAATTAGAGGAAGGATGCCTTCCTACGCTAAGATCTCATCAATTTGCGACTTGCGCATCAGCAGGCCACCCGGGGAGGCAGACTGGGCATTATCAATCGCATACGTGGCATCTTCTCGCGTACAACATCCAGCAACAAAGGCTCCACTGCCAGCTTGTCCGAACAAAAGGACTTAAAGCCGCCTTTAAATCACATATGGGACTCTTTACTCGTCTGATACCCTCCTCGCAAACGGCATCCTGTAACGCAATCTATAGTAAACCTACTGTTGACTCAGAGCAGGCAGCTAATAATGGCGGTGACAACGGCACAAACGGTACTCAACTGAAGCCATTACATCGGGGCTCACTCACGAAGAGTGGTACACATTTGGATGTGCTAACAAAGGATCCCAGCTTCCTGCCCATACCCACGATATCGGGGGACACATTGAATCAGCCGCCGGTTATTGAGATCAGTGGCAAGTATATCAAGGTACACGAGACTAAAGTAAATTTTCAGCTACCTGGAAATCGGCGTCCTTCAATTGCGCGGTTGCAACCCGCATTGAGGGAACGTGTGCGTGGTTCCCCCGCTTTCCCCCATCGTATTCTGCCACCTACTTGTAGTCTAAGCGCACTGGCTGAGTCTGAAGATCATGCAGTGAGCGGTGCCGGAATTGTTGTCAGTGGCAGTTGCAAATCAATTCCACGTATCTCACTGCAACACGCAACATCTGGTGGTAACTGGAAGTCCATGGAAACGGCTGCCAAGTCGCAGCTATTTCTTGGCGATTCACAGGATAAAACTGATGTTGATAACGAAGAAGCGAAGCATACAAACGAAGCAACCGTTGAAGTCGATTTACAAATTTTAGATACATCTCCAAAGTGTGTCATTGAAGCGTCACCAGACAGTGGCGAGCCTTCATAAGCTTCACGAATTTTAGTTCAAATTTAAGTAGCTCAATTCAAAGTAAGTAGCAATGTTTCACCGTCAACTGCGCTCCTCACAAGTAGTCAATTATTCAATTAGAGCATCTGGAAAAGATTAAAATGGTAATTGGAAAGTTTTAAAAAGAATATAGAAAAAAAAAACACAAAGCAATTATTTTATTCAGTAACAATTAACAAAATTACGTCGAATATTGTTTCGCGAACTAGTTTAAACTTCCAAAGAAAATAAATAAATTAAATCGATGGCATTTTAGCCAAGACCAAACTTAAAGCAATTCCCATTTAGTGGTAGGCTTAAAAATTATAATAAAGTACCAAAACAATCAAGTATAGCATAATTAAATTTAGTGGTAAAAAGAAACCTAGGCTTAACCAAAACAGAACTTCAAATCTAAATGTGATGTACCCTACCTAAAATGTAGACAAATATCCAAAGTTTAGCATTTAATCTATACAAAAAAATATAGAAATTTGTATATACATTAATAGTTATATAGGAAAAGATGATAAGATAGGATAAAATAAATATGTTAACACTAAATATAGTATTTGCATTTATAAAGAATGAACCGGAAAGTAATTAGTGCAAAGATTTTCTTATTTTTTACTAGCAGATACCCGGCGTGGACTCTTTCAGCTCTTTTCCGTTGCGCATCTGCTGTGTTCCGTACAATTTCAGTTCTTTTGGATGTCATTTTTACTATTTGTTTTTTTTTTGTTTGCAGCGCAACCAAAATCGGCTGGAGCTAACTTAAAAACACACTAAATTTTTGTACCCGCCACAAAAAATGTGAAGGGTATTATCAGTTTGTCGGAAAGTCTAACGCATTAAAGGAGGGTTCGAAGACCAAATAAAGTATATACATATATGTATTCTTGATTAGCTCGATGAGGTAAGTCGATCTAGCCATGTCCGTCTGTCTGTCTTCCTGTTTATTTCAATGCGATTTACTCGGAGACTACTGGAAATTCTTTTTTATTATTTATGCGTATGTTCACTCCAAATTGGGGTAAAAACACTTCTAATGTCATCCAATGTCAAATGCCAACAGTTTTCGCAGTTCTGTTATTGCTAGAGCTGTTGCTGCGAGCATTTCGACAGTTGCAGTCGCAGCAAAAGCAAAAACATTTCTTGATCAGCAGCACAGCGCTTCGGGAATCGACAACTTCGGCAGTTTTACGAATGCTAGAGCAAATGCAGCAAAAGCAAAAACTGTCGACTGCCGAACAGCACAGCACAGCACAGCTTGAACTTTCGACAGTCGCAGTCGCAGCAAAAGCAAAAACTGTCGACTGCCGAACAGCACAGCACAGCAGACAGCTTCGACATTTTTGCTGTTGCTCGGATGCACATTAATACAAGACTACGCCTACGATCTGTTTCATTGCTACAAAGTACGCCGCAAGTGACTTCGGCAATTACAGTTACAAAGTTACCAAAACAAAGCAAAGCAAAAGTGTCGAAGCTGTCTGCTGTGCTGTTCGAGTCGACAGTTTTTGCTTTTGCTGCGACTGTCGCCAGTTCAAGCATCAACAGCTCTAGCATTCGTAAAACTGCCGAAGTTGTCGATTCCCGAAGCGCTGTGCTGCTGATCAAGAAATGTTTTTTGCTTTTGCTGCGACTGCAACTGTCGAAATGCTCGCAGCAACAGCTCTAGCAATAACAGAACTGCGAAAACTGTTGGCTCCAGAAGCCCAGCACAGACAAAATTTTACGACTGCTGCTGCTGTGACTGTCAGCTTTTCAAACACTGTTTTTAGGTATTCCCCCATCCAAACTTACCGCCCATTTTCGAATTTTTGTATAAAAATGGATATTATTTAGGGAATGTATTCACTCCAAATTTCCTAAGAATACATCTAATATCATCCAATATCAAAAAGCAAGGTGACAAGCCCATTTTTAGCTAAAGACCCCATACAAACTTTACGCCTATTTTCGAACTTTTATATGAAAATGGTTATTTTTTTAGTAATGTTTTGACTCCAAATTGAGTAAAAAAAACACTTTTAATATCATCCAATATCAAATCTAAGGTGCCACGCCTTTTTTCGGCATAGACCCCATACAACGTGAGTGGCATCAGACCATTTACACCGTCCAATCCTATCTCGAAGTTCTTTTTAAGTCACTGAAGATAACACATCAACAATTTAATAAAAACGTGTGACGGGTATATATGCTTCGGTTCCTCCGAAGTTAACATTTTTCCTTTGTTATTTTTGTTTTTTTGATTAAGTTAAAAAAGCAAAGCCATATTTGTATGGGAAAATTAGAAAATCGACTTCTTAAAGGAACCGAATATGCATTAGGCATTGTTTTAATGGAATTTCTATTTACTTGCATTGTTGTAACCGATTTGGGGCTTACCGGTTGGACGGTTTCAACGTTAACATCGGACATAGAAAAATGTTTACTATTTTTATATATATAAATTATTAAATACAAAGAAAGCTTAAGTTTCAAAAATAACGTTAAAATATTAAAATTTTCGAAAATTAAAATTGCAAAATTGGGCAAGTATACTGCTACCTAGAAAGATACATTGTAAGCCCCTACTAACTAGATTTATGTATCTTGTGTGAATATAATCATTTCCATTAAATGCAGAGGTTCTTAGCTGGGTTCATTTCAGATTACTCAAAGTTTAAGTGACCTATGAGTTGAATACGTCTAGAAATAGCTTGGTTTTTCGCATTCTTTGTCTTAAAGACCATTGTTCTTCTCTGACCTGTTCCCTCTCGTTTCATATTATCTCATTAAGTGTGTGGCTCCCAATACGACAATTCGGTTCTGGACCTATCAAAGTGGTTGTAGCCCCTTCTTGGCTAGTGCGTCTGTCTGCTTATTATCTGTAATATTCGAATGTTCAGCTCCACACAACAATATACATTTAAAGTGGTTATAGCCTCCCAAAAGTGCAGCCCCTTAAGAGCTGATTGACTGTCCGGTAGTATTGCAATACCATAGTTATGGTTAGAGTTGGCAAAAAAAAATCATTTCCGTGATTTTTTCACAGTGATTTAAAAATCGAAACATTGCATTGCAACTGAAAGTAGTGATTTGCGATTCTATTGTTTCTCAGTGAACATGTTAAGTAATCACGATTTTGTGCATCGCTCTTTGCGAATAGTGAAACTGCTCATTTACCGCTTGAACACTGAACCTGTACAAATTCGTTTGTACACTTTACCAGTCACTTGATTCGCCAAAGCGTACAATTCGCGATCTATTGAATTAGGATTGAAAGGTGAAAGCAGATTGCCAATTTTGTCCGCAAATCTTTCGTTCAAAACAAATACAACTAACTTAAACCGGGAATTGCAAAGGAAGCAGCCAAGAACACAATTATTTTTTGCAATGTATTTTGCGATTTTCAGGTCGCAGCCGCTAATCACACTGCGACTCAAAAATCACTTTTTTTTGCCAACACTAGTTATGGTAGTTCCAGTCAATATTGTTCTGTGACAGCGAATTATGGTACAGATCTCTACCTGGAAGAGCTAGTGGTTCCTAAGGGTTCCCAAAGTTTTGTTGTTGGGCCAGCTACACCTAAACTGGCACCTTCGACCATGAGAGATCCGTTTGTTTACCACTTGTTGGTGTGTGGTTTTTATTTCGTATTTATCTTCAGTTGTACTAGTTTTTTTGCTTGACCATCTAATGCTAAATTTCTTGTGAATGTTATACCTTTCAGTCATAATTTCCATGGTGATTGACAGGAAACCCTTCCGTTCATGCAGCGAGGTATTTTCTGCAGAGGTTAGATTCTGCTCTGTCTTCCTCTACCAATATGCGGATGAGTGTGCTTCTCTCCTTCAAATTCACTTCTATACTAGTGTTGTGAAATCTCAAGTGCCCCTATTGCTTCTGTAGATTGGTTTAACTACCATGACCCAAAGATTTTTCCGCTAATTTTCTGCATACAAACAGAGCCTTAGTGCAATTGAGTATTGATTTGGTAGTATGCACTTCGTAGTGAATTTTACAGTTTCGGTTGGATTTATATTAAATTAAACAAATTCATGGTTAAAATGTAAAACATAATTTGAAAGATTTGAAATTTATTCTTCCATAAATCCCTTTATTTGTTGACTGTTAGTTAACTGTTATCGTTCATATCCAAAACCTCAGCTCCGGTTCATTTTTTATTTATTACGAAAGGATTATATAATTTAATTATTTTCATTTCTGTTCAGTTAAATTTTAGCGATGGTGGCAGGCAAATAGTATAAACTATCCCCACCTAAAAAACGCCAACTGCGTATTAAATAAGCAATATTTTTGAGATACTCGATATTTGTGTCTGTTGTTCAAAGTTCTTAGAGGCTGCGGCAAGCACAGTATCGTCTCCTTAGAAATTACAAATAGGCTTAAATACATAAAATATTATTAAGTGAAAAGTTTTAGCAATATACATACACAGATACATACATATAGTATATTATATGTAGTTGTAAGTTATAACTGTGAAAAACAATCTGTTCATAGCAAAAGGAAATTAAATTATGAAGAAATGTTATAAATAAATGAAATAATATGATAAATTATCCAAGTTGTTTCATTAATTATGGAAAATTCTTGCAATTAGTTTGAATGAATGTCTATGAAATCGTTTTTGTAAATGTTTTAAGCGATTTTGTAAAGTGTTTCGCCAAAAATAATCACATCAACACACCAAACCTTTTGGGTACTACATATAAATCAAACAGCTCCATAAGGTATGGTATGAACTTTAAAATATTTTGTATATATTGTAGTATTTTTACGTTTGAGCCAACATTTTAAATAATCACTGATTCGAATAAATTCATGTTTTTTTTTTAAATATAGAAAAATTTTGGATACTTACATTTTGTTATGTGCATAAGCTCAAAATTAAAGATAAAAATCGTCCCTTGAGTAGTAAACTTTAAGGTTGGTATATAGGCTTTTTTTTTTAATTTTTTTTTTTGAGATAATTAAAAGCTCTTAAGTCTGTTTACCGCTTTTCTATAACGTAATAATTGCTCGTAGAGTACCCTTCTTTTTAATTCTATGTTAAGATTTAACATATGTGCCCAAATACACTTTTAAAAGAAAAACCTAGATTTACTCCAATCGATAATTTCGGGCTTCGTAGTGTTCCTTGTAAGTGCCATATTGTTGGTAGACGCGTTTATATATTTAACGAATAAAAACAGTTACTTGAAACAAAAAAAAAAATTTCTATCACTGGTTTGTCTATAATGAATGCCATTGATAATCAGAAGAGGAAAAACGTTAACTTTGGTTGAACAGAAGTTTTTATACCCTTCACACGAAATTATAGCGACAAAAACTCGGAAATTTGAAGTGACTTTTGTATAGGGTCTATATGATATCTGTGGTGAAGAGGATAAAGTGCTTAAGTCGACTTAAACAAAAATTGAGATAAGTACCTCCATGCAAAATTTGAATTATTTTCGCCGATTTTTCAGGAAGTTATAGACAAAT
Source organism: Leucophenga varia (assembly GCA_018903435.1). Lineage (NCBI taxonomy): Eukaryota > Metazoa > Arthropoda > Insecta > Diptera > Drosophilidae > Leucophenga > Leucophenga varia. The sequence continues at coordinate 22,145 of JAEIFJ010002261.1, read as the reverse complement.
TAATTTTTGCTTAATCTCATTTTTGCATACAATTTAAAATTATTTTTTAAACTTAGAAAGTGCTCTCCTGCAAAACGGTAAAATCAAATTTAAGCAGTTTTTCCTTTTCACCACAGATATAGTGACCCTCATTTTTTTCAATGTATATGCTATCTGCAAATCTATACATCAGTTCGTACATAGGGGGAAAAAATCAGGTACATTATACTTGTAGTATGATTTTCTAAAATCAAGTACAATGTTCTAAAATCAAGAATAACTTTTAAATTAACGAATACTCAATTTAATCATATTTCGTTGTTTTTAAGAACTCATTTCAAGAACCAATTAACCTCGAACAAAATGTGCTAATATCAAGATCGAATTGTACTTATATAAAGATTGAAAGAAATTTATTTGCATAAAGAACGATTAATATTGATACCATTTTAGGTAATTCATGGTCTGGCCGAAGAAGTCAACCACCGACTCCATATTTACGCTACGCTCCTGGAGAAAACCAAAGAAAATCAAATCGACACATACCACCTTCAAAGTCGCTTTTTACACGCCAAACACCCAAAGCATTGTCATGGTCAGTAAAAATCTCTCCGACCTCATTGATAGCAATAGAGGCCTCAGACGTTGAACGGGCAATATTTTATGCTGCTCGAATATGCTACGACATAGACGTAATCGGCAAAAATGATAGTGCAGTCACAGGGGTTTTGTCAGACATAGAGAAAAAGTCCCGTCCAATGGGACTAACAGTGAACGAGAGCAAGGCGGAGTACTTGATATCCACCCGCTGACAATCTACAGACAGTCTTTGAGTACAGAGAACTTCAGCTTTGAGGCTGTAAAAACGACTTCGACTACCTGGGCTTAGATGTAAACAACGACAACAACATCAGTCAGGAAATTAAACGAAGTATCACTCTTGCTAACCGTATCTATTTTGGTCTCGGTAAGCATATGCGAAGTAGAGTTCTGTCCAGAGAAACAAAAATTAAACTCTATAAGACGCTGATAATGCATGTCCTGATGTATGGCATCGGTCATGACAGAATCGGATAAGTCGGCGTTGGGCGTATTTGAGAGGAAAATACTTTAGAGAATCTTTGGATCAGTCAGTATTGGAAACGAAGTCCCTATTCGCACGAACGATGACATCGACATAAAGACATAAAGGAAAGAAAAGTTTATGCGGTGCTGCAGATGGGACGTGCATCGCTGCGTTGGGAGTACCAGATCTTGGAAGACATCAGCAAGATTTAAGTTTGAAAATGAAAGTGTCGCGTCCATTTTTTATGTGTAGCCAGCATAAAAAATTACCGCCCATTTTCTAATTTTTGTTTGAAAATGGTTATTATTTTTGAATTAATTGACTCCAAATTGGGGAAGATAATAACTTCTAACATCATCCAATATCAAAACCAAGGTGCCAAGCCTATTTGTAAGTGTAGGCCACATAAAAACTTACAGATTATTTTCGAAATTTTTTTAATACCTGTATTTTTAGCTTAAAATTTGATACCAATATTGTGTCTTAACTTTGAGTTGTGTCAGACCATTGACCCCTTCCCATCCCATCCGGAAGTGTTATATACTAATAATAACACATATACTATTTAAAAATTCCTTGTTTTTTTAACTGCAATGAATTTTCGGCAACAACATGTTCTGTATTATATGTTTCAAAATGTTATTTTTATTTGTTACAAAATTCTTACTCCTATCAAGAAGATTTGTCCATTTACTAAAACTGAAATACAAAATTAAAAAACAAAAAAAAAAAAAAAAAATGATGTATCAGGATAAAATTAATGAGAGCGAAGATCACATTTCTTACTTTAAGTATTCATTTTGTAATTTGCGGCTTAAACTAAAATTAAGAATATTTTTGCTCAATACAAGCACATTGTGCATAATATGTACTATAAAAAAATGAGTGCTTGTTTTGTTCTTAGATCTAATAAAGTTGGGTGTAATTTGTAGACGGAACATGTATTTTCTACAACAAAAGGCAACTCTTCGAAAACGAATAATATTTGTTTTACTTGATTCATCTTGGTGGAACAACGCCTTCAACTGATCTTCTTTTCTTGCCTCAATTGCAATAATTCAAAAACTTTAAATTTATTGTAAATGCTTATCTAATGCAACAGACTCTCATTGTTTGCTTAAATTGCTGCTTATTTGCTTTTTATTTCACCGAAAATACTTCTTATAATCATTTGCTCAACAAAATTCTAAATCCGTAATGTTTATTGCTTAAGTTGACGTTGCAATTTGTTTTTATAAATACTCGTAAATAAATAAACATATAAATAAATAATCTAACAATTACAAACACACACATTTATACACTAAGTAAATATATATTTATACTTTTGTGTTAAAGTTCTAATTTATTTTCTTGTGGCTAACCACTAACTTGAGTACTAAAATGTGCACGCTTCCGATAAAGTTTCGCAGATATAAATGGTCGCAATCAATGATTCGACTTAAATAAATTGTCTTTGTAATAAAACTTATTCATTTGGGGGAAAACCAAAAATTAAGTGATGAAACACAAAAAAAAATTACTTTAGAGAGATTTATTATTTTACTAGCATGTACCCGCGGCTTTGCTCGCGTTTCTTTTTGCTTCTATTTGGTGGCGACTAATGCGCCCAGTTTCAAGTCTCTACGTCTATGCAACTAAAGATATGACTTTTTTTTTCAAGGCTCCCATTAGGCCCCGTTTCAAAATTTTCTAAAATCCTGTCTAAGGCTCACTTGTAATAAAAAAAAAAATTTATATTGGGTCTACATATGGGTCCCAGGTCCAAATTTCGAATATCCCTTAACACCTTGAACGCCAAAATGGTTTTTAACCATCTTTCAAATGAGCCCCGTTTCAAGTCTCTACGCCTATTCATTCCAAAGAAATGGTTTTTCCGATTTCAAGGCCCCCATTAGGCCCCAGGTCAAAATTTTTCAAAGTCCTGTCTTGTTGCTCACCTGCCAAATATTTGGCTTTTTCCAGTTTCAAGGCACCCATTAGGCCCCGGTCTGTACCAAAATAACATAGCCTATGTCACTTGGGAATAGTGTAGCTTGCCAACGGTGAAAGAACTTTAAATCGGTCCAGTAGTTTCGGAGCCTATTCATTTCAAACAAACAAACAAACATTTCCTCTTTATAATACTAGTATAGATAGTATAGATTAACTAATTCGTGTCTATCGTCCTTAAATCTATTACGCTATACTATTACACGGTTCTAATTTTATCTAAAAATGTTGTCTAAACTGAATACCAGCTTCACAAATTAAATTTTGGCTTTTATGATGCCCTCACGCCTTTGTCGTCGAGGTCTATGCTTCAGAACAGAAATATTAATTTTCATCAAGTTAATTAATATGGTCAAGATTCTTCTTTAAAACGAAAAATACAAAAAGAAAAACATTTTATTATGCTTTTGCAAAAACGAGAAACATAATGAATGAAAATGAGGTTTATGTTCTTTTGACAAAACCAACCCTAATAAAACAAAAACAAAAATGAAATAAATTCAAATGAAACTCTTGCCAGACTAGTAGACCAAACAAAAATTATTTTTTATTGTAAAGCTGAATAATATTTTATTTTTATTCTTTAACGGAAATTTTTGCACTCTTTTTGTTTTACTTTAAGTGGAGGAACACTATTCTGCGCTTATGGTTTGCCTTCAGTTGTTGTTCGGCGCGACACTGAATGGAATATTTTCAATGGCTTCTTCTTTCAACGGTTTAGTTAATTTTGTACCCTTAATGTTACAAGACACAACGTCAACTCGTCGAGACAACTCTATATACTCGTACAATAGATATGTACGTGCAGAAGTCCGTTCGTATAATTTATTTGGCAAAACATTAAATTTAACAAAAAAATTTTTTTTTTTTGAAATTAAACACTTTTTGGATCTTGTTTCTATTTTCGGTACTTTTTGTATAATTAACGAATCTCAGCTTTCAACAGTTTTTTTCTTTTTTTGTGTAGAAACTCACTGGCATTAAATATTTCAAATTCTGAGCAAAGCCATTAACTGTCTGTCCGCCATGGATTTTCCATAATGATAATAACGCAAATCGTTATATTTCACTGGTCAAATCCAAGCTTAAAGTCCATCAATGTTCTTGGGTCGCCACTGCACTATGGGAAATTTTACCAGTTTGTGAGGCCAAAGTCCATTTTTTGAAAGTCGCCAATTTACAATATTTTGAGTGCAACGCATTAACAAAAGATTGTTCTTATTTGTTGCGTACCAGAAATCACAATAGATGGCGCCACTACGAAGATATCAGCTGATAAACACTAAAATATTTTGTGTTGTAGAGTATATAATTCTCTTTCAAATGATTCTAATTTAAACTTAAAAAAACGTTTATGGGGAGGTACGAAGCTTAAAACGTCACACGAATATTTGAATAGTTTATGTCTGATCATCAGTGGCTTATATACATTTATAAATATATAGACGAAAAAATTAATTTTCATACAAATGTAAAAAAAAATCGGTGAGTTTGTATGGGGGCTATACATAAAAATGGGCGTGGCATCTTGGTATTGGAATTGGATGATATAAGAAGTGTTTTTACCCAATTTGAAGTAAATAAATTCATAAATAATACCAATTTCTATTAAAAAATTGAAAAATGGGCGTTAAATTTGTGTGGGGGCTACACCTTAAAATGGGCGTGGCCCTTGGTTTTAAAATGAATAATTTAAGAAGTGATTTTATTCAATTTTGAGTGAATATATTCATAAATAATACCTGTTTAATCGATTCGTCTCATCGAGCTGATCAAGAATATATAATACTTTATGGGGTCTACGACGTCTCCTTCAATGCGTTACAAACTTTCCGACAAACTGAATATACCCTTCACACTATGTGTGGCGGGTATAAAAACCCACTTTTAACCACTTTGCGTGAAATATAAATTTTAAGGCCGTAACCTTGAATTTTCCAATGTAGAATTGTCATATGCTCAGTTTTAAAGATATTGAGATGAAATTCGAAACTTAAGCTGTTCTCAGTACTAGGCAGCTAATGTAATGAAACCAAAGTGCCACGCCCATTTTCAGGCATAGTCCTCATACTAATTTAAAAATTTTTTTATTAAAAATGGTTTATGTATGAGCAGTCAATTACAGTACAAAGACTTCTAATATTAGACCATTTTTAGAAAATGACCCATGGTTGAGGTGGAATCACTATAACATATAACCCTTATAGAAATGTAGCTCTAATTTTTGAGTGTATATATAAAAAAATTTTAATTTATGAAGCGATTTATTTCGAATACCTTCAAAATACTTATTGTAGCAATATAAGATGACAATAGAACACATGATTAAAGTAGGCTCATTATAGCACATAACCAATTTACAAACCAAACGCTCATATTAATTCAAGAAGAGTTAGTCTTATCCTCGTGTGACGGGTATTTAAGCTTCGGTTCCACCGAAGTTAACGATTTTCCGTGCTTTTTTAAGTTGGTTTTCGTGCGCATTTTCGTTAAATAAATACAAATAAAATATTGTTATAAAAATTTAATAAAAATAAGTTGATTTTTTAAACAAAATAGACGGTGCCACGCCCACCTTTCTTCTAAATCTAATATCTAATTCAATCCGAATGCTTCGTTTTTTGAGTTATTAATTTTGTCCTCGCAAACTGGTAAAATTTCCCATAGTGCACTGCTCTTATTCAAAAAGCCGTAGTAGGACGAATACAAGTGCTGCTTTGTGTGATATTTTTCACAATGAACGGCACCATTTAAAAACTTGTAGTGCATAAAATAGAGCTTGAAACAAAATATTTCAATTTCAATGACATTCTTTCAGAAGTCTTAAATTAGTGTTGGCAAAAAGAGTTATTTTTTAATCGAAGTGTGATTAGCGACTGCGACTTAAAAATCGCAGTGACTGTAAATAGTGATTTAATCGCAGTTCGTGAAAAACAATCAGCGATTACAGGTTCACTGTTCGCTAAGAGTGTTACACAAAATCACCGTTAATTGAACTGTTTCGCATCACCAACACAACAAACCGACTTGAAATATAAATCACTGTTTTCACTGTAAAAATTAAAATTGCACAAAATATTAAATTTATAAAAAATCCATTAAACGACATTTTGGCATTCTGCCGTTCTTTTACTTTTGTGTATGAAAAAATATCACATTTCACTTCGTTTTTTATTAATATATTTGTTGCAATTGCGCCTTCACCATTCAACAGTTTCAGCAGGCCGCGCTTTCAGTGAATTGCACTTTTTGACTAGTAGAGTGACTGGCAAATGTACCAAAATCTATTTTTTTTTTTTTTTGTTAATTAAAAACTTTAATAACCTCGTCATATGCTTTGGTCGTACGAGCACAAATGACGAACCTCGTTCCGGACGGCCTACGCCCGAAACGATAGCCAGAATGGAAATCTCGTGACCGGAGATCGGAAATTGAAATTGCGGGAGCTTGCTGACATGGTAAACTTATCATCTGAACGGGTGAACAACATTTTGCATAACCATTTGAACAAGTGGAAGCTCTGTGCGCGTTGGGTACACCGCGTGCTCACGAACGATCAAAAACGCCAACGAGTTAAATGTTCGGAGGCCAATTTGTTCATGATAAAGCGCAATCGATCTGAGTTTTTCGCCGTTTGATAACCATTGATGAAACATGGATTCATCACTATACGCCCGAGACCTCTCACCAGTCGAAACAAAGGGTTTCCAAGAGCCAAAGCGCTCATTAGCCAAAATCGCAACGAACGGCCGGTTGAACTATTCGAAAGGTCTGTGTTATTTATTTCAAAAACATGGTTAATAATAATATTAGAAATTGTTTCCCAATTTACTGAGTTATAGCTTAGTAAATTGCGGGTCCTCCAAAAATTCTAAGTATTCAGTATATTTGACCAGACCTACAACCTTTACTATCAGGAGTGTCAGTGAAATCTCACCAACCCAATTCTAACCAAAAGCGATTTCAAAGTGTCACACAAATCTTTTTGGGTTGGTTTAAAATGTTTCAAGTTTTTGTAAAAGATTGATAGAGTTTTAGTAAAGTACACTATTAAAAAAATATGTTTTAATTATAAAAGTTATATTAACAGAAACGTTATTCTTTTTATACACGTGACACATAGTGTGAAGGGTATTATCAGTTTGTCGGAAAGTTTGTAGCGCATTACAGGAGGCTTCATAGACTCTATAAAGTATATATATTCTTGATCAGCTCGACGAGACGAGTCGATCTAGCCATGTCCGTCTGTCTGTTTATTTCTACGCATTTTTTCGATGAAGATATGAAGTTTTTTTTAAGTTTTGTCAAAAAAAATATAAGTAACTATGAAAATGTTCAGCTGTGATGACAACCCCTTACAAATATTAGGAAAACTGTCATCGAACAATGAAATCTTTTGAAGATCTGTGACACCGAGATCTGTGAATATAAGATTTTTAGATTGTTCTCTTTTTTTTATACCTGTTACACTAGTGTAAACAGGTATATTCAGTTTGTCGGAAAGTTTGTAACGCATTAAAGGAGGCATCGTAGACCCTATAAAGTATATATATTATTGATCAGCTTGATGAGACGAGTTGATTTGGCCATGTCCGTCTGTCTGTCCGTCTGTCCGTCCGTCCATCTGTCCGTCTGTCTGTGTGTTGCTGCGCGATTTACTCGCTCAGTTTTAAAGATATTGGGCTGAAATTTTAAACTTAAGCTTTTTAGGTCCTGTGTATTTTCTATGTTAAAATCAATGTGCCACGCCCACTTTTAGGTATACCTCCCATACAAAGTACAACATTTTTCAAGTTCTTATATGAAAAAAATGTATTTATAAAGCGAATGGCTTCAAATATGGTTAAAATGTTTCTTATACCATGCCAAATCTTCAGTTTAAAATTGGTCCAAATTGGACCGCGAATTCCCTAAATTTTTAAGAGTATATTTAATTTGTTTAGTATTTTGAAATAAAATTTAATACAAATGCTGCACACGAAGGTCTATCATCGTTAAATGATGTGTAATAGGTATATAGTATAAACTTCGGTTAAACCGAAGTTAACTTTTTTTCTTGTTTTTTTTCTCTCTATTATCGCACAGTGTTATTTGAGCACAAGTAAATTTGGTGGTTCTATGTCGATAGATTTTCGTTAGATATGTGAAACTGAGAGCAAAAACTCAAAGCCTAAAATTTTATGGTCAATTGACTGTTTGAAACAGAAAAGTAGAAACTTCGTTGCAACACTGGTCAAATCTATATGAAAAACTTGAAACTTGTCGCTTTTATATTTTCAATAGTAACTTTCCAGAAGAAGTATTTGTTTTAATGGTTTACAGAACAATACTTTAGTAAAAACGTTAGGTCAATATTTTTGCTTTTCTTCCAAAATTCAATGACATTTTTCGGATTTGTTTAAAGCAATTTTATTTGCCATCTCTTTACTAATTGACCCAAATATGTCAGTGTTTTTGACAAGACCATTAAAACCCGTCGTAATGCATTGAATCGATATTTTAGCTGTCTGGGTTCGGATCCGACTAAGAGAGTGTTTATATTTACAAAAACATATTGTCCGCGTTATAATTGTTCCGAAAAAACTAAAAAAAAAAAAAAAAAATGGTCCACACAAGATAGGAATCCGCCTAATAGGGGCGACCGTTAAGAAGAATGAAGAATTATGCGTGTATTTTGATGTTCTACTACGATATTCTACTATTTTTTTTAAACGAAATACCCTATAAAGTATATATATTTCTGATCAGCATTGCAACAAGAGTCGAATAAAACTACTCTTCCGTCTGTCCGCTTGTCTGTCCTGCTTTCCTGTCGTCTGAGAGAGATTATCTCTCTAAAAATTATATTATCACCGTCAAGTGGTCATTTTCAAACGATTTCTCACTAGTCCAAATTTAAAGGGTAGCACCCAAAAAATGTACCCCAAATTTTTAGGATTTTCCATAAAAACGACTTTCTTTCTAATTCTGGGACTTTTAAATTTAGTGTAAATAATTTTCCCAATCAGATTAAAAAAAATACAAATACTTATTTTCCCCACTTTTAGATTATATCTTATCTAAATATATAAAAATTTTATTTATCGTTGTTAGTTTACGCTAAGCTCAAAAACCATTCAACCGTTTTTAATTAAATTTTGTTCATGTGTATATTTTTGTCCAGCTTATAAGATGTGCACAGCAACAAAGAATCGATACAGAAATTCAACATATTTTTGCATATATTTGAACTAGAAAAATTAAATTTTATATTTATGTTACTAGAACCGGGAAGAGTACAATTCATTGGAAAAATTCTGGGTGGGCGTGGCTTCATATAAAAGATACAAAAGAAAATTCGACATATTTTTTCCAATATTTCACATAGTGAAATGAAATACATACAAACCGCTGCAACCGGAAAGAATATGATCCATTAAAAAATTGGGCGATGGCCGTGGTCATATTTTTAAAAGTGTTTGAGCTACAGGAATAAGGCTCAGGGTACCTGATAATAGTAACTGGAGAAGTATGATTCTTTTGAAAGATGTGCGGAGGACATGGTCCCATATAAGCAATACATAAGATATACTAAAACTTAGTATTAAGGAGCGGAAAAGTATTATCAATTTAAAAAATAGTGCTTTGCGAAAAACTTGTTGGTGCAACAAAAATTTTTGAAATGGATTATTTGCACGACACACAAGCAAGGCCGGGTATTTCGACTACTTACTATACTATTCAGTATTTTATTAGTACTTCTTATATTATATTGTGTCGAAGGCTAGCAGTGACAAGTGACAGTGACAGTAAAATTCTTTTGTAAGATTTTGTTGTCTGGCTTTACTCATTATACTATCTAATGAAAAACAGTCAAAAACAATGATGAAATCTTTAAGGTAAGCCTAGTCCGACCTTTATTGTCGACCTGTGTTATTAGTAAGGCCCTATGTGGACGCTTATAATGTTGGTTTCGATCATTAAAATCAAATCAAATCCAAACAAAAGTTATGACCATTTGAAAATAAACCTCAACAACAAATTTAATTGCGAATTACAATTTCTATCATATATCTAACATTATCTCAACCTGCCTTATGGTAAAATAATTATTTTGTGTAAAAACAAAACTCATATTTTATACGTTTACATTTGATTAAGTTTTGTGTAGTCAGTAAATTCTCTGTGCTCATCGACACCTTTTTCAAGAATTTTTCCCATGGCGATATTTAAATATTTGTGTCTGAAAACACATATTTGGCTCACTTGAAGATTTATAAACTTAAAAGCTACTCTGACATAATAAACAGCGAAAAACAGTTGAAAAGATAAAGGGCCACACGTGCACCCTTACAAATATGGATGGAGTCATGCCACGAACAGGCACACACATGTATAAATTTGCAACAGCTGCCAACATTCGGAAGTCACTTTTACCAAAAAAGCATTAAAGCGTACGTTGCAGACTAAGTTTGTCGAAAAAAAAAGGAAAAGAATTTAACTGAGTAAAGTAAGGAAAGTAAAAGGCACACGCAAATGCTGTAAACTTTTGCTTTTCATGTACTTTTCATTTACTGCCACTTTCTGCACTTCAAATTTTTATGCTCTTCAAATGTTGTATATTGGAGAGTATATTCATTTTGTAACAGAGTATGCAGATTTTGTGTGAAAATTGTGAAATATTTGGTATAACATCATCTATGTAATGTTAGGTTACTTTCTAGACATACTCTCACTATTCATGAGGATTGTATACGCGTCCCACAAGTATTACGAATTGTTCTCGATTCGTTGGGATCCGAAAAGTTTTTTAGATGATTTTTTCACGCAATTTTACAGGCAAGTGAAGCGATTCTAAAGATATTTAAAAGTGTGGACTATTGCCTTTACATTATCAAAAAATCTACTATTTACTGTCTTGGCACACAGCACCCCACAAAAATTAAAAATCTTAAATTTAAATTTTTCAGAGCTTAAAAATAATTTTCAAATTTAAAAAACTGCTTAAACAGGTTCTTCGGCAATAAGATAAGCTACAAATAGAATGTTTAATTTTACAATAATATAAACTTTTGAGAGAGTTATGGTCCAAAAACAAAACCCGGAAAATAACACCTTACTTTACCCTACTAAAAATCGAATTCTAGGCACTTATTAAATAAATTTATTTACAATCTGTCAAATATCTTTTCGTCAAGAAGACAGAGGAGCATTAATAACTTGATTGAAGACATGCCAAACAGATTCAATAAAGCTGCTTCAAATTTTAAACCAGCATAAGACAATGATTTGTCTGGACTTGTATTTTTTAACGCTGGGATGTTCGACCACTTTAAACATTGAATTTGAAAATGTTGCTATTTGTTCTAAAGATTTTTGACCTTGGAAGGTGTCCTGAAAATCGCTGTTTTTGTTAGATAGAAAAATTGTGTATGGCTCCAGATGTATTTGGGGGTTATACTTACAATTAGAGTTATGTTTTTTAAGAGGTGGGGTAAGAATATTTAAAAATTTTTTTAATGGCACTTATTACCTTCCAGGACCCATAATTACGCTCATGAATGATAATATTACGTCTATTGATGTGTTGTACTTTATTTATGACCTTTTGGACCAGCACAATCAAGTCACAGACAACTTTTTTATTGAGTCAAATTGAAGGCAAAAGACTATATTACAATTTGCATTTAATTTAGTCACACTTGTTCCTGGCAAACGACAGTTTGGCAGGAAAACATTTCGCATTTTGTCGTTCGTTTCACTTTTTAGGTTTTAAAAAGTATCACAGTTCACTTCGTTTTCTATTCATATTTTTGTAGTAATTGTGCTTTCACCATTCAATCGTTTCAATAGAATGCGCTTTCAGTGAATTTCACGTTCTGACGAGTGTCAAGTGACATGCAAATGTACCAATGAATTTGTACAGGTTGGGGTTTCAAGCGAATATATTTGATTCGCGAATATCGATAAAAGCACCAATCACTGATAAATAAACAGTTTCACTGTTCGTGAAGAGCGATACACAAAATCGCCGATAACTGAACATTATTACTGAGGAACAAGAAAATCGCAAATTACTACTTACAGTCACAGTGTGACAGTACGATTTTTAAATCACTGTGAAAAAATCACCGAAAGTGATTATTTTGCAAACACTAATATGAATTCAATTTGTACCGTGTTATTTGGCAATGTATAGCGTATCGATTGGTCATCTACAAAGACGATGGATCATATGGATGCTCCTTATCGGTAGTAAGCGGAGTCACCAAGCCATCGTCGATTGTTGATTTAATCATCGTATTACGATAGGATCCCGGGTATCCGTTGTAAAACATTATTTAGTATACATCAGCTTCAAAAGATTAATAGACATCATGGCTTTAGAGATTCATAGTGATGTGGCTTCCTAACTTTCTTTAGCTGGTTGCATATTTGAATTAATTTAGGAGTACTTAGGAGAGGGAGCACCAAAAAAATTAACGGCACAGCTGCAGCATTTAAATTGGAATGTATTCAGAATGAGAATGATGAATGATTTCGAATTTTAGTTTTATCTTCCCAGGAGTTTGCATGTACGAAATTTATGCAAATAACCTCAAAATGGGTTCATTTTATTCCAAAAATAATGTATTTATAGAATACAACTTTTTTAATTTATTTATTGTTTAATAAAATTATTGTTAAATTGTTATAAAAATTAAAATATTTTTATTATTTTTTTTGTTGTTATGTGTGTTTGGGCTTTTTGGTCGTTTTTTCCTTCATCTAATTTGACTAATGAAAACCAATAATTTATATTTACGTGTATAAAAATTGTTTATGTTTTATTTGTCAATTAATGTTTCCTCCTACGCGTTTCGGATTATTTAAATCCATCCTCAGGGAGTCTTATCACTAGCTTAATCTATTTACATTTTAATTTTTAATTTTGTTTTTCTAATTTTTACATTTTTGCAGCTGATTGCTGCCGCGTATGCTTGGTGTATGTTTTCTGTGTCTTCCTTGTGGTTCATCGTTATGTTGTTTTTTTTGTTGTATTCTTAAAGTTTCAAGTGTCAGTCTCTTTCTCTCTTTGTTCTCTATGTCAGTACATGATACAATTACTAATAATTATATATATATACTAATGTAATTGTATCATGGTCCAATATTTTAAAGTTGTCAAAATCTGCGCTGTGGCCGCTCTCAGTCAGGTGTTGGCATAGTGCTGTTGTTGTTTTTTTATTTTTGGCGTCCGTTTTGTGTTCTGTTATTCTGTTGCCGAGTGCTCTCTTTGTCGTGCCAATGTAAATCTTATTGCACGCTTCCCCCTCTTTGCCATTGCAACCAATTTCATATACAACGTTGTTTTTCTTCTCTTTGTCAATTTTGTCCTTAGTGTTTGTGAAGTATTTTCGTATGCTGCTATGTGGTTTGTGCATATGTGATGTGATCTTGTTTTATAATGTTAGTGAGCGTTCTTTGGTCCGTTAATTTTGGAACATATGCTACTCCTACATATCTTTTCTCCTGTTTGTTTTCTGTTTTGTTTTTGCTCTGTGTTTTTGTTTGTTTTTATTTTTGTTGTTGTTTTTGTTATTAGTTCGTCTATTAGGCGGTTTGGATATCCGTTCTTCTGTAAAATTGTTTTTAATTTTATGTAGTTTGTGGGTTTAAACTCCTCGTCGATGATGCTGTAAACCTTGTGTATGATTCCCGCTGCTGTGTTGATTTTTTGTTGTTTAGGATGGTTTGAGTGGAAATTTATGATCCGTCCTGATGATGTTGCTTTGAATGTACCAGTTGAACCTTATTTTTTGTTCGGTTCTATGGAGTTCGGTGTCCAGATAGGCTATTTTGTTGTTGTTTTCAACCTCTACTGTGAATTGTATTCGTTTGTGTTGTTTGTTAAGTGTATTTAGTATTGTGTCTAGGTCCCTTTTCTTGACAATAGCCAATAAATCGTCCACGTATTTTGATATGTGTTTGATTTTATTTTTATTATTGTTGTTTACTTTTTAAATTAAAAATCCACCAACTTGCCATAAATTATTCTGGTTTATCGAAAAAACTATTCATGAAGATTTGATAGTATCTGTTTCAGCGATAAGGTTTTCATGCGTAGCGTATACGACGCCCTACGGCATCCAGAGGCATCAAATTGTGCATCACATTTTTATTTCATTCAAGGCGTAAGTATATGAAGCGTATAAACATTTTGGTTGAAGACCAGAAACGAAAAATTATTTTTATTTGTTTTTTTTTTTTATTTATAAATTTCGCAAAATATATTGTATGCAAATTTATTGGCAAATTGGGAAAGCTCAGTGGCTTTCCTTTGATATGAAAAAATGTAAAGATGAGAAATGTTGTAAATGAAATAAAATTGTAATTTTTTATTGTAGCGAAGTCTTAATGTACGATTTGCGACGGTTGATCATAAAATTGTACAAACTTTTTTAACACATCCAATCTATTATATTGCATTCAACATAATATTAACGTAATCTTTAAAACATAATTACATTCTGTTAGTCTAGCAACAACTTAAGAACAACTCGACCGATTTGGATGTTTTTATTCTCTGTAATAATCTAGGCTAAATTCATTCTTTCTTTTTTTGTGAAAATGGGTCACATAAAACGAAATTTTGAATAACTTTGTTTAAGTTACAGGAATGATGTTTGGTACACATATTAATGTGGTCGAAAATCGAAATCGAAATATAATCAGTTCCATGCCCCATATAAGCGACAAATAAAATAATTCACATCTCTGCAAGAATTTTAGCTTCAAAAAAAGTTCGGTTTCCATGGTCGGTAGTTACACCATCCTTTTTTTTTTTAATTTATAATAATGAAATTTAGTATATGGGAACGAAAAAAGTTTGATCCATTGGAAAAAACTTTCTTGTAACATCCGAGCAACACCGGAAATATCGAATAGTTTTAAATAGAAACAAACTGAACCATTTTTTTGAATCTATTGCATGAACACAATTTAAAAATGACAGTCAATTATTGAATTACTAGTAGGCCAAAACTACATGCGAAATATGTCGGAGATATGTATGTATGTATTTGAATTTGTCAGAGTTTTTGTCAGATTTGCTTCCTAGTTTTTTTTTTTTATACCCTGTACCCAAATGATTAATGGGTATATTAAGTTTGTGCGAATGTATGTAAAGACAGAACGAGGCAAGATAGACCCTACAAAGAATATCAGTATATTCTTGATCAGCATTGGAAGGGAAGTCGAACTAGCTATGTCTGTCTGTCCGTCTGTCTGTCTGTTTGTGTCTCTGTCTGTCTGTGTCTCTGTCTTTCCTGCTGTCTGTCGTATGAGAGAGAATTTTCTCGGAGACTATAAGAGATAGGGCCTATATATTTGAAACTTAAGCTCTACTAAGCCGTCAAGTGTCCACTTCCATTTTAAGGGGTACCCCCCATACAAATCTTCCCCAAAATTTTTGGTTTTTGCATAGAAATTTCACTGTTTTTTATTCAAAAAACCTTAATAAGATATAAATTATGCCTATGATGGTCCTACTAAAATATAGCAATATGGGTAGGTCAAACAAAATTTTAGGTATAGCCCCCATACAAAGATTTACCCGATTTTTTAAGTTTTTGTTTAAAAATCCAATTCAAGGAGGTATGGTAGTAAAATAGAACCTAACTTACGGTACATAAAGATTGGGTACAGGGTATCTTGCAGTCGAGCATAATCGACTTCAGCGATCTTTCATGTTTTTTTTTGTACGTCACACTAGAGATGGGCGTCGCGACGGGAGTCCCACGGAATCCCGTGGTTCTCGCTGAGTCTCAATTATTTGTAAGTACGAAACTGCAAATATTTAATTTAGTTTAAAGCTTTTTTTAATAATAAATCAAAACTAGTTTAACAAATATTTGGGTTTTCATATACAAAAGTAATCGGTACCCTGGTGATTGCCGTCCCGGCGCTCATCTCTAGTGTAGGCGGATAGTTTAATATTTCCGAAAAGTTTGAAACATAATGAAGTATATATATGAAGTATTTATATTTTTCATCCGCTCAATGCGAAAATTATATTTCTGAATCTTTGTCCGATTACCGCTGCGATTCAATCTCTCAATTTGAAAGATATTTAGCAAAAAATTTTATACTTAAGCTTTTCAAGACATCAAAATTAAAGTGACACGCCTATTTTCGATTCGCCCCAATGCGAACCTACCGCCTATTTACGAGCTTTTATATTTAAAAAATGTGTTTATTGATGAACATATTCACTCGAAATTGGCTAAAGACACTTCTTAAGTCAACCCGTGTATACACTATCGATTTTATGGGCATCCAGCCAGTATAGCATACAGCCCCATACTTTCTGATATTTTTAAGAAATTTATTATTTCTTTTTATTAAGCTTTAAATTTGATATATGTATGTGCATGCTTCTTAGAAGAAACCCTATGTAATGTCTAAACTTAAGTTTTATCAGACCATTGACAATTACAATTTGTTTTTAATTCAATCTTATTCTGTATCGGAATTATGTAGTAAATGTTTCAAATAGGTACGCAATAAAGTAAAGAAAAAAATCAATTTCTTACTTTTCAATCACATCTCGTACATTTCTGTTTGCGAAAGTATTTTCATCAACCCTTCAATATTATATTTTAATGCATGTGTAAGAAAGAACCTTTAACATTATTTGTATTTTTGTTTATTTTATGTTTTTATTGATTGAAAATAACTTACCGCAATTCTTTTTTATTCCTTGCTGCGTAAGAAACTGGTTTTACTTAAGTTTCAGAAAATCAAGAATTTGATGAAAGCAAAATATTTTTCCAAATGGAAACGATGAACATGTATGAATTACTCGTGTATGAAAAATTTTACATAGATCTATACAAAACACTTTTCACACATATGTATAGGATGTATTTCGATTATAATTATTAGAATTAAGATGTCTAATAATTATGTTCATTTAATGCCCGAAGGACGTTTTTGGTCTATGCTGTCTAACAAGCTTAGTGAGCAAATACCTTAATAGTTGTTCAGAAATAAATTACGAATCTGCTGAAAAACAACTCGTATCAAATATTCTAGCTACTTTATCATACTTATCATGTGTTCATTTTTGTTAAATCAAAAATAAATGAAACGGAAACTTTATTCTCCATGTAAAAATACAAAATAAAGTAATCTATAGATAATGGCGTTAGATTAAGGAGGAACATCACAAATTGAAAACTGAATTCGTCGTATTAAAGTGTAAGAACGGTTGTTGTATAATTTATCCTTTTATAACATAAACAGTTAATATAATAAGCTTTCTATAGTTTCTGTAGTGATTTGTTGTTTTGGCAACTTTATTGGAACGAGTCAAAAATGAGTTGTTCGAAATAAAAGGAACACTTGAACAGCCCGCCACATATACATTTGCTTATAAGGAACAAGGAAAAACTTTGGTGAAAATAAGTTTGTATGGGGCTACACTTAATAATGGGTGTGGTAAGTATGCAGACGGACAGACAGACATGGCCAAATCGACTCCTCTCATCGAGCTGATCAAGAATATATATAGGTATACTACAAATATATATATTACAAAAAAAATCATTACTTTCGTCAAAAAAGAACGTGAAAAAAGCCTAAGAATTGAATGATCTAGAGCCTTTACTTCAAGAACTTCAGAGACTTCCAGATTCATGTTTCTCGCATGTTCAACTTTATGTTGCATGCTCGGAATAAGTCAAAACCCACCGTTTTATACGTTTATGTTCCAAATGAACAGACTAAAAATATTGTACTATATATCCCAGAGCTTTGTAATAATTAATGCAAAAACTAAATGAATAAATTGTTGTAGATATAAAAATAATATTTATTTCATTTCAAAATTGTGGGTGGTCTTGGGTACTGGCTCTGCTAGTTTCATGTAGAAATTTGCTTTCTTCGACATGTTTTAAAGTTATGTTTCACGGTTTCGAATTTAA
Source organism: Leucophenga varia (assembly GCA_018903435.1). NCBI lineage: Eukaryota > Metazoa > Arthropoda > Insecta > Diptera > Drosophilidae > Leucophenga > Leucophenga varia. The sequence goes on along the minus strand of JAEIFJ010002261.1, from coordinate 4,163 downwards.
TATTTTTTATTTTGTATTATTTTTTACTTAACTGCCGAACTGCCTTTCTCATATATAAACAAGAATTCTGTGGTGAAAAGGAAAAAATGCTTTAGTCGATTTAAACAAAAATTGGGATAAGTAACATATACTACGTTGAACTCCGTATTGAAAAGTACCTCCATACAAAGTTTGAATTATTTTTAACGATTTTTCAGGAAGTTATCGATAAAGTTATTTTTGCTTAATCTCACTTTTGCGTACAATTTCAAATAATTTTAAACTTAGAAAGTGCTCTCCTGCAAAACGGTAAAATCAGACTTAAGCAGTTTTTCCTTTTTACCAAAGAGTTGTTGAATACCCTTTAGCGAATAAGTTTTTCAAATATTTTGGCATAAGTAAATAAACTTACGCTTGACTAACGACGATGATTGTGATTTAAACGCTTACATAAATACGAGGTGTGTTCAAAATGTATCGCATATTTTGTGTTTTTTTTTTTTAAATTATTTATTTATTCATGAATATCTATTTTGTCCCCATTAAAGTAATCCCCTCCCGATAAAATACACCTATGCCAACGTTTTTTCCAATCTTCGAAACATGCCAAATAGACCCTTTCCGGTATAGCCATCAGCGCCTTCTTCGATTTAGCTTTTATCTCCTCAATCGACTCGAAACGCGTTCCCCGGAGTGGTCACTTGAGTTTTGGGAATAGCCAGAAGTCACACGGTGCCAAATCAAGCGAATACGGTGGTTGCGGAACGATATTGGTTGGATTTTTGGGAAAAAAAGTCACGAAAAATCAGTACAGTTTTAAAAAAAATCATAATTTTTGGTACCAACCGAGACTTGACACGTTTGAGGCCCAAAACATCCTTCAAAATTGTATTAATTGATCCTTTCGATACGCCAATTTCATCAGCAATGTCTCTCATAGTTAATCGACGGTGTGCAAGCACTAATTCTTTTACTTTTTGGATGTGAGCATCGTCCGTTGAGGTCGATGGTTGATCAGGAAGCTCTTCGTCTTCAACACGTTCGCAACCTTCTTTCAACAATTTATACCAATCAAATGTTGTTGATTTTGGTAGAGCTAGATCCCCATAAGCCTTCTTCAACATTTTTATTCCATTTATTCCATTCAGAAAAAAATTTTCATGCAGGTTCTTTGATCCATTTTTTTGAATAGGTAAAAATCGAAACAATTAAAAACACGTGCAAGCAAAGCAGCTGTCAACAATTAAGTGAACATTCAAAATGGCCGAGCTTGTCGGCATAAGTGAGAGACATGAGTACCAACATAACGCCACAAAAAAATCGAAATTCGAATATGTGTAACCAACGAAAATTCAAAATTCGCGATAATGTTTGAACACACCTCGTATTAACAAGAACACGAAAGACGTTAACTTCGGTAGTACCGAAGCTCAAATATCCGCCACACAAGACTTTCAGTAGTTTATGTTCGATCATCAGTGACGTAGATTATATTCTCTAAAGGGGTTAGGTGGGGACAACCCATGATGGGGCTCCAATAACACACATATATGCACAACTTTAAGCTAAAAATGCATATAAAACAAATGTTTTCTTGAAAAAATAAAAAGTGGAAGGTAAGTTTCTAAATGGTCTGTATGTTATAGTGGCCCGATCCTTGTCATATCGTTGCATATTCATAGGATTACAGTAGAAGTGAATTTACTATTTTCATACAAAAACTGAAAAATGGGCGCTATGTTTGTATGGGGGCTATACCTAAAAATTGGCGTGGCATCTTCATTTCGATATTGGATGCCTTTAGAAGTGTTTTTTACCAATTTTTAGTAAATACATTATATATATAATAACTGTTTTCATAGAAAAATCGAAAAAAAGTGGTATGTATGTAGGGAGGCTATATCTAAAAATGGGCGTGGCACCTTGGTTCTGACATACAAACTGTCTAGGATCAAAAAATCTTAAGTTTAAAATTTCAGGTCAACATCTTTAAAACCTTCCGGGAAAAACGCATTGCAACAGACAGACGAACATACAGAGGGATAGACAGACAGACTGACATGGCAAAATCGATTCGTCTCGTCGAGCTGATCAAGAATATATATACTTTATGGGGTCTCAGATACCTCCTTTAATACGTTACAAACCCGACAAACTAATAATACGTACACTTCATACTATGTGTGGCGGGTATAAAAAAGTCTCCAAAGGAGAACTAGACTAGGAAACGGATGTCTAACGAAAGGTTTCGAATGATTGAGTGCGTGCTCGATTGACTGATGTGTTGTTGTTGTTGTTTTTGTTTATTGTTTATTGTTGCTACTGATTTTGTGGCTTAAAGAAGTATTTCAAATGCGTTGAATTTATTTAAAATTTCTTTTCATCTGCTGAAATGCGCAAACTAAAGGCGATGTACATATGCGACAAATGTTACGTAGAAAGTATTCAAGACATGATTGCAATTTATTATATCTACAATAAACATACAATATAAAAGACAAGATGTCGATTTCGACTCATACATGGGAATCACGCTCCTAACTAAAAATAAGTTACATCTGTATATATGGAAGCTTGCCGTTACGCAGAGCAATTGCAGACATTTCTCTTCACGTTTAGCTTTGACGCTAACATTGTATCTGAAGCGGAATTGTTGCTGTTGCGGCATCTTCGTTGTGTCATGAATAAACATGGCAACAAAATAGTAAATGAAAGGATGCACTCACATGTTAAAATGTGAAAAAATACCAAGGGAAATTACGCGAATGGAATGTCATACGAGTTGAATACAGCAACGAGTTGAATAAAACAACAACAACAACAACCAAAAAAAAAAAAAAATAAGAACAGCAACAGTAACCATCTAAAACTCAAAGTTGAGCTACAAATTGAGATACAGATACAATTATATATATTGCTTATACATATGTATTGCTTATACGAGTGTGTATGTGTATGTAAATGACGTATATAATATTGTTGACATACAACAAAAACAAGAAAGCAACAAGAAGCAGCAACTAACAACCAACATTGATGATGTTCGTCGCTGACTTAAAACGGAAACGGAAGTTGCGACAACAAATATGGCAACAAAAAAGTAAAAGTAAAAATAAAATCAGTTATTTGCACTGATTGCGATTGAAAGAAGCAGTTGAAGGATGCGTTTAACCTTGGTTTGACTTGGTTCTGCAAAGGAAATGATTAATTTTGACGAGGCTGCGCGAAATTTTTTCTTCTTGCATCGTATTTAAAAAGGAAATTTGTTTCTGCAAGCATTGCAAAATAAGGAAGCGGTAATTTTAAAACATTTTTCTCCAAACAAAAACCACAAAGACAACAAATTACTTGCTACACACTCATCAACATACTTTCACAAAAAAATTCAAAAGCACTGAAGACCAAAAAGCAAATGGACCGCAAAATTCCACAAATTGTTCACAAGTGGAATTTTAAGAAAACATTTTTTACTTATGCTTGGATTAACTCAAGTGCGTGTTGGGAATTTCTTTCTCTAATGCAAAAAGCTAAGATGGTGTTAATCTTTATTGCATACGCTTGAAATTGTTTAATTGTTTGTGTAAAGTTTCTAAAAATTACAACTAGGTGCGATACGTACGGTAAGGGAATATTACTTTTGCTGGAAACGAAGCCTTAATTCTCAACAAAAAAAATTTGCCACCGCAAAATTAATAAAATTTGGTGAAAGTGAGCCACATGTAGTACATATGCAGGCATTAAATGCATAAATATCAATGACCTTATAGCTTTTCGTGTAAAAGATGGCATGTTCTCTGATCTGGACTAGAGATGGGCGACGGGCGGGAATCCCGCGGGATCCCGCGGGTCCCGAAATTTTTTCGGGATTGGGCGGGATCGGGAAACTTTTAAAAAGTTCGGGAGGATAGCTCGACTATCCCGAAAACTCCCGAAAGTTTTAAAGTTTCCGGATCCCGCCCAATCCCGAAAAATTTCGGGACCCGCGGGATTCCCGCCCGTCGCCCATCTCTAATCTGGACCAAATGTTGAAGTACATAACTATAAATAGAAAATTAAAATGTCACGGTTTGAACTTGTGCACTGGATAGAAATTTTGTTTCGAACCAAACCGTCCTAAAAGAAAAAACGGCTTTCCCGATCCCACTTATCCCTAAGTTTTTCAAATTATCCCGCGGGTCCCGAAT
>JAEIFJ010002259.1:0-135863 GCA_018903435.1 Leucophenga varia | reverse complement strand
ATAAATTTCGATTCGAAGTTGACTGAGTTATTGCCACATAAGTGAAAAAGTAGATAAAAAATATTGTGTTTTAAACCTAAGTTCAGATTTTGGAAGTGTTTCGTAAATTCCAAAAAAAAAAGATATTTGGTTTTATTCGACCAGATCTACAACATCTACTACTTCTCAGTAGAGATGGGGATGAGCCTGTCCCAACACAAAAAAATTATTTTTAAAAAAGCTCAACCCAGCCCGACGCGAAATTTTTATAAAATATATAAAAAGGTTGTATTTTAATAAATACTTTTTAACCATTTTCTAAGAATTACTTTTTCCTGGATCATCGCTCAAATAATAAAATAATTTTTTTTTATCATAAAATATTCTTTTATAATGAAAATGTTTTATAAATAATTATTAATAATTAATATACCCATTTTTTGTCTTTCATGTTTTTTTGGGCATTTTCGGACCACGAACGAACACAAAACACGAACGAACACGAAACCACACGAAAACGAAAAAATAGATGGGCAACGACGAAAGCCCAGCTCATTCCTCATCTCTACTTATTAACTACTTCAATTTTTCTTTTTTGCAAATAAAATTGAAACCTGAAAATTTTAACTTTTTCACTTTTGGAATTATGAAATGTATACGAATCGGGAGCCAAGCTTGGTTTTTGTCGACATTTTTATCAAACCTCAATGAAGTATGCGCTTGGCTCGGCATAGACAGACTGCGGATTGTTAACATGATTTGATGACTAGTCATCTGGACCTTAATATTAGTGTCCTATGGGTCGAAAATGCCAAAAAAAATCTGCAGACCCAGTGAAAATACCAAAGAAAACGAAAATGTAGAACACCGGCTTTATCACTGAACCGCATTCCACAAGTGAAGATTTAAACACATGGTTAAAAATTTTTAAATGATCCACCAAACATCTTCAGTATCTATCCAGATTATGTTAGCATTATTTTAAGATTTCTTGATTAAATTTGTATGAGAAAGTGGGTAGTTTTGAAACACGCTTTTTTGGGAATCAAAACTACCAAAAAAAAAAATCAACTCTTTTATATTTTATCGCATGGAATCCCTAAAGCATATTAAAATACACCTCATAACTGAAGAATTTGCGTAAAATTTGTAAGCTCAAAAATTTGATTTTAGGAGTTCTCAAAAATCGTGGGGCGTTGTGAAATACGACTAAAAATCCCAAAAAATTGAATTTTTGGTGAAATAAAACTGTACAAAACTGAGTTATTTGGTCAAAAAAATGTTGACAGTAGCTAAGAGCTTTTAAAACCATTGCTTTGCAACTTTCCATGCTTCCAAACGCCAACAAACTTTCCCCTATACAATTTAAATCTATGTTATCGATATTACAATTGGTTGTTATTTTTGACCTATGTGCTCTTTGGCGGCCAGATAAGTAACTTTTTTTTATACTTAAAAACTTTTAATTACACACTCGTATAGTTTTTCTGTTGTTTGCTTTTGAGTTCAAATTATTCTTTTTTATTATTTATTACAAACGATCTTTGCACTTTCCTCATTATTTTTTTTGTAAGTTCTTTAACAACGGAAATTACAAATTTTTTATTTGACCGACCACTTATTTAAAAATAAAAATAAAAACAAACGAAAATCGTATAAATGTAGGAAATAGTCAATGAGAAAATGCAAGAGCAGTTTTAAAAATTCAAAAAATGTATTTAAAAAAATTGAAATTTAATAGTTTTTTTTTTTTAATTTTTAAAAAGTTCTCATTTAGTGAAATACTTAATACTTTAATTTAATTCAACAATTTTGAAAAAAACTAATTGGATTAAACTAAAACAAAAAGAATAAAAAATATAAAAATTTGTACTCTGCGATATAAAAAGTCAACTAAAATTTTTATAGTAGAGCTTGTAGGTCTAGTTGAGTAAAAACAAGAAAGAAAGTTAACTTCGGTGGAACCGAAGCTTAAATACCCGTCACACGAATCTTTGAATGGTTTATGTAGGTCATCAGTGGCTTAAATACATTTATAAATATATATTCGAAAATAATTACTTTTCCATACATTTGTTCAAAAATAATCGATAAGTTTGTATGGGGACTATGGTCAAAAATGGGCGTGGCACCTTGGTTTTGTTATTGGATGTCATTACAAGTGTTTTTACCCAAAATTTGAGTGACTACATTCATAAATAATAGCTATTTTCATATAAAAATTCGATATTGGGCGGAAAATTTGTATGGGGGCTATATCTAAAAATGGGTGTGGCAGCTTGGATTTGATATTGGATGACATTAGAAGTATTTCTTTCCAACTTGGAGTGACTACAATCATAAATAATAGCTATTTTCATAGAAAAAATCCGAAAAAAAATTGTAAATTTGTATGGGGGCTATACCTTAAAATGGGCGTGGCACTTTGATTTTAACACTTGAACTGCTTAAGACTGAGAAAAGCTTAAGTTCCGAATTTCAGGTAAATATCTTTAAAACTAAGCGAATGAGTCGCATACATACAGACAGACGGACAAAAAAAAATGGCTAGATCGACTCGTCTCGTCGAGCTGATCAAGAATATATATACTTTATAGGGTCTAAGATGTCTCCTTTAATGCGTTAAAAACTTTCTGACAAAATGATAATACCCTCCACACCGTGTGTGGCGGGTATAAAAACTCTATACTTCGAACTTTCGGGGAGATAAAAACAAACTCATTTTTTCCATTTTTTTTTTCATTTATGGGTTTATAACTCAGTAAATTACGAACCGATTTTTGGTTTTAAACATGTTTTAGAAAGATAAAAATTAGATCTTTTGAACAGTATCTACAATATAATGAAATTTTCGATACTAACTATTTTTTTTTAAACATTTAAAACCGTCTTTGTTTCAAAAGTTGAAAAAAAAAAAATAAGAATTCAAGCTTATTATTGTTTATTTTAATGAGTTTCATCTGTTTTGTTTCACATTTCTCAATTTCCTACCGACTATTGTTTTCATTTTTAATGCTTAATCTCCCACAGACTCCCAAAATTTCTTTTGTTATTTTACTTATTTTCTTTTCAGTTTTTTTTTTTGTAAATTAAAGAAAAAAAAAAGAAAAATAGTAATATAAAATAAGCTTAGAATCAGGTCAATTACTTTATAATCATAACAACTCTTACTTTGTACAATAAATTTTTTTTGTCTTTTGTTCATTCGTTTTTTTTTTAGTTTGTTTCTTTTAGTCATCAGTTTTTTTTTCTCCATTTTTTATTCCAACAATTCAAATTTTTTCTTTTGTTTTTTAACAATTTATTTCCCAAAAAAAGAAGTCTTTAAATCTTTATTTACAAAAGAAACAAAGTGTGAATAAATATGTACTGAACTGAACGGAACAGAAAGAGTTGCTGCTTTATCTAAACAAACTAAATTTGAAACTTCTTCATTGACTTTATTATCGTTTACGAATTATTATAAACAGATTGCTCCTTCTCAAATATTATTGAAGTTGTGTGTGTTGTTGCTATTTATATAAACAATACAAGCAATACACACAGCAATAGGCAACTATCTTAGAATTTTTGTAGTACTTTTTAAGTGGAAGGCAGCTATAAATACTCAAATACTATGTCTTGAGTACAGCACGATCTGTTCCGATACGTTCTTTGGAGAGATCACCCCTTCCCTCCAAAAAAAAAAAAAAAAAAGATCTTTTTCCATCTTCTTCTTCGTCGTCTTTGTTTTCTTTAGTACTCTACAGCATAGTTGAAATCGGTACTTATACTCTGGACCCATATACATGTATGTATACGTTTCTATGGCATTTTAATTGCGGCGTTTTGAAGTAAATATTCATATTTCATTTTTAATTGACATTCAAATGGTCTTTTGAGTTCTTTGTTTTCAATTTTAATTTTTTTTTTTTTTTATGAAAAAATTTTAAAAAAATATAAATTTTTTTTTTTTTGTTCGTTTCCCTAAAATTTGTGCTCTTAAAAATTGTTTCAATTGACCTGACAGTTTAATAAACTAAATAAATAATAATAAAAAATTTGATGATACAGCAAAAAGATTTTATTGCAAAATGTAGTATTTTTGAGATTTCTTTTTTTATTTATTTTATTTAATTTGTTTCTAAAAAGCGAATTGATTCATTAATGATAAGATCAACGGCAAACCGGCGTGTGCAACTATGTTGTACGGGAGATTCGGTAGCTCTTTCAGATTTTTTTGTAATTTTTAGTTTTTTTTAACTGATAAAACATACAAAAAAAAAAAAAAAAAGAAAAAAAGTTAACTTCGGTTGGACCGAAGCTTATATACCTGTTACACATCATTTGACGTTGATAGACCTTCGTGTGCAGCATTTGTATTAAATTTTATTTCAAAATACTAAACAAATTAAATATACTCTTAAAAATTTAGGATTTCGAGGTCCGATTTGGACCAATTTTAAACTGAAGATTTGGCATGGTATAAGAAACATTTTAACCATATTTGAAGCCATTCGTTTATAAATACATTTTTTTCATATAAGAACTTGAAAAATGTTGTACTTTTGTATGGGAGCTATACCTAAAAGTGGGCGTGGCACATTGATTTTAACATAGAAACTACACAGGACCTAGAAAAGCTTAAGTTTAAAATTTCAGCCCATTATCTATAAAACTGAGCGAATAAATCGCGCAGCAACACACAGACAGACGGACGGACGGACAGACGGACAGACAGACGGACATGGCTAAATCGATTCGTCTCGTCCAGGTGATCAAGAATATATATACTTTATAGGGTCTACGATGCCTCCTTTAATGCGTTACAAACTTTCCGACAAACTGAATATACCTGTTTACACTAGTGTAACAGGTATAAAAAAAAAAAAAAAAAAAAATTGTATGAAAGATATCGAAAATCGTCTTCATGAATGAACCGAATGTGCCTAATGCATAGTTTAAAATGGTCTATAACAATACTTGCATTGTTGTCTTTCAAATGAAACCGGTTTGGGTCTCATCGCTTGGATGGTTTCAAAATCCATAGCGGACATAGAAACATTTTTACTATTTTAGACCGATTAACAAGCTTTTGAGTTTTTCACGGTATTTCTGCGTAGCTGAAAAGAGTTTACCGAGTTTATTTACAGCGCTACTTACATTATATCTCGCTACTTGAAGTAATTTTCCAATGCTTACCTTAAAAAATAAAAAAAATAAAAAGAAAATTAGAAGACAATTCAAAAATAAAAAACATAGAATAAATTTGAAAAAAAAAAAAGAATTATACATACATATCCGATAACATTTTTTTTTTTTTTTTGAACGGAATGAATGTTTTTTTATATTTAAACACTAAGACCCGTCCCGGCTTCGCACGGGTGCAATGCTGATACTAAATACACTACAGAAAAACTGGTAACGTTGTATATAACAAGAAAAAACGTTTACTTCGGTAGCACCGAAGCTCAAATACCCGCTACACGAAACTTTAATCATTTTCTTGAAAAAATAAAAAAATGGAAGGTGAGTTTGTAAAGGGTCTATATGTTATAGTGGCCCGATCCTTGTCAGATCAGTGGCATATTCATAGGATAAGAGTAGAAGTGGTTTTACACAGATTTGAGTGAATATATCCATAAATAAGCAAGTGTTCACTTGCAAACGGTTTTTCTCTAGACCCATTTTAAGGGGTACCCGCCATACAAATGTACCCCAAAATTTTAGGATTTTGCATAAAAACGTCATTGTTTTTTATTCTAGGAAGTTCAAATTTAGTATAAATTATGTCTATGATAGTCCCAAGAAAATATCCCAATATGGGTAGGACCAACAAAATTTTAGGTATAGCCCCCATATAAATTAACCCAATTTTTCAAGTTTTTGTTTGAAAATTCAATGCAATAAGGTATATACAAAGATAGGACTTAACTTAAGGTACATAAAGATTGGGTACAGGTACTTCAGCGTTCTTTCTTGTTTTTATTTTTTTTTTGTTTAGTTGGGACTGGAAAAAAGTTTATTATTGTAATCCGGATAGTTTAACAAAATGTAAGTTTTGAATTAGGAGGCTCTATCTCGTCCAGTCTCCGAGATAATATATGAAAGACGGAAAGATAATCGGATAAAGCTATTTCAACTCATTTTTTGATTTGGATCAAGAATGTATAAAGTCTTCTACTGCTCGATTTGCACAAAATTTATTTTAGCTTTTTACCCTTAAGGTACAGGCTATAAAAAATCCACACGGATCGCAATTGGAACGACTGGTTCCGACGGTTCAAAAGTGTGGAAAACAAAGATCTCAGAAAACCACCGAAAAAACTAATCAAACCAATGAATATGCTGCACAAGCTTGTTGTGTACTTTGAATTCAAAAATGGTAAACAAATTATTACAATTTGTGTAATTGTATCAAGAACATTCGTTCTTATATCAAAAACATTCGTTCTTATATTACGAACCTTTTGTTTTCTAATAAATAAACAGTTAGAAATGAACAAACGAAAGAGATGATGCGTTGACAGCGAAAATTGCGATAATTATTATGATTGGATCAGCTCATTGATTCCATTCTCAACCCCTTTCCAAAAAAAAACTATCTACGTCAAATGTGGTATGTCGAGTATTTAGGCTTTGGTTTTTTTTCCAAACTAATAATTGCTTTTATTAATTTTACAATCGTGTAAAAATGTAAATTAATAGTTTAAGCAAATATAATGTAAAAATTTAAAAAAATTGTTGAACTGAAAATAGTTCAAGTCTTATAATCTTCATGGATATTGCTATTATGGCAAAATAAGCTAATATGTCGACAGGCAGCTAAAGCGCGAAGTATCTAAAGGAACGAAAGCAGCAGATTTAAGTGGCGTATGCCATACAACAACTACTACGGCTGCTAAACACGTGCGGCATGGCTCTTGCTGTTGCTGTTGCATGGCAACTCAAGTCTTACAACAACATCTTCAGCATACTTTTCGTTATGCTTCATGGACCACAACCACCACAAGCGAAGAAATTTATAAAGCTTGCTGCTGCTGCAAAAGTAGAAAACTAGAAAATCAGTCTTCAGTGCATTTATGAGGGTAGACTGAAAATATTTATAAAACAACAAAAACGGTATATATTGATTTACTGGAAACTAGTCCCCTTAAAATTTATACTCACCCCCCTTTGTGTACACCCTGTGGTGGTTCAAGGCAATACGAAACAGGCGCTCTCTTAGTGCAGTATGTGTTCCTTGGATTTTTCTACGTTTGTGTATATTTATGTATCGTGGCTTTCCACGCAGCTTGTGCACAAATTAATTAAATCTATGAAAACATATCAATAGGTTCTATGTATATTAAGGGACAGACACACAGGGTGGTGATGCAACGAACTACAAGTTAGTAGTAAACCATATTGCAGCGGTTTTAGGTTATTGCAATAAAACATCAAAACAAAATAAAATTAGCTGAAGACGTTGCCGGGTTTTCTTAAAATAAATTAATGATGTTGAGAAGACGATTCTGTGTTTTCGAAAATAAATAAAATGAAAGACTCTAGTCTTGCTAAACTTTCAAGTAAAACATTGCCACAAGTTGCAAGCAGTACAAAAAGTGGTAATGGGTTTGATTTGTTGCACTCATTGACGTTACGATGTGATGCAATTAGGTATAAGAAATTTGGTTACACTACATAATAAGCGTTTTGTCTTAAGAGCAAATATTAAAATAGCAAAGCTTATAAGTCTCTGTCAAGATTATAGTATATTAAGTATATTTATATAAGATTATATCTAAAGAGTTGTCGAGTTCACGTCAAGATAAAAAGTTTGTTTTATTATTAAAATTATCTTCATGTTTTTCTTTTTTTTTTTTTTTTTTTTCGCAGCACACTCTTTATTTGTTTATTAAAAAAAAAAAAAGAATAATTAACCATAAATATGTACGAGTGTATATCAAAAGTCAGATATTTTTTGGTTCTAAATACTTTTATCTTTATAGAAAGCGTTTTTTTTTCCCATTGTTGCATCAAATTGATTGAAATAGCTGCATTGCCCAGACACAGTCACCAGATTTCATTTTAAAGAAGCGAAATAGTCACAGTTCGGTTAAATTATAAAGTCATACAAGACATGTCATGCATGAAGACGTGCAAGACATGTCATGCATAAAGTCGTGCAAGACATGTCATGCATGAAGTCGTGCAAGACATGTCATGCATAAAGTCGTGCAAGACATATCATGCATAAATTTGTGCAAGACATGTCATTCGTTAATTCTTGCAAGATATGTATGCCATTCTAGGAAAAATGACACACCAGCTTACAAGTTTTCTATAATTAAATTATTATAATTCCCTTTTCAGTTTATTTTTTGTTTAAAAAAACCCATTATTTTCAGGACAAACTCAAAATATTTTTAGTCAAAGTATTGACCATTTCATTCCACATATTTCGACCATAATTTAGGCAAATTGTGAATACTATTCCAAAGAAATTTTTTCTCGTTTGAAGAAACCCATTTTATAACTTATTTAAATTTGGCGAAGTGCATGAAGCGATGTGAAAAAGTGAAAGTCATATGGGGCGAGGTCTGGAGAGTACGGCGGGTACGATAATATTTCCTTTACATGTTTTGTGGTATGAGACGTTTCGTTTTCATGTTGCAAAAAAAACTTTACTATGTCTTCGGACCCATTACGGTCGTCTTCGATTAACGCATGATTCGAATCGATAATTTGTTGTCGGTCGCGATTCCTATTTAGCGTTTTATAAGGTTTTAATAGTTCGTGGTACTTCACAGCATTCTGGTCACACCAAACACAGAGCATTGTCTTACGGTTTTTTCGCTTAGGGTTCTCAAAATAAATCCATTCCCTGTTACACGATTCAATTCGATGCCGTTGAATCCTTTCGAGCCGTTGAAGCAGAATTTTAAAAATAGTTTTTCAATTTCCCATTTGCTTGTCGTTGAATGCGTTTGGTGCCACACATTTTCCATAATTCTAGATTTTGCCCATGTTTGTTAAACGTTGGCAAATTGCTACTCGAGACATTATAATATGGATATGGACAATATGGAATTTTTATATATATGTCACGCTAATTTCTAAGTATACAGATTAAGTCTTAGTATGGTGTCTTTTCAAAATTACTCTAAAAATAAAATAACTGCACATTTTTCGTTAGGCTTAGCTAAAAATAATAGAGTATTAATGCTTCGGTTTAAAACGTATATTTTCTTTCCTTTCAATTAATCTACTTAATGATATAAAGTTAACTGATAAACTTTATTTTATCCAAAAATAACACGCATAACTCAATTTTACAAAAGAAAAAAAAACAAAATACATAAACCACTTCACTTGTTGCTTAACATAAACTTCCCCCAAAAAAAAATATTTTTCGCGTACTCATGCACCGCATGATGCAGCTATATTCGTCTGTGCTGTGCAAAGGAGATAACATGATAATCATATCAATAAGTTTGCAACGCTTTCTACACAGTGGCAACACCTACATACATGATTAAGGAGTAAAGTTTTCATATTTGAAAGTCATCGAAAAGCAAGAAAACTAAAAGTAATGCTGCTGTTGCAAATGTTTGCACTCAACTATTGGATACCCTATACAGTAAAGAACTTTAATAAAAATTTCATAAAAAGAATAAGATCAATTCTAGTCAGCTACTTTGTAATTCTTCCAAGATTCCATGTAGAATGCATACAAAATTCAAAAGTCCAACAAGGCACTATCGTTCTGAAACACCTCTTTTCGCTTGCTTGTACAAACACTTGGAAAAATTTAAATTGCTTCTTTAGCTAAGCGACTGTAGTGTACAAGAAAAAAAAAGGATATACTTTCTTATGTCAACAAGATTAGCTAACTTGTCAACTTAGTGACTAAAAAATTCTTTTTTATTTTTTCTATTATTTTGACTTTTAGTGAACTTCTTTTAAAAGCTAACATAATCAAGTCACTGCGTAACTTTTGATCCTTTACTTTTCCGGGTGCAGCAGCATCATCATCATCATCATTCATCTACAGGATATTTTAAGCGCCCGCCGGGTACTGTCAGCAACTTGTATTTGATTTGCTTTCAATTGATTTGACGCCAAAATGACATTAAGCCTTTTCGATAGCTCAACAATGATTCCGATCTGAATAAAACGAGATGAACAACAAAAACAACAACAACAATGTTGACAACATCAAGGACGACGACGATGATGTTGAGAAAATGATGAAAATGATGAAAATGTTGATGATGATGCCAATGATGACGAATAAAAGAACTAAATAACTTTTTTTCCGTTTCTTTGTTACGCATTTGAATTTTTCCCTTTTTTGGACTTTTCCTCCATATATGCATAGTATACGAGTATTTTGTACCCACAAAGTTATATATTTCACTGTTGGAAACTTTCAATTTTGCCCGCAAAACAAACTGCCCTACCCTATCATACCCAACTCAATCCATTCCTGTAAATTCTGTGACTCAAAATGTCTGAACGAACTTTTTTTTGCTTTCCTGCTTATGCTTTTGTTTTTGTTTTTGCACCATTTTTGCTTGCTCTTCATCATTTTTATGACGCTCATGTGACATTCATTTGTATTAATGTTCTTTCGTTTCGCACAGGGAGGGTCGTTTATCGGTTCGACTCCTGGCAACGACTTCTGATACTTTTGTGGTTTATCGATTCAAATTGATTTTGTTTCTTGTTTTATGTTTTTGTCAAGTTTTCTTAAGAATTTTTTGTCTTTCATTTGAGAGAGTTTATTGCACGTTCATCAATTCAATGCATGAATATAATAGCCGTAAGGAAACAAACTTTTTTGTTTTGTTTTTGTTTTTGTTTTGTTGTTGTTGCCATTCATTGCAAAGATGTTATGTACTGAGACAAAGTATGACAAACTTCAAAAAAAAAAAAAAAAATACTACATATTGAATGGCAATAAACAATTAATGACAAGTTTGCCAGACAGCTTAACTTAGCTCAGCTTTGGTAAATCAATCAGAAATGCAGAGAAGTACAGTAAACATTTGTTCAAGTTGAACTTATGAAAAACAAAACAAAAAAAAAAAACAAAAAAAAAAAAAAACGGATAGAATATTGCTCATTAAAATGGGACTAGAAATTTATTGATAAAAGTACAGAAATACTCGATACTCAACGATGCTTTTTTGCGATACTTTTAGCAACAATGCTCATTTTCGAGAAAAATATCGATACTATCGATACTTTTTTTATTTGAAACAGCTGCCATATACATATACGCACGGGCAACAGAAGTATCAACGACCCCAAAGAGTACTAGCTTAGTTCGAAATATCTACATATCTGCAGTATCGATACTTTTCAAATATGCCTTCAGGTATCAAAACATTTCTATATGAGACAGCAACTAGGTTGAGATCTAACCAATCCAATTGTACGAAATCAACCATTTTATACATTGCACTATGATCCAGAAATCATTTTTATACCCGCCACACATAGTGTGGCAATAAATTGATCAGCTCGATGAGACGAATCGAATTAGCCATGTCCGTCTGTCTGTCTGTTGCAATGCGGTTTTCTCGGAAAGTTTCAAGGATACTGACCTGAAATTTGAAACTTAAGCTTTTTGTGGTCCTAGGCAGTTTAGATGTCAGAACCAAGGTGCCACGCCCATTTTTAGATATAGCCCCCATACAAACTTACAATTTTTTTCGATTATGTTTATTGTTTATGAATGTATTTGCTACAAATTGGGTAAAAACACTTTTAATGATATCCAACATCAAAAGAAAAGTGCCACGCCCATTTTTTGATAGGGCCCCCATACAAACCTAGCGCCCATTTATCAGATTTTTTATGAAAATAGTTCTTATTTATGAATATATTCACTCCAATCTGGGAAAAATCACTTTTACTGATATCCTATGAACATGCTACCGATATGAGAAGGATCGGACCACTATAACATATAGATACAAACTTACCTTCTATTTTTTTAATTTTTTCAGGAAAATGAATAAAGTTTCGTGTGACGGGTATTTGAGCTTCGGTGCTACCGATGATAACGTTTGTTGCATTTCGGAAGATCATATTCCAGATGATTGGTGTTGTTGATTTTACTGAAAATTCAAACTGAGTCAGATTTTATTTCTGGATTGTTGCTGCACCAAATATCGATGAGGTCAAACGTGCCTGAATATTAACAAATTTCCAAAAAAACGGGCAAAATGGGCAAAAGTTATTACTTTGCGATCAAAGATGACATTTATAAGGATAAACTGACGTAGTTAGTTTTTCTCAGCAGGACTGGGAACGTTTGTTAAATTTCACGAAATACAGGCGAAGCAATTTTATTTTACACAAAAATGTTAATATTTTGAACATTACACAACACTTAAATTCTAGCACAACACATAAAAGAAGCTTGATCTTTATTTTCCATAATTTTGTGGAAATTATTTGAACAAATTTATGGAGTGTCACAGACATACGTAAGCAAGTAATTTTTCTCCAATTTCTTGCTCATAATCAGCTAAACGACTCTTTACTTTTAGAAGCCCGTAAAAAGCATCGGTAAAAATTTTAAACCTTTATTTTAAATTTTTAATATGTATGATGAAACTATTTTCAGAATTAAAAAGCAAAAATACGACTTTATGCAAAAAAAAAAAATGATTTCTGGACCAATGTGCATTGCAACTAATAATAAAAAAAACTATCATAAATTAATTGCATATAAAAATGAGTTGCCAGACTTTAAAATTTTATAGTAAAAATCATTGTTTGGGCGGATACATGCTGCAAATATATCAGGTGACGTATTCCGCCACTGTCTCTTTCTAATTTGGTAACAAATTTTGTTGAGTATTCATATTATGGTGAATTTATATAATTTAACCTTATTAATGTCAATTTTTCTGCTTCTAGATCTTGAGAAAACAGCTGATAAAATTTAAAAATTTTAAAAATAAATATTTTTAAAAGCACCAAAGCAAAAGTTCAGAAATTATAATATTTGCTTTCTAGCTGTTTTTCAAAATTTCTCGTACTCTTTCTCTCCTGTCGTGGTGAAATCAAATATAATTCACCACGAACTAAGTTGTCAAATTTTTATAACCAAAAATTTTCGGATTACTTCAACTGGTATAATTGCATATTGGGCAGATACTTTTCATCAAACGAAAATCTTTTCGTTAACCAAAATTTTCTGATATAAATTTCATATTACATAACTTTACTGTAGCTGCCTGCTACCTAATTACAAACATTTTGTGTGACAGTTTTCTTATTTTTTTTTTGAATGATTTGTATATCTGTGAAGCGGGTATTATCAGTTTGAAGGAAAGTTTGTAATGCTTTAAAGAAGACAACGTATTACATATAAAGTGTTGTGTATAAGACAGCCTCTCCATCCAACATATGGTTTGACGTAGAAAGTTCAAATGGAGCTTTAAATTTAGGTTTTACATCATCTTTCAAAAGTACAAGGAG
This sequence comes from Leucophenga varia, assembly GCA_018903435.1. NCBI lineage: Eukaryota > Metazoa > Arthropoda > Insecta > Diptera > Drosophilidae > Leucophenga > Leucophenga varia. Next base: position 122,423 of record JAEIFJ010002259.1, on the reverse strand, counting down.
TCACTTTTTAAAATTCAAGATGGCGTATCCAAAATGACGGATTTGATTAAAAAGTTCTTTTTTTTGGGATGATCTAGAGATCGGACCTGTTTATCATATGGGACAGTTTTGAAGATATTCAGCTGAAATCTTTGTTCTAGATCCCAGCTGTACTTTGTGTTTTAAAAACAATGTACCACGGCCACTTTCACTACCATGCTAATCACTTGTTTATGATTGGATCATTGACCACACATTCACCCCTTGCGAAAATCTATCCATTATGTTTTTAAGCATGTATTTGGGCTTCGGTTTTATTTAAGTTTAAGTTTTTTTTTGTTCAGTTTTTTTTCTCTCAAACTCTGACAAATAAATTACTCATTCAATTCGTTACTATTTCTCTTACTCATTCTTTTTTTTTCATTTATAGAGCTAATATTAAAGCCTAATTTAGTACCTTTTATGAATTCAACACGCATGTTAAAACTGAGACACTGTCCTCTTAGCCAAACTTATCTTACACCATTCTTCACCCATTTTTCAGACAAATAACAACAACAACAATGCCAAATATTATTTTGCGACAACATTTTGGCTAAGCGAGTCTTCTGTCGAGTTTCACATGTCACACGACATTTTATTTATGTTAACAGTTTTCCCATATAAAGTTAAAGTGAAATGAAATGAAAAGGAAAAACTCGGTGGAAAAGCGTAATATAATAATAATAATAATATTTATGTGTTGATCACATGAAATGTGCTGTTTTTTTGCTTAGTTTTTTGGTATTACACAATATAAATTCAGCTTCTTTCATCATTTATCATAGACGTTCATGCATAATTTTGAAAGAAGTTTTTTAGGTTCTTTCTTTCTTTTTATCGATCTCAACATTTTTTATCAGACTTAAGCTTTACAAAATACAAAATTGTTTTTAGAGCATTAAAACTTTGGTTTCAATGAATTTCAATTTATTTATTTTTATTGCTAAATATTTTTGCTTTAGGCAATTTTATGGTATTGAATTTTTTTTTCTTTGTTTTTATTGCCATAGACCGACTATATCCTAAATGAGAGTATTATTAACTGTCAGGAAATATAGCATTTCTTCTGTTCTAAAAGTGCCAAGTGTGAAGAAATATTGATAGGAAATGGCGAAATATTACTGAAATATTTATTTAAGTGAAAGGAGCTGCTTACTATATTTGCCATGTGGTGCATTTATTAAATGATTTATATACACATTCATATATATTACTTCCATACTTATGACTGTAACATTTCGCCATAGCGAACTGTATGGCATGATTTGTTCTTTGGTAGTTCGCACAGATCTAAAAAAATCTATCTATAAAATCTTGTGAATTATTGAAAAATGATGAAAGTCTAAAAAAAAAAAAACGAAAAAGCCAAAAGAAAACGTTATCATCCGTAAAATCAAATGATTTGATTTATATATTAAAACTAATACTCATAATAATTTGTATGGAACAAGATATGAGCTTGAACTAGAAGAACGCATTAGCGAGAATCTTTGAACCTTGTAAATGATATTCACATTTTTTAGCGAAATTTACTAGCATCTATCAGGCAGTAGTTATATAAGATACTGGCTAGAAATACTGCCAAACAGTAAAGTAAACCAGTTTTATTGAATTGAAGCAGGTCTCGGAATGCCTTGAACAAAGTTATCTAAAGGAATATAACGGTCGACTTGGCAGAGGCAGTCCGCTGATTGGAACCAATCATTTCTGTGTTCTAGTGTAGGTATATATTAGTTTTGGCAAAAAAAATCACTTTCGGTGATTTTTTAAGAGTGATTTTTTTACAGTGATTTTTTCACATTGATTTTTTCACAGTGATTTGTTCGCAGTGATTTTTTCACAGTGATTTTTTCACAGTGATTTTTTCACAGTGATTTTTTCACAGTGATTTTTTCACAGTGATTTTTTCACAGTGACTGAAAGAAGTGATCGGTGATTTTCACGTTCCTCAGTGAACATGTTTTGTTATCGGCGATTAGTTATTCGCGAACAGTGAACCTGTTTAGTTGGTAATTCTATCATTTTTCGTTAACTGTCATAGTCGCTAATCACACTACGACTAAAAAATCACTCTTTTAGGCCAACGCTAGTTTATACTCCTAATAAGAAATGAGAGCAGTGAAACCAGAGACAGATACAGGCAGAAGTCCTTAGAAGTACGGAAGGGTAAAAACGTTTAGGCTCGTGCAAAAAAAACGAAGCGCGCAGAAATTCATTCGACTTAAAAGAAACATGGTAAAAACGATATCTGCATTCCTAACAGATCACGCAAGATTACAAAAAAAAAAAAAAAAAAAAACTTCGACGTTCAATGGTAGGTTTTATCTGTTGACCCTATAAGAGGGTGACACATAGACTAGTATGATCCTCAATGATGGCGGATGTCGTTCAGGGATTACAGTAATCTTTGAGTATTCCTGCGTGTTTGGTAAATGGCCTACTGTCCGCCTCTTTTAACGATGCGATACGAGTTGTGCCTAGATATTTTAATCTTATCCTAACAAAAACTGGACACTTACAGCTGAGATGCTCCAGAGTTACTACGACTCACTGCTTTCATGACGCGGCCGCTAATTAGTGTCCTATCAGGATACCTTCCTAGTAATCTGTAATTTATTCTTTGCTAGTAAGGAAGTAGTGTGTTAGTTTCTCATCTAGATTGCTGTGTCGTGTGCGTAAGGCGATTGTTAAGTTTATCATTTCTTTTAGAGGGAGGCCGAAAATGGGTCAGATCTAGAGTAAAAAATTGGCCTCTTACAGGATTTACTGTCAGCTAAAAAATCAAGAAATCAGTTGACTATCTTCATGGCTGGATAGAGTGCTAAAGATGGAATAAATCTGATAAGATTGCGATGCTTATTTATTATTAGAATGTTAAGCTATCTAAAAAGAGATAGTCGTGGTATAATATAAAATGTGCTAAATTCACAACATTTGGAAAATGAAAATAGTCTACAACAGAGTAGTCTCTTCAAATGTTTTTGTGAGATAGTGTTACCTATTGTGGTACTAGTTCGGTGTTTCTAGCCAGATATTTTTTTTTTTTTTTTAATGCTGTGGTTTTTATTTGCAATCAGTCCCTAAGAGGACAATCAGCGAATTGTTATGCATAACATTGACTTTCTATAAAGTATTCCATGACTTGGAAGTTGTTATTGGGGCTTAAAAAGAGGTGGGGGAGTGATGGAGAAGGTAGAAAGATTTAAAAGTTTATGTGTGTGGCAAATCCAGGGGTGTAACCTCTTCAGTCGCCGAGTCGTTGTACTGTTATACAGCAGGTTTATGGCCAGAGGGTTGACATGGTTGTCCAGTCTATCCAGATATGCCTTAGTGAGTCTAGTCACCTCCTGGCTTATGAGAGGGACTTCTAGTTTCATATTTTTGAACATCACGTAGTTTTTCTAGAATTTATTTTCCAAATTTGGTGATTCTATTCTACAAAGTCGGTTGTCTCATGCAGTAAACAGCAGAATGAATATACTGTCTGCTTAAAGCTTTGAAAGAAAATATATTCATTATGGGTTACTCCACCTTTCTAACTAACGAGTAAGACTTTATAAGCTCTCTCTCTCTCGAGGTCTTGAGTTGCAATTTTTATTTGTTACCTGTTGTCACCTCTCGTCCAAAATTAATTTACTTGAAGCTCACATTTGTTTTGAATTGCTTACCTGAAATTGGAAACAAAAATATGAATTAAAAAATATATTATATAATAAAAAAAAAATAAAAAAGAAGATGGTTTAACTTGAGCTCAGTATTGATTAATGATTTAATATTTTAGATGTTCAGCTAGCTGCTGCACATAGCAGCAAAAACGATTAGCAAGTACATACGTACTCGCTGCAACAAATAGCAAACAGATGTACGTCTTTTTCGTCATGCATAAACCTAATTATGACGCCGATGTTTTATTTTAGACACAACAAACATGGAGTGTGAGGCAATATAATAATATATTTTACTATGCAAGATAATAAATGCTAAAAGATACATACAACTCATTTTAAAGACTTCTACTCGACTTGTCTGCGCCAATAAACTGCTCAATGCAATCAGCATAGCACAGCAAACAGTACACAGTACATACTCGTATAATTAGTTTTTCTATATAAGGAAAAAAAAATTTACATACGCCCGCAACTCACAATATGCACATGTGTTGCAAATCTCAAAAATAGAATTGAATTAAAGAAAAAAAAAAAAGAAGAAAAAAAAATATTGAGATACAATAAAGAGATACAATATTACACAAAGATACTTATGTATCTTTTAGATACAAGATACGAAAAGTAACACTCTCTCAGCAGCATTGTCGGCCATCATTATGAAGTACACACATACATACATAAATACATGTCAATCAGCACGCAAATGAAGTCTAGACATTTGTTTAATGATGATGACAGGCAACGGCGTTTGCTGTTCTATGCTATCAAAGATGAAGAGCACAGGAAGTAAAGAGCAGCACCATTCGCGTTGATAAAGAAGAAAAAATGTTGCCGATAGAGATCAACTCGAACATTTTATTCAGCCAACAACGACAAATAATGGCGTATGTAACAAACAAAATAAAAATGGCGGCGGCAGCAAAAATCAAGACCAAAAAATAAAGAAAAAAAAACAAATAATGAAGGTGCAAGAAAAAACAGATTTGCTTTTCCATCGAAAAAAAAAAAAAAAAATTAAATTGCGAAAAATATTGCAAAGCATGTCGGCATAATGAAGCAGTATTCAAAATAACAAAGCACACACATACAACGACACACACATACGCACACGCACATGCACACACATGCAAAGCTTAAAAGACATGAGACAGCGGCGGCTGACTCTGTTTTGAAATTAAACTCTCGTAATAATGCGATTTTTTGCAGCTTTGCTATGATACTTCACACGTCACATACATACGAGTACACCACCCTCATTCACCTTGCAAACATACACACACACACATACATATATACGTACGTACAATATACGGCGTATAAGTCAACGATAGAAAATGGTACAAAAAAAAAAAAAAAAAAAAAAAAAATTAAATAAAACAAAATTACAGAAACCAGAATCATCTCATTACAAACGTACGACAGCTTATGACGCAAGCAACAAAAGCTGACTTACTTTTCATTTAATTTTTGTCTTTTTTAAACTAAATTTGAACAGTGAAGACACGAATGTGTAAACTTTTGAATGACAGAAACTGTCTTTGAACTGTCAAAAAATATATATGAAGTTGATTTATCTATTCTGTTAAAGTAAATCAATAAGCTGATCGTTGAGTTTGTGCTAGTGTTGCCAGATTAAAAGAACAAAATGTCACGCCCATTTTTCTAAAAAGACAAACTGATCCAAAAAATACAGATATACAAAATTTCATAGAAATCGTTTCAGTTGTTTCGGAAATATTCGATAAATTTCTGTATCGATTCTATGGGGAACCACGCCCATCGCCCATTTCTCTAAAAACGATACAAATCCTATCCTTTAAGTTGAACTTAAAAATACACAACTACAAAATTTCATAGAAATCGTTTGAATTGTTTTGGAAATATTCGACGAATTTAAGACTTAAGATTTTGTTACTTTCCATTTCGGGATTTATTTCTTTTCTTCAAAGGAAATAAATAAATAAAGGACAATTGCAGCAAACTTACACCGTAACGCTGCCGAATACAATTGCTGTTCTACGCTACAACTGCAAATGCCTTAAATGTATGGTCATATCGGCACAACAGCATCATATAATCAATGAGCCATATTGATTTTAATGGGACAAGTTTAAGTATCTGATGCATTACTATGGCATGGCATGTTTGCGTTATACGCTGACATTTTGGTGTGGCATTGTTTTGTGTGCAAACATTTTTTCAGGCGCAACATTGCAGCAGTTGGCAGGCGGCTATAAGCAAGATAGATTTTTAAATTTTGTGTTTTCTGAAACGATATATCACAATTCATCGAAATGGCAGAAATATGGAATGTTTAATTGCTAGAAAATGCTAAAAATAAATGCTTAAGAAGTGTGCTATGGCAAAATATTTCACAGTAAATATCCACGTAAATTTTGAATTGAAACAGTTTAAAATTGTTCAAAATATACAAAAATAGAAATTAGAAAGAGTTAACAAACAAATCACTTATTCAAAAAAAAATAGCAAAACTGTATACTTACTATTTCAAATAGAAAAGAGAAACAAAGTGAAAACGAGATGAGAAACGATTAAATTAGTCTGACTAATTTTAACATTTTAGTTTCGCTTCATAAACATAATTTTCTCCCTCTTTCTCGATCTCTCTTTCTTTCTAAATCTCTCTTTCTTTCTCCATCTCTCTTTCTTTCTCCATTTCTCTTCCCCCTCTCTTTCTCTTTATTATTCTCTGTCTCTTTCTTTCTGACTCTCTCTCTTTCTATCTATCTTTATTTTTTCTCTCCCTCTCTTTTCGTTCTCTCATTGTGTCTGTCATTCTCTCTTTTTCTTTCTATCTCTCTATTTCTCCATCTCTTTATCTTTTCTCTTTTTCTTTCTTTTTCTCCGTCTCTGTTTTTCTCTCTCTTTCTTTTCCTTCTCTATTTCTCCTTCCCCTCTCTTACGCTCTCCCTTTTTCTGTCTCTCTCTCTTTCTCTTGTTCTCTCCCGCTCTCTCTCACCTTTTCTTTCTCACTTTCTCTTTCTCTTTCTCACTTTCACTTTCACTTTCTCTTACTCGCCTTCAGCCTGTCCTTCTCACATTCTTTCTCTCAATTTCTCAAACTTTCCCTCTTTCACACTTTTCTCTCATCCTCTCTTTCTCTCCATTTCACTGTTTATCTCTCTCACTTTGTTATTCTTTTTATCTGTCTTTTAATCTTTCTCGCTCTTCTTTATATCTCTTTTTCTCTATATTCTATCTTTCTATTTGTCCCTATACTCTCTATATATCTTTTTTCTCTCTAGCTTTCCTCTCGCTATCTTCTTCTCTCTTTTTATCTCTCTCTGTCTCGATTTTCTCTCTCTCTCTCTCTCTCTCTCTCTCTCTTTCAATCTTCTCCCTCTCTTCTCTCTTCCTTTATTTTCTCTCTCTACCTTCTTTCTCTCTATATATTCTTTCTCTATAGCTTCTCTATATATTTTCTTCTTCTTTCTATCTTCTCTCTCTCTATCTTCTGTGTATATCTCTTTTATCTCTCTTTCTATCTCCTCTCTCTCTCTCTCTCTTTTTTTTTTTCTTCTATCACCTAAGCCATTTACATAAAATAATTCACTGTTATCGTGAGATAATTAATTAATTGTTTTGTCAAACATTTAACTTTGCTTTCAACATGAATTTTACATAAACCTGTAGAATGTTTTTCAATAACAAAATCATTAGTTGCGTCTAAATTTCGACCTTAGGTATTATAAAGTAATTAACTAAAACATAAAAATTTAATTAATCGAGGTAACACTGTATAAGAAGCAAGCAATGCTTGTAAGAAAGACTAAACGAAAAAAAAAAAAAAAAGAAAAGAAACACCCATGTAGATAGATATAGTAGGTACATAAATACATATTAGACTTTAAAAGGAATTTCATACGGATTAAAGAACAAAACAAAAGAAACAAATATGTGAGTTGAGTTGAGTAGTAAAGAAAGTAAGAAAAGAAATTGAAATACCAATAAGAATTCCAACGACGAAGACAACACAACACAACACGATTATGTAACAATAAGAACGACAATGACAATGAAATGTAAGTAAGAAGAATGTAAGCAAACAAGCAATGAACCATTGAGCCAACACAACAAGTAATATAGATGCTTGTCAATCAGACAGAAATTTACTATATCTATATACATATACACTAAATATATCCTTTATATCCTTTTTTTTTTTTGTTCTTCTCACTACAAGCGCAACAGTCTAAAGAATTTTAATAGAGTGTTTAGCATATGTAATCACCCCTCTAGTTTCTCACACATATACAAAAAAATTCCACTTGGAATCCAAATTCAATGTCAGCGCCCAAGTCATAGTGAATCTCATGAGAAAAAAAAATAGCAGCAGCAAGTATGTCCTTTGGGGTTTTGGTTTGAAGGTGAATTTGAATATAGCCCCCCCACCCCAACACAACACACCACTCCTCTATAAATGCACAAACAAAACGAAACGAAACGAACGAACGAAACAAACACATTGTAAATATTTTAAATTTGAATTACGTGCGCTGTTTAACAAACAAGGACAATGATGATGAAAGCCAAAAGTTGTGCTTGCACATTGAATCCAAAAGTATGAGTATGAGTGTGCGTGTTTGTGTATGTGTCACATTCGCTCATACATTTGGGAATTTTCAAAAAAAAAAATATTGTAGAATAAAATAAAATATAATAAAGAAAAAAAAAAAAAAAAAAAAAAAAAAATGAGTTCGTAAGAAAAATTACAAAATTTATTAAAGAATTGCGCGAGCTCAGCATTCTATATTTTATGGAGTGAGTGGGTGTGTAGTATAGTATAAACGTGCTTTACTGTAAATCTAAAGGACTTTCTGCACACACACACATCAAATGTAATTGACTTTGAAATGTAAGACAAATGTCTCAAAGGAAAAAAAAAACACATAAAAACAAAAAAAAAAAAATGCCAACCAACACGCTGTGAAACATTAAATGGAAACTTCTTGGCACAGAAGCGAAAACAGCTGTGCACAAGATACATTTTTAAGTGCGTGCACTACCAGCAGCATGCGCGCAGTTTAGATAAAAAAAACTATAGTCTGATTGATATGCATTCATATCGTTTGCCCGCCCTGACGACTGTCTATTGCATTACTTTTAATGTACAATATACATACGACATGACTAACTGACTAACTGACTGACTGAGTGACTGACTATATTTCATGCTCAAGTTTTGTCCGTTTATTCGCTGGTAAGAAGTTTAACTTCAACTGCTGCTGCTTCCGCTGCTCGATTCTCGATAGTCATTTAAATTGCTACAGAAAAATAACCACTACAGTGAAACCACAACAAAGGAACAATCAAATTTTAAACATGAAAAAAAAAGTTGCCTTTTTTTTTGCGGTAGTAAACCGAAACATAAAATCTTGACGTAGAGCCTGGAACCGTGGTATCAGAGAGCCTTCAAAAGTCTCCACACTGCACTTAGGAAGGGCTTCATATAAGGAAAATGGCTACTGCGACCTTAGATAGATCAATTGTTCCCTAACCTAGTATGGTTAGTTTACGAGGCTAAGGATATTTTCTGCTGATTTAATAAGTCTGAGAACGTCCTTAGTCGAGGAATGTCCGATTTGGTTAGATGTTATTGTAAAGTGATCAAACTGCACGAATCTGGTTCTGCCCAAGGCCGGGTACTCACATAGAATATGACAGCTGGTTTCATCCAGACAGAGTCTTATTTATTTAGATGAAATCTCAGTACGTTGTGAACTGTACAGTACCATGTAAGCAGTCTTAGATCAGAGCAACTGAGATGGATGATGGTTTTGGGGAAAATTGACAGTAAAACGGGGTTTATCCTGCCGAAGACCAATATTAAGAGACAGAGTCTTTGAAGTGTTTCTCGATGGAGATTGTGGCTGAGGCTTAGCTAAGTCCACAGCAGGCTTCAGAGCCGATCATCAGGGTTGACGAGCCTGTCCTGGCTAGCCCGTCTGCAGCTTCATATCAAAGGATGATTTGGGTTCCATGGATAGACTTTAAGGAGTGTCAAATCACTGCAGAATGTCCACTTGTTTTCCGTTCTGACAGTCGCCTGACTTTCCGAAAATATAGTAAAAAAATAGCCCGCTTTAGACATTCATCCAGAAGATGGAGATTGCAAAATTCAATGGCGTGAATCTCTGATTGAAAGATCGTGGGCTGAGCACCCATGGGAATAGAGATTTTGGTGTTGGATCCGAAAGCACTGGTGCGCCAGTTTCTGTGAGAGAGGCATCAATGAACCCGTGGTAATTTTATGACTCCGCACATGGTGTGCCAGTCTCCTAGTCGTGTCGACTGGTTATCAGCATCGAGAAGCGTCCGCCAAAGCGTAAAACCGTGGTTATACTATCTGAAGCCTTGGAATGTATAAGAGTATACTTCAATGACCAGTTTCGTTAAGAGTACCTTCGTTAAAGGTCAGAAACCAAAGAGCTTACAGCGCAGCTGAAGTTTTGGCGTAAATATGCAGAGGAGGTAGTCCAATGATTGGGGGAAGTAAAGAAGCAAAATAAATGTTCTGAAAAATCATGCAAAAGATTCCACCTACACCAAAGCAGTTGCCTACCCAAGAGAGTGTTTTGGAGCCTAGAATTGTACATTGAAAGCTCCAAAATAGTATGATATGGTTTTGGTAAATTACACATGTGTTTCTACTGTAGTTTTTAGACTTATTGCCTTAAAACGTTCTAAACAAATATGCAACGCAATACGTACAAATATCGAAATGTAACGAAAAGGGATCGAAGAGCTAAACTGCAGCAACAGCAGCTAAATGGGGTTGAACAAAAGCCACCGGGGGTTGTGACAGGCAGACAGCTACAATATTTTTCTACTTTAGAAATTGCAGTCGATTTTTTTTTTTATTCCTTTGCGCCAATGGCTGTCTGTCTGTCTGTAGTCAACGTCTTTTTTTTTCTACTCTATCTCGAAGACATCGCTGACTTGCTGGCGGCAAAATAGTAGACAATGCTAACCCTCAATACGGCCACAAATTGCTGCGATGACGATGTAGAAAATCAAATTCCAACTGGAATTATTTATGACACAAACACATATGTATATGAAAACAACAAAAAAAAAAAAAAAAAACAAATCGCAAAAGAATAATAACACTGCTATAAATGCAGCATACAGGGTGCAATATTTTGTGTGGGTGGGTAATTTTTTGATTGCGAGGGTGGTGGCTATAGTTAGTTGGGGTGAAATTTTGTAAGGGTGGTGTGTAACATAAAAAAAAAAAAAAGCAAAGTGCATTAAAACGCCAAGGGTGCAAGTAAGCGAGTAATGCTCATTGCTGGGGGTAGTCTAAGAAATTTTAAATCGAAAAAGACAGCATTATTAAATCGATCGAATCAAAAATCAGCTGTCTAGAATAAGCATTTTCGACTTTATTAAATAATTTCGCAATTCGTTCACTTTGATATATAGAAAGAGTTGGCTGAGGGGCAAAACCCCATATTACCCACACAATTTGCATATAAATAAAATCTCGGAAGAGGAACTTACTACGTGATAGACTCTTCTAACTGGCAACGTCCGAAGTGCCTTAGTCTATTCGATCTTACTACTGGACAGCCCTAGAGAAAGTTTTTTAACGTTTCTGGAGAGTCCTCTTCCTTACAACTTCTACAGATATTGTTATAAGGGATAGATAATCTGATCGCATGTTCCCCGATGGGCCAATGCCCCGTGATGATTAGGGTAAATTAGCAGTAGTGTTCTGAAAAGTTTGGGGTCAATCGTAGGCCAAATAAGCTTAGGTTTCCTGCAGCTATATAGATTTTGTCATTTATTATAATTGCTTAAAAAAGGTGAATTCATTCCTAATGTGGATGAAACTAGCACTCATTGGGAACTGTAGCACGACTGGCTGGGATTCATCCGATGAACCCCTTCTAGCTAGCATGTCAACTTGCTCGTTCTGGGGATTATTACCCTAAAAAGGCAAAGTGTGTTGTGTCGACCAAAAAATTATGAGTTCCCTTACTAAATTAGATTTGGAAATGTGTTTCTCCAGCGATTTGATGGTAGCTTGGCTGCCTGAGAAAAGGAAGACAGATCTGTTCCGAATCTTGAACTTTACTTTTTAGCTCGCACGTTTCAAGTATGGCAATGGATCTCCGCCTGAAAAGCACTACAGAGTCTACCGAGAATACTCCAGACCCCACACCGCGTCCATCTTAGAATCAACAGTGTAGAGATTCCAGCTACACTTAATCTGATTGAAATACTTAACAAAAATACTATTCAAGATAGTAAATGGAATATGGTAAAGTCCTATAAAATACAAAATTACTTGAACAAACGATTCTAATAATATCTTTTCAAACATCACTCGCACATTTTTTGTTTGCTGTTGTTGCTTGTTTGAATTTCCAATATTATCCTTATTTTTACAGGATTCTAATGCGCGCATTTGTATGCAACAGACAAACAGAAAGCAACACAAATATGAAGAGAGAATGTAGATGAGCAGCATTGAAAGCGATAGCAAATTATTAGGTACACCATTGGCTTTTGTTGTTTCGATATTGGCATAATTTTTTTTCTATTTTTTTGCTCTTCTTTAATGCATTTATTCAGTCCAATATTTCCATTCATTTTCTGCGATTTTCTCTGTTTTTGAAATGTTTTCTTAATTTTTTGTTTTTCGTTTCGTTTCAGTTCATTTTTGTTATGCATGCAGCGGCTTCGCTTCGAATTGGACATTACAAACAAAAAAAAGGAAATAACAATCAAATTAAATGACTACAAACGAAGCGCTACCCTACATTCTTGCTATTACTACTCTTTAGCTCACCCTTCTCTTTCATTATTTCCGGTTTATGAGTGTAGCACAGTGGGCGTGCTTCTGCTGCTCCTGCTGCTGCTGCTGCGTATCCTGCGACAGCTGTCAGCGTTAGCGTCAGCATGAACAAATTCAGCAAATTGGGCATTACGCATACGACAGACAGACAGACAGACATAGCATATGTACGTGTATATACGAGTATGTATTGTGTGTATGTATAGATATCCTTTCTTTTATTTTTATTATTCTTTTAGCTCCTAGATGCCGCTATACTCGTACAATCTATACCATATTTACTATGCATCATTATAGAGTAACTTAATTCGCTGGGCGTGTGAAATAATAAACCTCATATTATGTAAATAAAAATGCGATTCATTGGAAAGGGTTGTTGAGAAGAATACTAATACTACTACTACTAATAATAATAATAGCGAAATATGTAAAGAGAGCCTAGATCTTTTTCGATTTGCTGATACATATAAATAGTTTATTGACTCTGTTGCTTTGTTTTATGTTTTGTTACAAACTAGCGGATTGAGACAGTTTCAGTTTTCTGACAGATCCTCAAAGAAAACTTTATAAATTCAGCAAATATAAAGAACACTGGTTAATGTATTAATGGTGTATGTCTGGTTGCTCAAAATCTTTTAACGTGCTCAAAGCAGTCCAGGACGAATTGTATATGTTCAATACGCATTGGTAGGCTATACAAGTATGTGCAAATGTATAATTTCATCGTAGAACTTCCAGTTTGTGTAGTGATTTTTTTCACAGTGACTTAAAAATCGCAATGCATGCACTGCAAATGAAAGTAGTGATTTGCGATTTTCTTGTTTAGTTATCGGCGATTTTGTGTATCGCTTTTCGCGAACAATGAAACTATTCATTTATCGGTGATTGGTGTTTTTATTACTCTTCCCAATCGTTTACATTCGCTTGAACACCAAACCTGTACAATTTCGTTGGTACATTTGCCAGTCACTTGATTCGTCAAAACATGCAATTCACTAAAAGCGCGGTCAATGGAAACGATTGATTGTTGAAAACGCAATTGACCCAAAAGAATAGCGACATTTTTATACAAACCAAGTAAGACAAACGACAGAATACAAAATTTTCTTTACTGGCAAACTGTGATTCAAAACAGTTGTGACAAACTGAAACCGGCAATTGCAAAGGAAGCAACCAAGAACGCAATTGTTTTTCTCAAATTACAATTTTAACAATAAAATCAGTGTTTTATTTTTCATTGAATTAAAACAAAGTCGGTTTGTTGTCTTGGGAAAGGGAAACAGTTGAGTTAGCGGCGATTTTTTGTATCACTCTTCGCGAACAGTGAAGCTTTTCAGTAAACACTGTTTGATTTTCCGTTTCTTGTCACTGCAGTCGCTAAAGACACTGCGACTCATATTGGAACATTTCATTTGGACTATCATAGGTATAATTCTTACTAAATTTAGAGTTTAAAGATTACATAACACAGAAATTTTAAGGCAAAAACTCAAAACTTTGGGTTAGGTTTGTATGAAGCGTACCGCTTTAAATTGGGGCTAGAGAAAAGCCCTTTTGTAAGTGGTCACTTGACGGTTTAGAAGAGTCTAAGTTCCAACGGTTGTCTTCGAGATAATTAGTTTCATACGGCAGTCAGACGGACGGATGCAAAGACGAACATAGCTAAATTGATTTTCCTTTCCAGGAACGCTATTACTAGAGGCAAAAATAATCATTGAATCGGTTTAGTAGTTTGCAGTTTGTCGGAAATTCTGTAATGCATTAAAGCAGACATCGTAGACCCTATTAGGTATATAGCAACCGACCGGTTATAACGTCCAAAATTCAATGGCTCGGTTGATCCCTATACAAGCTTGTATGGAACTGTTCCCTTCGATTAGTGCGTGGCCGGATATAATGACGTAAAATTATCGGTTCCTTAGCCGTCGTTATAACCGAATTCTACTATATTCTCTTGATTAGCTCGACGAATGGAATTTATTTAGCCATGTCCGTCTATCTGTTGCCATAGAAATTGTATGCATTGTTCACTTAATTTTAAATATATTAAACTAAATTTTGGACCAAGGTGTCACGCCTACTTTTGAATATGGCCTCAATTTTTTTATGAATACAAATGTGAGAAAATCCACTCTAATGTCTGAGGTTTACATTAGAAGCGCGGATTCTAGTTTCCTCTTCTATTTTTCAAGAAAATTAATGTTTCTTTTTTTTTTTTTTTTTTGTCTAACATCGTTGTGGACTTTACATTCGAATGGGTACATCTTATTACCACTGGCGTTCATTTTGAAGATATGACTTAGTTATATACAAAAAATGTAGACTTCAAAGAGTACTACCAAATGTAACGGGTTACCCGAGCCCCAAAAAATGTTTCGTTCGTTGTAAGTTTCGGTTTTTACACTCCTTTCTGAAGAAGTTATTTAATTGACATAATAAGTAAAAAATATATAAATATATTTAACAGTAAGAAGAAGGTGTGGCAGTCCTAATGTAACGTATATTTATGTATTTAAGACTATATACATAAAATAGTAAGAATGTTCCTATGTCCGCGACGGACGTTGCAACCATTAAACCAATAAGTCCCAAACCGGTTTCATTTGAAAGGTAATAATGCAAGCAAATCAAAATACCACTCAAAGAATGCATTAGTCATATTCGATTCGTTCATGAAATCGATGTTTTGCAATTTTAAAATGTTTCTATTAATACAAGCCCCAAAATAATGTGGGCTCGCTGCAATACAAAAAAAGGTATTTTTTAATATGTTTTCATACTAGCCCTAACAAAGTTTGGTTGCGCTGCTATAATTATTTATTTATTTTTGTTTTTGGCTTACAATTAATTCACTTCAACTATTTTATATTTTATAATTACAATTCTTATTAACATATAAATTAAGTTAATATGAAAAAAAACACACACACACACAAAACATTAAATAAATTAGTTACGTATGGCAACAAATTTTTACGATTATCATTTAATCAACTTAATAAATGTTTATGGTTTTAATGCTCTTATTCGTGCATATGTAATCGGCTATTATTCATAAGTTCTCTTTTGAACTTTGCACTTTTACCTTTGTTACGAACGTTCTGTTCCGTTCCGTTCCGTTCCACTCCACCCCTCTCGCTATAATATATATTTTATAAAAACATTTCATACATTAAACTTTGGTAAACTCACTCGCACAGCACAGCTTGAATCGTCATTCGACAACATTTAGTTAATTGACTTTAAATAGTTCTGCTCATTTTGCTTTCATTCGTGCGTTCTACTGAAAGTTTTTTCAAGTGCATTTGCCTACCATAAACCACAAGTGGGCTGGAATAAAGTGGCGCTACTTAAAAGTGTAGTAAAAAAAAACAACAAAAAAAACAACAAAAAATAATGTTATATTTTAATAAAATACATTATTAAAATGAAAATTAAATAAGGCAAAACTTTACCTTTACATTAATGAAACCGAAACTTAAATGCACATCAAACATTGTTCAACAAAAACAAAAAAAACAAAACTTTTAAAAAAATTGACTAACATTTTTCTGCTACATTCCCGGAACCAAACTAAAAAAATCGGAATAATGGATTGAGTTGAAGTTAAATTCAGCAATTTAATGAAGAATTCCAAGAATTTGAACTGAAGTGTAAACGGGTATATTCAGTTTGTCCGAAAGTTTGCAACGCATTGAAGGAGGCATTGAAGACCCCATAAAATATATACAGGGTCCGCCACGTAACTTTTTTTTTTTAAATGCAATAAAAACAAAACGGTTCATCATGTTAACCAATCCGTTAACATGGCGCGGTAGCGTTCGCCATTGACCGTAACGGCGGCTCCTGCCGCATTTTCGAAGAAAAATGGGCCAATGATGCCGCAGGCCCAAAATCCGCACCAAACAGTAACTCTCTGAGGATGCATTGGCTTCTCTTCGATCACGTGCGGGTTTTCCGTCCCCCAAATACGACAATTTTGCTTATTGACGTAGCCGCCAAGATGGAAATGAGCTTCGTCGGAAAAGATGATTTTTGGTAAAATTCCGGGTCTTCGGCCAAGCGCTCATCTGCCCATTCGGCAAAGGCAAACCGCATCGGATGGTCTCGTGGCTTCAAAGTAAAACTGCACTATTTTAGCGCGTTCCTCAATCGTATACACAACCATTTTCGTTCAGCGGAAGGATAAAACTAACTTTCTGTACAATCAGATGTGACATCAGTGGTGCCACACTCGAAATAACCACTAGTTCAAAAAAAAATGTTAGATGGCGGACCCTGTATATTATTGATCAGCTCGATGAGACGAATCGATTTAGCCAAGTCCGTCTGTCAGTCCGTCTGTCTGTTGCGATGCGTTTTACTCGGAAAGTTTGAAAGATATTGACCTGAAATTTGAAACTTAAGCTTTTGTGCTCCGAGTTAGTTTGTATGTCAGAACCAAGGTGACACTCCCATTTTTAGATATAGCCCCCATACAAACTTACCACTTTTTTTTTTAATTTTTGTATGAAAATACGTATTCTTTATGAACATATTCACTCCAAATAGGGTAAGAAAAACTTCTTAGGTCATCCAATGTTAAATCTAAGGCGCCACGCCCATTTTTAGGTAAAACATCCATACAAACTTACCGCCCATTTTCGAGTTTTGTATGAAAACATTTATTATTTTTGATTGAATCCAATTAAAATTTGGTAAAATCAATTCCAATGTCCGCCTAAGTGAACACTATCGATATGGTAAGGATCGGGCTAATATAATATAAAGCCTCCATACAAATTTGACCAAATTCACCTGGTGAACTTATAAACTATTAAAAGTATTGTGTAACGGGTAGTTCAGCTTCGGTTCCACCGAAGTTAACGTTCTTCCTTGTTTTAGTTGTTTTAATGCGGAGTGGCCAATACTAAATTTTATAAGTAAGAGAACGTTCTTTAATAAGCCAGGCTCCCATTTTCAAAATTAATGATTTACTTTTTCAAATAAATACTTATAAACTTATAGTTCTCAAACAGTTTAAGCATATGTAGTAGTCTTTATCTAGCATGAGAGAGAGGGGCAAAAGGTGGCAGCTGAAATTAAAAATATAGACTTAGAAAATATTAACTAGCATTAACAAACATGTTTCATTTGAGGGCGTGATGGGGATCACTAACTTTTCTATAACTTAAAAAAGTTAATACTACGTTCACTTTACGGTTCAAGTGTTTTTATTGTCTCTCTCTCTCTCTCTTCCGCTATTTTTCGCGCTTTCGAATGGGACAGAGCAAAAATAAATTTAACGTTTGTTTTATTGTTCTTTTAAGAAATAGTTTTGATATATACAGCGGCAAGTTCCAGACTTTTTATACCCGAAAGTTTGTAAAGCATTGAAGGAGACGTCGTAGACCCCATAAAGTATATATATTCTTGATCAGCTCGACGAGACGAATCGATCTAGCCATGTCCGTCTGTCTGTCTGTATATTTCTAAGCAACTTTTTTGTTGAAGATATAAAGATATTAAGCTGAAATTTGTAACTTAAGCTTTTCTCGGCAACGACTATGTTAAGTTCAAGAATGACAGTGCCACGCCCATTTTTAGGTATAGCCCCCATACAAACTTACGGTTTTTTTCCGATTTTATGTATAAAAATAGTTATTATTTATGAATGTATTCGCTCCCAATTGGGTAAAAACATTTCTTTTGTCATCCAGTGTCAAAATCAAGTTGCCACGCCCATTTTTTGGTATAGCCCCCATACAAACTTTTCGTCCACTTTCGAATGTTTGTATCAAAATGGTTATTATTTATTCATGAATTTACTCCATATTGGGTAAAAGCTCTTCCAATATCATGGTGCCACGCCCATTTTTAGGTATTTCTTCCATACAAACTTACCGCCCATTTCCAGATATATTCGAGAAATATGTTGTTATACATATCTGTATTTTTAGCTCAAAATTTTAAATTAATACTGTGTGTAAACTTGGGTGACCACTAATGATTACTCATAAGCTCTTTAAAGATTCGTGTGACGGGTATTTAAGCTTCGGTTCTACCGAAGTAATCGTTTTTTCTTGTTTTATTTATATTTTTGGCCTATGAAATCAACCACTGTGTAACTTCGTGTGGTACAGTCACATTATTTATAAACTGTTTGAGAATTGTAAGAATTTATTTGAAAAGTAAATTACAAATTTCGAAAATGCAAACTTGACTGGGCGTGACAGTATTAAGTTTTATAAATAATAATAATAATAATAGTGAAATTTAGGCTGGTTGAGGCATGTGCACCATAACTTAATTGAGTACCCTGTATATAATTGAGCACCTTAAAAAACGTTTCAAGCTTTTTATATTATTATTATTATTTTTTTCAAGTTCATTCCTTGACTTTATGTAGCCTTATATTTTGTTGTTGTGCATCCAATTTATTCCAAAGCGTTGCACATTCGATTCGATTAAAAAAAAAACAAAAAAAATAAAAATTAAAAAGTTTAAATTGTTACATTTTGGTTATTATTGATCAATCCTATTAGCTACAATTTTTATACATAATTGCTAGTCGATATTATTCTAAAAAGGGTGTTCCGTTTCATTTTTACAAATCGAATTGAGCCAAATTAAATTTTTGCGTTAAATTTGGGACACCCTATACAATGAAATGCACTGAATGCTATGATAATATTTGTGTCTGACTGTTAGATTGAGTGTGTATACAATATACATATGTGTGTATAAGAGCCTATAAGTAGGCAATACAATTTTTAAAATCTGTTTTATTTTTTTTTTTTTTTTTAATACAACATTTATATGCAATATCTGAACCAATTGCCAATTAGAAATTTATAAAATGAAAGGCTTAAGTACTTAATTGGCAGATGTTACATAAAACTAATAATGAATTTGGATAACTAGTCAAACAGTAAACTTAACTGCCAATTAGAATATTCAAAGGTTTTGGTCAACATCATATCTAAATATTTTGGCATTTTGAATTTCAATAAATGCGATAGGCAATTCGAAAATAATTACTATCTATATTATATAAATTAGATACAAATTGTTCTAAATAGGAAAATTATTTTCAAGTTGACCATAAGACCATTGGTAAGGGATTAATATGGCATGAAATTAAGTTTAAAAAAAAAAACATATTAAGTTTGATTTTGTTCGTATAAAGAGCTTATGTTACGTATTTAAAACTAAAAACATTTTTATTAGATTTGAAAGAAATAAACATTTTCTTTTTAAATCGCTCAATTTTTGTTGATCGATAACCAACATAGTTAGACCGATAACTTTTAAGTTAGGAAACGATAGCAGTTTTTCTCATATGAAATGCAAAGGAATGTGATGAAAATAAGACCAAAATTTTTGCGTTTGCTGAAACACAAACAATTTAAAATCGTACGTTTTTGCTAAAATCGCAAATCGCAAAATTAAGTGATTACGGGAATGGCATGGCGGTATATATGTGAATAAATTGCTGTAAAATTTCTATCTATGAGGAAAATCTAAATTTCAACTTTGATGACCGCAACTCTCATAGTCTCTGAGATCAATAAGAATTCATATAGCAGACAGAATGAATTATTTTGTGGAATTTAAGTTGTATCCCTTACCACAAAGCATTCATAAGCAGTGTTTTGTAGCAATATACTACCCAATATATATATTACACCCAAACTCTAAAACATTTTTATTACAATCGTTCTCTGCAGTTTCCTATAAACAAATTTACATACTAATTAAATAATTTCTTTTTTTTTTCCTTCATTTCATTCACAATTAAATTAAATAAAAACATTTCAATGGTATAAACTTTAATGTAGTTAATGAAATAATAAAATTAAATTGTTTTTTTTTTTAATGTAAACGCCTCAAGATTTCTAAACACTGCTTCTAATAAAACACACACATACAACGCCCAATTATTAAATTAGATATTAAGTAAATATTTATATTATTTATGCTTGAAATGTAAATTATCATCATGAAGTTCTAAATGAGATGGGAAACCAAATTTGAATGCAAAAAAAAAAAAAAAAAAAAATAAAACAAGGAAATGATTAAACTTCGGTGGAACCGAAGCTTTAATACGCATCACAGGATGACTTTTCTTAAATGAATATGTGAGTTCGGTTTGTATGGGGGCTATATAACATATGTGAGGGTTAAAAATGAGTTGCTACAAGAAATTTGGCGGAAGACTTGTATGGGACCTATAAGCTATGGTGGACCCACACTCAACTGTGGGTCCTTTCTTGAACATGGGATTTTATTAGAATTGTATTTACCATATTAAAATCAAATCGTTTTATAAAAAATTCATTTTTTATATTTAAACTTAACAAGAAAGAACGCTGAAGTCGAGTATGCTCGACTATAAAATACCCTGTACCCAATATATAAATGGGGTTATACCTAAAATTTTGTTGGGCCTACCCATATTGGTCTATTTCATTGGGACTATCATAGACATAATTTATACTAAATTTAAATTTTCTAGAATAAAAAACAATGACGTTTTTATGTAAAAAACCAAAAATTTTAAGGTAAATTTGTATGGGGGCTATACATAAAATTTGGTTAGTCCTACCCACATTGGGATATTTTTTTGGGACAATCATAGACATAATTTATACCAAATTTAAATTTTCTAGAATAAAAAACAATGACGTTTTTATGTAAAAACCCAAAATTTTGGGGTAAATTTGTATGGGGGCTATACCTAAAATTTTGTTAGACCTACCCATATTGGGATATTTTATTGGGACTATCATAGACATAATTTATACTAAATTTGAACTTCCTAGAATAAAAAACAATGACGTTTTTATGTAAAACCCCAATATTTTGGGGTAAATTTGTATGGGGGCTATACCTAAAATTTTGTTAGTCCTACCCATATTGGGACATTTTATTGGGACTATCATAGACATAATTTATACTAAATTTGAATTTCCTAGAATAAAAAACAATGACGTTTTTTTGTAAAAACCCCAAAATTTTGGGGTAAATTTGTATGGGGGCTATACCTAAAATTTTGTTGGCCCTACCCATATTGGGATATTTTATTGGGACTACCATAGACATAATTTGTACTAAATTTGAACTTCCTAGAATAAAAAACAATTACGTTTTTTATGTAAAACCCCAATATTTTGGGGTAAATTTGTATGGGGGCTATACCTAAAATTTTGTTAGTCCTACCCATATTGGGACATTTTATTGGGACTATCATAGACATAATTTATACTAAATTTGAACTTCTTAGAATAAAAAAACAATGACGTTTTTTTGTAAAAACCCCAAAATTTTGGGGGTAAATTTGTATGGTGGCTTTACCTAAAATTTTGTTGGCCCTACCCATATTGGGATATTTTATTGGGACTACCATAGACATAATTTGTACTAAATTTGAACTTCCTAGAATAAAAAACAATGACGTTTTTATGTAAAACCCCAATATTTTGGGGTAAATTTTTATGGGGGCTATACCTAAAATTTTGTTAGACCTACCCATATTGGGATATTTTATTGGGACTATCATAGACATAATTTATACTAAATTTAACTTCCTAGAATAAAAAACAATGACGTTTTTATGCAAAACCCCAAAATTTTGGGGTAGATTTGTATGGGGGTACTCCTAAAATGGGTCTAGAGAAAAACCGTTTGTAAGTGCACACTTGACGGCCTAGGAGAGTCTAATCGTTTTCATACGGCAGACAGCATGACAGACGGACGGACGGACACACAGATATAGCTAGTTCGACTCCCCTCCCAATGCTGATCACGAATATATATAATTTATAGGGTCTAAATAAAACATTTACCCTTTGGGTACAGGGTATAAAAATTGTTGAAGATCTGTATGGGGCTATATACTATAGTGGTCCTACCCGAACCATAGGTCCTTTCTAAATATGAGTTGCTAAAAGAAGTATTTTTACCACATATGACACAAATCGATTCATAAATAACCCATTTTTCGTAAAAAAAAATTAATTTGAATGGAGGCTTTGCCTAAAAATGGGGCGTGGCACCTGCGATTTAAAAGCTTCAGTTTCGAATTTCAAAAAGCGATTGAAACGTGTAACTACAGACAGACGGACATGACTAGATAATTTTTAAGATCTACGCGATGTCTCATTTAATGCATTACAAACTTTCTGACAAACTGAATATACCCGTTAACACTATGTGTGCTGGGTATAAAAATCACACAGACGCTCAGACACACACATACACAGAAAGTGTAACATTAAAATTAGATATGTAAATAAATCTAAATCAATATTATTATTATTATAATTTCATGGATATAATTTCATTCATGTCAACTTAATTAACATAAATAATAGACAAAAATCAAAAGAGGATATCTAAGGCAATTCGTTGTTTCTTTTATTTATTTATTTTGTATTTACATAATAATTATTAAATACTATGAAGAGGAGAATGTTTGTGTTTGTTTAAATTAAAAAAAAAAAAAAAACAGAAAAAGGGTACTTCTAAGCAATAATAAAGTTATTAATGTTTTTCACTTAATTTTCAACTGTTTTGCATTATTTGATTTCCGCATTTCGTGAAAGAAAAACAGCAAAACAAAAAACCAATGTCAACAAAACAACAGCATTTTACTTCTGCTTCATCTTTTTCCCTTTCATTTCAACAATCTTTGAAACTATGTATAAATATATTTATACCCTAAGACTAAGTTTGCGTAATTTCTTTAACGTTTTAAGAAAGTTTGTAAGACGACATCTTGGTCTTGTCTCGATTTTTCTACTCGAATCGATTTGATTCGAGTACGCGGAAACGGAAATGTATCTAAGAGTTGCGCTCAAAAAAGACATGACAACTTTTTTTTTAAATTTTTTTTTATTTCTTATTTTCGTTTTTCATTCATCGCTGTTGTTTAGCTTTGCTCAATTTACTGCTGTATCCTTTGCGTGACGTTGAAGCTGTTAAATATTTATTTTAACTCGAGTAATAGCTCCATGCTACATTTGATACAATTCAATTCAATTCGATACGAGTCAATACCTCGTGTCATTCTTTTTTTAATATTCCAAAAAAAAATAAAAATAAATTTTTTTCTATAACACGTTTTGTAAATTGTACAATAATTTTATAAGAAGTTTTGTAACGCTTTGGAGACAAAAGAAAAACAGAAAAATATAAAAGATACATTTTCGAGATGAATTAAGATACTGTATCTTCGAGTTTTAGATACATTATCTTAATGTTTAATTAAACTTTTGTTTTCACGATAGGTTGTCTCCAACATTTTGAAACAGTATTTAAATTTTGGTTTACCTCATGACTGTTTGCTCGAATGAGATACTTTTCGGAGAGTCAAAGAATAAAAAAAAAAAAAACATGCGCAAATAATCGAATCACTTGTATAAATAGCACATAAAAAATGTGTCTGTCTCAAATAAAATAAAATACAAAACAAAATAAATATGAATTTTATTTCACATTTTTATTATGTTTCGTAAGGCACAAATAAGTTGACAAAAATTTTATTGTCTCAAAGATATTCATCAAATTGATTTCGAATGGCATTGAAGAGTTCTAAACAAAACATTTTCGATCAAAAAGCTTTTAGTTTGAAAAGAATATTATTAATCATCAAGTTTCTGCTAACGCATTAAGGAAAGCATCCAAAAAGGCCATAAATTATATTTTTACAAGCCCTATGCGAAAAGTCAATTTAGCCGTTTATTCGTGTGTTTTATTGTCCATGTAGCAATTTCGCTTTTGAAAGAATGAAACAGCATTGAGAGTAAAATGAGAAGGAGTGAGAGAGAGTAATCGAAACAAGTCACAGTAACACTCTGGCCAAAAACCAAAGAGATATTAACTCTCAATTTTAACAACATTAAACTAAATTTAAGAATTAGAGTTAAATTTAAGAGCACTCTTCGAAGAAAACAAGCCTTATACAAATCGTATTCTCAATTCAGCACAATAAGTACACAGTAAGTACAACTGAATGTTTACTGTGTACTATTTGAAAAAGCTTTTTAATTTCTATTGAATTACTTAGCCAAGGCACATATATCAAATGTTTTCTTGTAAAATTGGCGCAAAACAGCGCATAACTTTGAGTGCTTGCTCTGACGCTAATACGACAATAAATTTATAAGTGTTAATATGTAAAACGATAGTTCAGATGTCTACTTGTCTGAGTATTTTTAGAATGATCGTAACAAGTATAGTGGTATTTCGTGGATCAGTACTTTAGTATGGCACAGCCGCGCAAAAGTTATAAGTGAGAAGTGATTCAACAAAGTGTGTAGATTAATTAGAGACTAATCTTTTTTGCACATTTTTGATCCATTTCGAGAAAATTGCATTTGTCTGTCTGTCTGATTGTGACTACACGTTTAACTCTCTTTTTTCAAAGATATTGAGCTGTAAAACAAAAACTTAAGCTTTTCTTGAACTTGGGAAGTTTTAGTTTTAAAATCAGTGTGCCCCATTTTTTAGTTCAAAATTTTCAGTTCATGTTTTATGAGAAAAATAAGACGCTTTTAAAGCTATTAACTTGAAACTTGGTAAAAAAGACTTCCCATATCAAACAACATTTATGTTAAAATATACACCATAAATATGTTAAATACAACTTTATCCACTATATCATATAGCGCCCATACAAAGCCATAAAAAGCTGAGTTTTTTCTTCAATGTTTTTTTCTTTAATGTTTGAGCAATTTCGCCACTCCCACTCTCACCACCCATGTAATCCACTTGTCTTATACAGTTCACTAAACCATTAAAATTTTAATGATGAAAACTTATGCGTAAATAATCCAGATTCTAAGCTGTATTATTAAAATTTCACCATTATTGCATAATAAAAATGACATTTTGTTCAAACGGTGCAAAAAGTAGCAAAAATAACTAATATTGCCGTATCTTACACACATTGAGGAACAATATTATTATTAGTAGTTAGGACAATCCATAGCAATCCAGTATACTTTTATAGTCATGTTCATTTGTTTACTGTTTTTACTATATTACAAATACTTTCTAAAGTATCACTAACTGTACTCTTAAATTAATGTTTTTAGTCCTTAGTTTAGCACTTTTAAATGCACTAAATGAGAAAATGGCTGTAAATAAAAATAATTTTCAGTGACTAAGAATCTTTTTTTATACCCTGTACCCAAAGGGTAAAAAGGGTATATTACGATAAGTTTGTGCGAATGTATGTAACATAGAGAAGAAGGCAAGAGAGACCATATAAAGTATATATATTCTTGATCAGCATTGGAAGGGGTGTCGAACTAGCCATGACTGTCTGTCCGTCCGTCTGTCTGTCTGTCCGTCCTGCTGTCTGCCGTGTGAGAGAGATTATCTCGGAGACTATAAGAGATAGGGCCACCATATTTGAGACTTAGACTCTCCTGACCCAAGTGTTCACTTGCAAACGGTTTTTCTCTAGACCCATTTTAAGGGGTACCCCCCATACAAATATACCCCAAATTTTTGGGTTTTTGCATAAAAACGTCATTGTTTTTTATTCTATGAAGTTCAAACTTAGTATAAATTATGCCTAAGATAGTCCCAATGAAATAGACCAATTGGATTAGGACCAACAAAATTTTAGGTATAGCCCCCATACAAATTTACCCAATTTTTCAAGTTTTTGTTTCAAAATCCAATACAATAAGTTTTATTACAAAGATAGTACTTAACTTAAGGTACATAAAGGTTGGGTACAGGGTATCTTGCAGTCGAGCATACTCGACTTCAGCGTTCTTTCTTGTTTTTTTCTTGTTTTTTTTCAAAAACTAGAACAGCTGTGTAGTAATTTTGAATGAAATAGTATTTCAAATACAAAAAAAACTGTGCAATCTATCGACTATAACAGAGAAAGGAGTAAAAGAGATACAAAATACGTCATGCCAAGTGAAATATTAAACTATTCCAAAAAAAGGCACGCTTACTTGCGTATGCGTCAAGTTTTAGGCAACATTTTCGTTTGATTTTAAATGCGATATAAGATATCTCGAGGACTCTGGCCTCTAAAGATCGAAAAAAAAACGAAAAAAACAATAGTTAAATTGTTAAATATTTGCTGTTCAGATGTTAAGATAAGTATCTAAAATGTCTAAAACGTATGCGTGTATGTGTGCGGATGTGTGTGTAAATGAGATAGAGCAATGCACATTTTGTCAGTCAGTCGACAATAGACAAACGGTTTTGCCGACCATCTCATCTGTCTGCTATAAAGGTCAGGTACGATGCCTCTGCATGATAAGTGATAGAAGAATGAGATAGCATGTGTTAGAGTAAGAGAGTACGTTAAAAAAAAAAAAAAAAAAAAAGAAAAAAAAAAAAAAAAAAAAAAAAACTACATATTCAAGTGCTTCGTGTTGTGATAAATTAATGTAAGATTAGCGATCAACGGCAGCCGCCAGCTCCTTTTAGTCGGGAGTACAGAATATAATACAAACGAATAAGGTTATATTATATTAAGAGCGGCAAGGCAAGGCAAGACAAGAGCGAGCAGTACATTGTGAATTAGCTGCGAAATAAAAGCAAAATAAATGAATAATGTGCACTAAGCGTAAAGCCCACATGAGAATTGAAATTAAAAGGACAATAGATAGCATACACGCAGCGGAGCGACACGGACGGACGGACAGAAGGACGGACGGATGAATGGTCGGTACATGAACACACAAGATAAACTAACTAACTGACTGACTATACCATTAGTAGTAGTGGTAGTGGTGGTAGTAATATATCCTGTCACAGGATACAATGCATACTATACTATTTACAAATGTGTGAGAGAGGCAACAGTAAAAAAGGCGACATATACATACACGCGCGCGCGTAAAAATGTCACTGGAATTAGTTGCAAACACAAATAAACAAGTACTAAAAACAGACAGATAGACAGACAGACAGACGGACAGACAAGACAGGACATTGAATGTACAATAAGACAATACATTCATTTATTCTATTACAACCGAAACTTTTATACACTTTAAGGTTCATTAGGCCGCGTTCCGCGTTAGCGTTAAAACTCGACAAACTCGCGTTAAATCTTATACAAAAAGAAGGCAGTTAGGTATGGGAAAAGTCGCGTTAATTTTGAACGCGACTTTCGATAACACGCGTTCAAACCGATTTCACACCGATTTCAAACCGATTTCACTTATCGGTTCGAATAATTCGGCAATCGTAAGTTGCGCATACTTAGAAAACAGCTACAAAGTAACCAAAAAAACATTTACATAAAAGCTTCAGCTTCATATATTCAAATGACGGATTACCTTATCATGCTCGTATTGGACAGCAGTTACTAAAAAAACACCCACATCCATTCGTTATACAAAAATCTGTATTTCAAAAAAAAAAAAAAATTTTTTTAACCTGTACAATTTTTTACTACATAACAAACAAAATCAGCTGTTTTAACTCGAACGCTAACGCTTAAACGCAATGGAAACACCGTTCCGCGTTTTTCGATAAATTGTTAACGCGATAACAAAACGCGGCTCAGTGGAAATGCGGCATTAAGCACTGCATCGATTAACTCGACAAACAAATATCGAGTTAATCGAGCCGATAAATCGAATTATCAATCGCTTCGATATATCGATTATCGGTTATCAGACCGAAGTTAATCGTTTCGTATTGAATCATTTTCTCTTTGGGACTTGAACAACGGCTATCTACTATAATTCTAATATATGCTAGTACTATAGCTCAATCGAGTATTCGATCAATTTAATCGTGTATTCGACTCGATTTGAATTGAAGTTGATAAACTCGCATCGACTCGTACCGAAATTAAACGATTCGAGTCAAGTAGATCATTTGCCTAGCAGTAGACTTGAATTATTCGAATCGGTTTTATTTAGAGTATCTTATTTAATCGTTTACAGATAATTGTGCAGGGCTCTAATAGATATGTCTACTTTTATACTTGCCTTGCTATCAGTTGTCGGAAACAATTATTTTTAAAGTAATCAAATAATACCAAATAATATGAATTATTAGCCATTCTCTCGTAATCGAATACGCAAAAATTCTGCAAATTTTGTTTTCAAATCGTAAATCGCAAAATCGTATAAGTTTTCCGATTTCAAAACAGTGTAATTTGATTAAGTGAAATGAAAAGTAATTAAAACCCATAACTGCATGAACAAAAATTTTTAGTCAAAGCCAGAACAATTTGCAATTGTTGGTCAGACCGATAACCTAGAAATCCATAAAAGATAGCAATATTTCCTATGCAACAAAACATGCTGTAAATCGTACAAATTTTCTCAAATCACAAATCGCAAAAGAAGTTGATTATAGAAGCATATCGGTATATCAAAAAATATGTGTAGGGTAAATGTTAAAAAAGAATAAATTAAGTAAATTTTATAAAAAAAAAAAAAAATTAATACAAAAGCGTATAACTGAACATCACATTTTGCACATTTTTCTAATGTCCGTCCGTGCTCAATGTCATTTTTTTGTATTTTTTTTATTTTTACTTTTATTGAAAAGGTTACAACTCATGACTTTGCTTAGTTGTGTCGTCTTTATAAAAATTCTAAGAGTATTTGTATCTGACAACTACTTAGAATCACAAACGTTTTAATATTTTATAAGTGCAACAATGATTTACTATATACGATGCTAGTACAAACATTTGTTGCCTTTGGTCCTTTTTTTCAATATAAATTCCTGGCACTAATATTTAATCGGATTCGCTATTTGACAACAACGAAAAGACGACAACGAGCAACACAACACTACAACTGACACTGAAATAATTCTTTTTATTTTTTTTTTTTTTTTTTTTTTACACTACACATAGGTAACTATGGTAAATAATATATTCGATTCGAGACAAGCTGATTTAGTAGTACTATAGGTAAAAAATGTCCGTCTGTCGACAAACTAAGGAGCCAAAAAAAATTGTCTGACTCATTATAATTATAACCCTGTACCCAAAGGGTAAAAGGGTGTATTAAGTTTGTGCGAATGTATGAAACAGACAGAAGGAGGCAAGATAGACCCTATAAAGTATATATATTCTTGATCAGCATTGGAAGGGGAGTCGAACTAGCTATGTCTGTCTGTCCGTCTGTCCGTCCGTCCGTCTGTCATGCTGTCTGCCGTATGAAAACAATTAATTCGGAGACTATGAGAGGTAGAGCTTTCAAAATTGAAACTTAGACTCTCCTAGGCCGTCAAGTGTGCACTTACAAACGGTTTTTCTCTAGACCCATTGTAAGGAGTAACCCCCATAAAAATCTACCCCAAAATTTTGGGGTTTTTCATAAAAACGTCATTGTCTTTTATTCTAGGAAGTTCAAATTTAGTATAAATTATGTCTATGACAGTCCCAATAAAATATTCCAATATGGGTAGGACCAACAAAATTTTAGGTATAGCCCCCATACAAATTTACCCCAAAATTTTCGGTTTTTACATAAAAACGTCATTGCTTTTTATTCTAGAAAATTTAAATTGAGTATAAATTATGTCTATAATAGTCCCAATGAAATAGACCAATATGGGTAGGCCCAACAAAATTTTAGGTATAGCCCCCCATACAAATTTACCCCAAAATATTGGGTTTTTACATAAAAACGTCATTGTTTTTTATTCTAGAAAATTTAAATTTAGTATAAATTATGTCTATGATAGTCCCAATAAAATATCATAATATGGGTAGGACCAACCAAATTTTAGGTATAGCCCCCATACAAATTTACCCCAAAATTTTGTGTTTTTACATAAAAACTTCATTGTTTTTTGTTCTAGAAAATTTAAATTTAGTATGAATTATGTCTATGATAGTCCCAAAAAAAAAATCCCAATATGGGTAGGACCAACAAAATTTTAGGTTTAGCCCCCATACAAATTTACCTCAAAATTTTGTGTTTTTACATAAAAACTTCAATGTTTTTTATTCTAGAAAATTTAAATTTCGTATAAATTATGTCTATGATAGTCCCAATAAAAATAGACCAATATGGGTAGGCCCAACAAAATTTTAGGTATAAACCCAATCAAAGTATACCACGATATTTTAAGTTTTTTTTACATGAAAAACCAATTCAATGTTGTATGGTAGTCAATAGAACCTAATTTAAATTTCAGTATAGATTAGGTACAGGGTATCCGCAATCGAACATACTCGACTTCAACGTTCTTTCTTGTTTTTGTAATAAGTTTAGGCACTAACTCCATTGAAAAAGTAAGTTTAAACATTTAATTTAAATTTTTCAAATTTATTTTTTTTTTTTATGATAATGTGTAACGTATTGGTACAGGGTATCTTGCAGTAAAGCTTTATATTCTTTATAAAATATATTGATATCTACTTTCATTTTACCTTTCTGATAATGACTTTGGAAAAAAGCTTTCAATAGCTAAATCATCTAAAACAAAAAAACAAAAAAATGATAAAGAAAAAACAGTTTGTGTGACTAGCAAAAACAAAGTATGAATCAGAAACAGCTACAATCAGTAGACAGACAGACAAACAATCAGAAAGACAATATGACAGACAGACAGATGGACGGACGGACAATGAGTTCTTAATTTGTTAATGGATTGCACTGAATGAGTGGACAAGAGCTTTTCAGATATTGTCTAAATGAGAGATTTTTACTGCTAAAGCACATCAAAGTAAATTAAGATTCAACAGGATTTCGTAATTGCTGCTTCCATCTTTTCTTATTGTTTGTCGGCAATACTATGTAGCACTCCAGAACACCCAAACACCCACCCCATTCCTCTGGGGAATCAAAAAATCGTTTGCGGATAGTTAAGTGTGTGTATTTTCTGACGTTTGCTATGGGGATTTCACATTGAAATTATATTGCAAAATATGTATAAATGTATAGCAACGATTCGTCGGTCGATTCGATGCCATGATTTGACAGCAAAAATGACCAGCGAAAAAATAATGATTGGAATTTCAAATAAGCACAACAATGAACGCAAGAGATTTACTATATTCTTTAGTTATTCCATAATATATGCATGCAGCACTTATTTGTTAGCTAAGCACAATGACAATGTTAAGCATGTTTATAAAAGCTGGACGGACGGACGAACGAACGGACGGACACACATATCACCTGTCACCTGTCTTTTATTTTAACAATGTCATATACAGCTAATTTACTTAATAGTTCTAACTAAATATTTAAGTAGAAATCCTAAAAAAAAAAAAAAGTTAATTTCATAAAATGACATTACATATTTATTTTTGTTTCGTTTCCTGAACGAAAAAAACAACAAAAAAACTCATTATGAACGCTCAAATTTTGGATAACAACAAACTTGGAAGAACTAAGCTCCAGAAGCTAGATTCTGTACATGTACATTATGAAATTATAACAGATACGTATTCCGCAACTGTCTCTTTCTAATTTGTTAACAAATTTTGTACAGTATGCATGGTATGGTGAATTTATATAATTTCACCTTAAAGATGCCATTTTTGAGCAAAAATCTTATAATTTTTCCAATGAAGATAAATATTTTTTTATAATTATCAAAGTAACTGAAGCAAAACCACAGAAATATGTTTGCTTTTTATTTTTTTCTCAAAATTTCTTCTACTCTTCTCTCCAGCCGTGGTGAAATTAAATTTATTTCACCAAAAATTGAGTTGTCAAATTTATGTAAGCAAAGATTTCCGGAGTACTTCAACTGGTAAATAAAGGATACCAAAAAAAAATGCAACTTGCTAGACCTCTCGAACAGCACAAATTTAAATATTTTAAGCTATTCTTTTTTTCAGTGTAGAATTGCTTGAATAAAATATTTCGATTTACGCTTAAAAGTTTGCAATTAAGAATTTTTCCATTGACTGATGCTGACAAAGTGTTGTGCAAAAAGGCTTTCATCGGCATCGTTGGTTTGCCTGTAGTTTGGCATATTAACAACGAACATCAAATTCTGTCAAACAAACACGTGCAACAGGAAATAGCTAAATCCAAAGGAAAATGCATTCAACAAACATGCAAATGGTTGATTTGCAAATAGAAAAAAAAATAAAAATAAAAATAAACTGAAATGCAACAATTTCATTTAATCCGAAATATTTATAGCCTACATTTAAGCTTCTTAAGTTTCTTTTTTTTTTGTAGACTTAGTCTTTTGTTGAAGTTTTGTTTGTCAAAATAATTCCAATTTCAAATCGCAAAAATTTTAAAAGTTAATGCAAAATATTGCACAAAAAAGATACATTTGATTGCTTAAAAATATTTTTCTTTCATTTTGTGATACTTATAGATTTTATTTTTGATATTTTATTAATACAGAATTCAAATCTACACATAAAATAGTAAAAAACGTTTCTATGTCCGCTATGCACTTTGCAACTATCTAACCTATGAGTCCAAATCCGGTTTCATTTGAAAGGTTATAATGCAACTATAATTATAGACCACTAAAACAATGCATTAGACACATTCGATTCATTCATGTTGTCGATTTTCGACTTTTTCCATATAAACACTTTTTGTGATGTTTTTTTTTTGTATGTTTTTATACCAGCCCCTACCATAGTGTAGTCTCGCTGGAATAAACAAAAAGTTATTGTTACTGTTTTCTTTTTTGCATTTTTACATACTATGTCCTACATATTTTGGTTACGCTGCAATCAAAAAAAAAAGTACAAAAATGCCACCGCAAACAGCTGCAATTGCACAAAAAACAAAACGGTAACTTCGGTAGCACCGAAACTCAAACACCCGCCACACGGAACTTTTATCAATTTGTTGAAAAAATAAAAAAAATGGAAGGTTAGTTTGTATGGGGTTTATATGTTATAGTGACCCGATCCTTGTCATATCGGTAGCATATTCATAGGATAACAGTAAAAGTGATTTTACCCAGATTAGAGTGAATATATCAATTAATAAGAACTATTTTCATACAAAATCTGATAAATAGGCAATAGGTTTGTATGGGGGCCCTAACAAAAAATGAGCGTGGCACCTTTCTTTTGATATTGGGTGCCATTGGAAGTATTTTTACCCAATTTGTATTAAATATATTCATAAATAATAACTATTTTTCAACAAATAATCGAAAAAAATGGTAAGATTGTATGGGGGCTATATGTAAAAATAGGCGTGGCACCTTGGTTCTGACATACAAACTGCCTAGGAGCACAAAAAGCTTAAGTCTAAAATTTCAGGTCAATATCTTTAAAACTTTCCGAGAAAAACGCATTGCATCAGATGGACAGTCAGACAGACGGATATTGCTGGATCGATTCGTCTCGTCGAGCTAATCAATAATATATAATATATGGGGTCTCCGATGCCTCCTTTAATGCGTTACAAACTTTGCGACAAACTGATAATACACTTCACACTGATATCCAAGTAAAATGTTGAATATTGTACATAGTTAATGTATGATAATATTGTATTATATTTCGTATTTGAAATACTTTTTGAAAATGTTGACCTAGCGTCCAGTCGAGCCTTGAAACCGGAAAAGCCCTATATTTGGAATGAGTGGACCTAGTGACTTTTACGTACTTGAGAGGTTTTTTTTTTTTAAATTTTCAAAAATATTATTGACGTGTTTAAGGGGAATTCTGACATTTGAACTTGTAACAATTTGTTGTCTGGTGTTACTGATCTTACTTAATCAAAAAATAAAGAAAACTATTTATTTTATATATGCCAGTATGATTAGCAATTAAAACTCCAAGCAATTTATAATTCGCATTTAGTTTTAAAACCATTTTATTTGAAGTCAAATCGAAATAGTTTTACTTTTTATATTTTTTTTTTAATTTTATTTAATTTTCAACTTTTCATTTTATATAGAGCGTTCTGTTCACATCCACGTGGTATTTGCATGCAATCGAATTTTCATACGCAAACATATCTTTCGCAAGAATATTATCAGTAAAAACTTTACCTTGCAGTCTTTTGTTAGCCATAGTGCAGCCTTGTTGATGTAGCATGTACATGAAATATTATTAATGCGTGGTTGCTTCGGTGCATGTCTCTGAAGGAACTGTTGACTAGCGCTTACAATCGCCATTTGTTCCTCATATTTGTACACTATCAGTTTGCTTTTCTGGGACACAAATGTGTTCAACGTCTCATAAATTTTCTTTAAGTTAGTTTCTCCAAGTGCGTCCGGCGGTAACGGTAGGATATGTGTTAATCTCGAGTTTTCATTTGCTTCGTATATCGGTCCGATCTTTTCGTTGGCTGGATTATTAAGCGTAGAAAATGTATTATCAGTTTGTTGGAAAGTTTGTAACGCATTAAAAAAGGCATCTTAGACCCCATAAAGTATATATATTCTTGATCAGCTCGGCGAGGCGAGTCAATCTAGCCATGTCCGTCTGTCTGTCCGTCCATCTGTTTGTTTCTTCGCAGTTTATTCGGTAAGTTTAAAATATGTTAAGCGGAAATTCAGAAATAACGCTTTTCTCTCTAACGACTAAAACAAGTATGAAAACGAAAGTGCCACGCCCATTTTTAGCTATAGCCCCCATACAAAATGACTTCCCAGTTTGGAATCTTTGTAAAAAAAAATGGTTATTATTCTGGAATGTATTCATTCCAATTTGCCTTAAAACACATTTAATATCATCCAATAAAAAGAGCAAGGTGCCACGCCTATTTTTGAGTAAAGTCCCCATACAAACTTACCGCCCATTTTCAAATTTTTGTATGAAAATGGTAATGTAGAGGTGCAAAAAGTGCGCATCTCACTTGGGATAATGTGTGCAGCAGGCTTGGCAACAAATGCGACCATAAAGACTCCAAAAAAAACTGGTGGAAAGAATGTCCAGTCCAAAATTTAAAATATTTTGAATAATGTAATTCCAAACAAATACTTTGTAGAAAGCTATTTGAGAACTTTAATAAAATTTTTTTTGCCAAGTGATTTCAAACTTTTGCAGGGTAGTGTACACTTTTAATGTACACAAAAATGGGGCATTATTAGCCCCTAATCTACCCACAGATACCATTAGCATTAGGACATTTCTTTTTTTGTAATAAAAAAATATTAATCAAATAAAAATAATAAATGAAATTATCTAAACTAAATAAATAACTGATTTGCACAATTTCCAGAAATAGCTAGCCCCAACCTAGCATGAATGAATGAAAGAAAGAAAGGGTCTGACACATAACGTAACGCTCGTTATCAGTTGCTTTTGTGTACTATATACGATAAGCACTTCTCTAGAATGTATTTACACATGAAATGATGATAAGCATTCGCTTCTTTGGTTGAGTTGCAGTGCAGGAATGTTTGATAAATATTTTGATAAGTTCAATGAGAATGCAGTTCATTTATGTGTACGAGTATGTTGCCAACAAGATAATAAAGAGGAGCAACAACAAATAATTAATATTAAAACACTTCAAAACCAATCATGCGAAATGGCGTACATACTCGTACAGAATGTCGTAAAGACTGCATTGCTGTAAAACAAACTAAACAAACGACGGAACAAACAAGCGCTAAAAATACAACAACAAAAAAAGATACTTTTGTTGAAATGCTAAATATGTACAATACTTCGATATACATGCACGCACATATATCAATATCAGCGCAATGCGTTATCGATAAGCATAAACCAACAAGAATAAAAAAATGAGAACTCCATATTGGGTGAATGTGTGCAATGTTGCAATAAGAAAATTTTGTAATTCTTTTGTGGTAAACAAAATTGTGACAATTTATTGACTAAAAAATAAATCAAAAGAAATATAAAACAAAAAAGACTACGCTCGACTTTGAGTTACCCTGTGTACAATTTTTATGAAACCTAATTTATGGAAGTGTTGGCGCAAAAAAAAAAATCACTTTCGTTTTCGATTTTTTCACAGTGATTTTAAAATTACAGTGTATCACTGCGACTAGATGTAGTGATCGGTGATATTTAGAGAACAAGTTCAGTTATCGGCGATTTTGAGAACCTGTGATTTAATCACTGTTTACAGTCACTGCGATTTTAAAGTTGCAGTCGCTAATCACACTGCGACTAAAAAATCACTCTTTTTGCAAACACTAATTTATGATTCCATACTTTATCGTATATTAGTGTTTCCTGCTTCCAGACTAAATTTGACCTTTGTATTATCTATTAACAACGCTAAAACTCGAGAATGACTCGACCGATTTAAACTTTTTTTTTTTTTTTTTGTTGCTCTCATCATATATGTGGTCAGAAAGGAAAAAAAAATTTTTGAAAATTTTGACCCGGGGCCTAATGGGCGCCTTGAAACCGGAAAAGCTATATCTTTGGAATGAATATAGAGTAGAGAAGAAACTTGAAACAGGACTCATTTGAAAGATGGTTAAAAAACATTTTTGGCCTTCAAGGTGTTCAAGGGATTTCCGGAATTTGGACCTGGGACCCATATGTGGACCCAATATAGATTTTTTGGTCAATTTGTTTCATTTTTATTACAGGTGAGCACTTAGACGGGATTTTAAAAATTTTTGACCCGGGGCCTAATGGGGCCAAACAAAAATTCGTAATAATTTTTAAAATAATTAAACTAAACAAATGAAAGTTGGTATATAAACATGACCCGAGTAAGACCGGGTAGTTCAGCTAGTAAGAAATAAACAAGTTTTTCATACAAAAAGTATACCTTTAAACTTTTTTTCGTCTTATCCAAATTGGCTTGTTTACTGGGATTATATATCTTGACTGCGCCGCAGAATATATGTTTCCAAATTTGGTGGCTCTATCTTTTAAAAACAGTTTCATAGAACGGACAGGACAAATATACAGACATATGTAGTTAGATCGACTTAACTGTCGATGCTGTTCAAGAATATACACATTTTATAGGATCTCTCATGCTTATTTATATAACTGGATTCCAGGAATTTTTTAGCTTTCGAAATGTATTAAATCTTTGATATATCTTCAAGTGATCCTAGTTATCTAGTATAAAATGGCAATTTGATAAGTTTTGTATTTCCCGCGTAGTAATTTTAATTGGATCAGGGGTGCTGTCAATTGCTATATTTTAAAAGACTATACTAAAAGTGTTGAGCAATTTACCAATTACCACTTCAAAGCAATGTTTGACAGCGATAAAGAAACGGACAATGCAGTAGGCAACTCCAGGCCCAAGCCGAGAGAGGGAGAAACACTGAGAAATTCGTCGGCAATGTATTCGAAGAAGAACGATGTAAAGTATGTACTGTGAATTTGGATTACTACATCTATCAGAATTCACTCCCGACCATGGTAAAATCATAAAGGTCAAGCGCAACGAAGGTACCATGCGAAACGCAACTTATGAGTGTGAAAGGGATAGCAAACTTTTAATTTTTACACCGTTTTTTCAGTATGAATGAGATAAAAAATTGTGTTGTTGTTTGATTTTGTTTTTGTTTTTGTTTCTTTCTATAACAATGAAATACAACTAACGTTGGTACGCAAAACGTTGAGAGAGCAAGTTCGCTTAACATAACCTTGTATTGAATTATGAATCATGAACCCGGCCCCTGATTTTCTCTCAACTTGCCTGAACTTTCCCAGTAAAGTTAGATATTTTGGTCAAAAATATAATTCAAATTAATTTGAAGAGAAAAACAACGGCGAAATTAGCGAAAGTGTGAAAATGAAGAAGTGCTTTCCAACAAGACAATGCACGGGGATGAGAGACTTGAGCAAAATAAAGACAAAAACTCATATTTTGAGTAAATCTTGAGAACGCTTTTTTTGTCGGAAAAATATATTTTATTCAAAAAAGTCACTGACTTATTAAATTGCTCTGACTTTGCAATACAAAAAAAAAACTATCCGAAAAAAAGTGTTTCCCAGTTAGAATTCTTTACTTATTCAATTTTCTTTGAAGTTTTTTTTTTCAGATTTTAAATTTGCCTTTTAAATCATAAAATTTATACATACTACACAAGGATATATAAGGTATGTAAGTATTATTTATTACTTTTTCATTGAAATCTTTTTTTTTATTTTACATAAATTTGTTCACTTTTAATGTACACCGCACGCAGCACACGTTTGTTCATTGCGGCTTATCAAAGCAGCGCACCGAGTGAGTTTCTTTGCAAGGCAAATCACGCACAAAGTCTATTTCTCTCATTACTCCCACAGTTTCATGCATATTACACACACACACACACATACACTATCACCATTTAAGCATAGCAACAACAACAACAACAATGTGCTCTCACTTTCTTACTCTATAAACTCTATGTCTGTCTGTGTGTCTCTCTGTCTGTCGGTCCGTTATCTTATTGCCTATTGATTTTGTGTTATCAGTTTGCAAGCGAACGTGTTGAAAAAAAAAAAAAAGCAACAAAAAAAAGTGTGCGGGTGGCAAAGTATGTAAGTGCGACGAATGGTTGGAGAGGGGCCAAGTGTGTAAATTAACTAAACCCAAAGTAAACGCACGACACAATAAAATTGGAATAAAAATAAGAAGAAATAATATAAAATAAATAAATAAAAACTTTGAGGCGCGCGCGCGTTCATTCAAAGATGAATTCAATAAGTGACAAAGCAACAACAAAGATACATAAATGTCTATAAAGAGTGTAGGCAAGGCAAGAGAAAGATGAAATTGCAGTGTTAAAGCTGTATTAAAATAGAGAAGAAGAAGAGGAAACACAACAACGGTAGACAACAATCAAAGTGAAGTGAAGACGAAGACGAAGAGCAACAAACCGAAACATTGTCACTTACTGCCGCTTCATTTAACACAAACGTCCATGCTATGCTATGCCATTGCTTACTTGCTTGCTTGCTTAATGGATGTATAGACGAATGGACAGACGGAGAGATGGACGGATGAATGTAAAGATGAATTTGTGGATGGAAAAAGATGAATGCCGGCTGTTTGTCAATTCAATAGCGACACTTTTATTCCAATGCTACTAGTATTACACACACAATTCATAGGCTTTCATTAACTTCTTTATCGTCGTCGTCAGTAAGCTATATTTATGTGAGTATCACTGGATTGAATCATCTTTTGGTAGATACCAAACTTTAAAATATAGACAAAAAAAAAAAAAAAAAAAAAAAAAAAACAGTAATTTAAATTCAAATTAAAAAAAAAAAAAGATACACTATGAATGTTTGATCAAGTGTTAAAATATATTTATTAAAAATTGTAAACAATGAAACAACTGTTAATAAAAATAAAATAAAATTAAAGTCTTGAAAACCAACTCAAAAATAGACCCATTTTACTTAAGACATCAAAAATAGTTAAAGTTTTGAAGAGGAAGCTCGAAAACCAAAAACAAAAAAATTGAAATACAAATTTTAAATTAAAGAAAGAAAAGAAAAACAAGAAAGAACGCTGAAGTCGAGTATGCTCGACTGCAAGATACCCTGTACCCAATCTATATGTACCTTAAGTTAGGTTCTATTTGACTACCATACCTCATTGAATTGGATTTTCATAGAAAAACTTAAAAAATCGGGTATATCTTTGAATGGGGTTATACCTAAAATTTTGTTGGGCCTACCCATATTGGTCTATTTCACTGGGACTGTCATAGACATAATTTATACTAAATTTAAATTTTCTAGAATTAAAAACAATGACGTTTTTATGTAAAAACCCAAAATTTTGGGGTAAATTTGTGTGGCGGCTATACTTAAAATTTTGTTGGTCCTACCCATATTAATCTATTTCATTGAGACTATCATTGACATAAGTTATACTCAATTTGAACTTCCTAGAATAAAAAACAATGACGATTTTATGCAAAAACCTAAAACTTTGGGGTACATTTGTATGGGGGGTACCCCTTAAAATGGGTCTAGAGACAAACCGTTTGCAAGTGAACACTTGACGGTTTAGGAGAGTCTAAGTTTCGAATATGGTGGCCCTATCTCTTATAGTCTCCGAGACAATCTCTCTCATACGGCAGACAGCATGACAGACGGACGGACGGACAGACGGAGAGACAGACATAGCTAGTTCGACTCCCCTTCCAATGCTGATCAAGAATATATATACTTTATACGGTCTATCTTGGCTCCTTCTGCCTGTTACATACATTCGCACAAACTTAATATACCCTTTTACCATTTGGATACAGGGTATAATAAAATAAAATTAAGACCTTGAAAACCAACTCAAAAATAGACCCAATTTACTTAAGACAGCAAAAATAGTAAAAGTTTTGAAGAGGAAGCTCAAAAAACTAAAAACAAAAAAATTTAAATACAAATTTTAAAATTAAAGAAAGAAAAAGAAAAACAATAATATTTCACTATTCTGTGGAATGTCTCTCCATTAAATTTATGACCATAAAAATTATGTTTTATTTTTTAACAAAAAAAAAAAAAAACGAGGAGAAAACATAAAACTTTGGTAGAACCACACGGAATTTGAAGCTATGCAAAGAGATAAAAAATATGTGGGAACCAATGACATCGTATTTGGCTTATAAAATGGTTTGTGAACCAAAAATATGGTTACTATGTTTAATCTACAGAAAAAATTTTTAAAGGAATAGTGTTGAATATGTATGGATGAATAAAATGTAGCCAGAATCGAATCCAGAATGATCTTTTGGCGATGGAACACTTTGAGGTTAGGGCGAACTCTTCTTGAAAGATGTAAGTACC
This sequence comes from Leucophenga varia, assembly GCA_018903435.1. Classification (NCBI taxonomy): domain Eukaryota; kingdom Metazoa; phylum Arthropoda; class Insecta; order Diptera; family Drosophilidae; genus Leucophenga; species Leucophenga varia. The sequence goes on along the minus strand of JAEIFJ010002259.1, from coordinate 81,295 downwards.
AAGAGTATACTGGGTGCGCCATTTAGATATATTAAGATCACATTTTTTTTTTGTCGATTTGGGCAATTGTGCACGATTTTTAGTTATGAGCAGACCGAAGATCACTGACACCCGAAATTCTGAGCACATTATGCAGAAGAAGCTGCTTTTGACTCACTTAATCAACATTGTATTTAAAAAATTGATTTGAAATAATTGGTAGAGACTACCCCAAAAAAATTTGCTCATTTGTCAAAATTGTCTGAAAAATATCAGAGTTATTGAATGTTGAAATACCGAAGGTCTAAAGAGGACACACTCTACTTTATTTCCTGTGATTTTCTTCAACGTATAAAATTTAAGTATAAACTAACAAAAATATTAGTTTAAATTCAAAACTATGCAATTAAATACTATATTTTTTTGGGGAGGAAGTGTTCCCCAGTTTCTTCTTTCTGGAACCGCTACTATATGTAGCACCCAAACTGCTACGTTAATGGAGAATTGTTGGCAATACCAAAATTTGATGTGGTACTCTATATTTGTAGTCGTGGTCCAGAAGAGCCTAATTTACTATGTGTAACGGGTATAAAAAAAAAAACAGAAGGTATTAGTAAAAGTCGAAAATGTTCTAAAATTTTTATAATAAATTTTATTATTCTTTATTACAATAATAATTGATATTTTTTAAAAAAAAAGCTACATTAAGTTTGTGAAATGTATGTAACGGGCAGAAGAAGGCTTGATATAAACAATAAAATATATATTTTTGATAAGCATTGTAAAGCGAGTCGATATTGCTAGGTCTTTGTGTCCGTCGGGCAGTCCGTATGAAAACGATTTGCTCAAAGACTATAAGAGATGGGCCACTATATTCGAAACTTAGACTCTCCTAAGCTTTATTTATATTATTGCTTTATGGGGTAATTGTACTGCTACCTGAATGATATATTGTACCCCCTTACTAGCTAAATTTCTGAATCTAGCCCTATTCTTTGAATGAATCTAATCATTTTCATAGGTTCGGTTTTCCTAACCTGCTCTAAGGAGAGTGCATGCCCTCCTAGCAATGACATTCTGCTTCTAGATGTAGCTACACATTCTGATAAAATATGGATAGGTGTTTCCTCCATACTACCACAGAATCTGCACTCAGAGAAGCTTGCTACACCCATTACATGTAGGTGTTCCTTAAGTCTGCAGTGAACTGTTAAGAGCCCTATCATGATCCATAGCTGAGTTCTGTCCGACTTAACCAATGCTTGGTAACCTTTGAGTTAAATCCCTCTATTAGCAATTTGGCCTGTCGCATGGCCTGCTTTAAAGTCCAGTGTTCGTCCCTGGCACGTTTCCTAAGCTTTAATCAAGAGTTCAATCACAAACAGTTTTTCTCTAGACCCATTTTAAGGCATTGCCACATACAAATCTAACCCAAACATTTTAGTTTTTTCATAATTTCTTTTTTGTTATATAATGTGTGAACTCTTAACTTGGTTTGGATTATTTTATAATAGTCCAAATAAAAAATCGAAACATGGCTAAAGCCTCTATAAAAATTTACCACAATTTTCTTTTTTTTTTTCATAAAAATCGAATATAATAAAGTAAGGTATATAAATATTGGGTACATGGTTTCATGTAGTCGCGCATAATCAACCTCAGCGTTCTTTTCTTTTTTTTTTTTTTATAATTATTTTATCTTTATTTAATATTATTATTATTATTATTTTATCCATGTTCATGTTGGTTTTTAAGTAATTTATTTATTTATTTATTATCGTTTTCTTTTATGTCATTTAAGTGTGAAATTGTATGCGCTTAAGTCAATGACAAAATTAAGAACACCAACAACAACAATGCTCACAGCCAAAAAAAAAAAATAATAACATCGACAATAACAGACAAAAAAAAAAAAAAGACAACATTACAAATGTTAAATTCAGCTCAGAGATAAACTTAAGCGGCTTCCTTGCGGTTAAGCCCTACAAAATACCAACAAAAACAAATACAAATATAAAAACGATTGCAGAATTATTGAAATAAAAATAACAGCAACAACAAAAACAACAACTTTACAAGCAGAAAACGAAAGAGAAGAAGAAGCATTAATATTGTATAAATTTACACAGATACAAATAAGTAAGTAAGTCATACATACACATACACACACACACATACATAGTATATCTCAGCCACAGGTTTACACATTAGTACAATAAATTTAAAAAAGGGTCTTTTTAAATAAAACGCAAAAATTCAAATAAATGTTTTTTTTTTTTGTCTCTTTATTTTTATCAGAAATTAACACTGAAGTTTAAATGATTTTAAAATATTTATACAAAAAATTATGACTCAATAAGCCCACCTGGTGGGCTAACTTTGATTTGATTTTGATATTCAATATAGTTGCCCCTTCGAGGGCGATATAACGATTATAGCACTCAAGCAATTATTCGGTATCACTTTTACAGTACGATTTACCTTTAGTCTCAAAATAGACCTCAGTTTCAGCGATTTTCTCTTTTATTGGCGCTAAATTTCTTTCCAGCTAGCATTCTCTTGAGGTCTGAGAACAGAAAAAAAGTCGCTGGGAACCAGTGCTGGAGTATATGGTAAGTGCGAAAGGAATTCTAAGTCCAATTTGGCATGTTTTTCATTGATTCGTTACACGGTGCACTGTCTTGATGAAAGAACACTTCGATTTCGTTCTTCAAACATGCACTATATCTATAATTTTTACCTGTTCAAGATAGTCGATGCATATTATACCATATGTATCTTTGCAAACTTTAGAGTCGGTTCAGCGCGTATGTACATTACACCTAGTTTGACGATCGTTTTGAAGCTGGAGTAAAAACATATTCTATCTATGGTCACATATCGACGCAAAAATTCGAATGTTTTATGGTGAAACACCTTCAAATACTACTCAGAATTATCAATTTTTTGTTGTTTTTGGTCGATTGTGAGATTGTGCATTATTCACTTTGAAGAGAGAATGTGTTCAAGATGTTCCTTTAATAACTTTAGAGCCTCAGCTATCTCGATAAACTTTACTTTGCGGTGATCTATCATTTCATCTCGTATAAACTTAGCAAACCACTTCTCAACGCATGGTTTTTCTGGTGCATGATCCGAATAATATTTATCAAGCCAAAATAGTATTTTTTCGTCAAAAAGCAATGCTGTGTTAATACACGAAATTCCATTTTATTCATTTTCTTTCAGGGGTTATATACAGCTAGGATTTTCAAAAAATCGATTTTTTTTTGCCTTTTCTCAATATATATATATCTGAGTATACACACACAAAATTTCAAGTCGATTCGACGAATATTTTCGAAGTTATAGACACATTAGTGAAGGCGCGCCGAGAGATCTCGCAGTGCTTTCAAAACTTTAAACGCGTTTTCAAAGTCGGTTAGCAAGATTTCTCAGAAACGGCTGAACCGATCGGTCTGAAATTTTTACACAAGCTTCTTAACTATATTTTTTAGTAATTAATCGAAGGATTTCCCCAGCCGATGAAAATTTCTTATTTTTTAAACAATTTTAAACAAGAGCCGAATTTTGGTCAAAAATCGAACCTTTTGCTTTGAGTAGCCGCCAATTTGTCAATAATTTTTTTTTTGCTAATTCCTTCGATTAATCACTAGATTATTTATTATATTAATGAAATCTATCTAGTCCAGAGATATCGTGCTCACCGCAAGAGGCCTTTTTTTTGCGGACCGCTGCAAAATTGGCAATATCAACTTTCCCGATAATTATTTTTGGCAAAAAAAAAAATATGTAAATATAGTTTAAGGTTGTCATAATATACCTGCCAAGTTTCAAATCAATAAACCAAATAGGTTGCTTAGAAAAAAATTCTTGAAAAATTCCTTTTTTTCGACCTCCTAACTGTATATAAACCCTTAAACTAACAAAAGTTGATTTCCTCAAAATGCTCTAATAGACAAACTAATATTTCGACAGCTGTGAACATTTGGATTAGAACACGAGGCTTTTAAAGATTATGGTTTTTCAAAAATCATAATACTAGTACCGTTATCTGTATGTTAGCCTACAACCTTTCAGCTCACCTTGTATTAAGCAATGTGTTTTTTTTGGGTAAGCACTGCACACTAGTGTTGATAAAAAAATCACTTTCGGTGATTTTTTCACAGTGACTTAAAAATCGCAAAGTTCCTTACTGAACATGTTCAGTTATCGGCGACTTTATGTATCGTACTTCGCGAACAGTGGACCTGTTCTGTAATCGCTGACTGTTTTTTTTTGCGAACGGCGCTTTTATTACTGTTTGCTATCACTGCGACTTCAAGTCACAATCGCCTGCGACTCAAAAATCAATCAACACAACTGCACACTGCATCAATAGGAACGTTTGACAAGCGAAACATCAGCATCAGATATTTGCTATTATCGATTTTTTTTTTTTTACACAATTTAAACATGCCGTATTAACTCTGTTGCAGCGTTTCTAGACTTTGGAAATTTGTTATAAAAATTAGTGTTCTTCTACAATTGTATCTGAGCTTGGCATAAAAAAAATAGAGGTGTTTATGTGTAGTTAAATTTAATAATATTTGCTAAATTTAGTAGCAATTTAGGTAGTGAATTAGTAATATTATTTATACTTGTAGATTAAATGTATTTTAATTTATACAAAAATCAAGATTAAGCTTTGAAGTTTTAGAATTTTGTATAAACTCAGAGTTTAGCTTTAAAAATATGGATTTCAGATATAAATGTATCTTTTTCTTACCAGTTTTTTTTTCATATAGACCATATACTATATTTATGCTATGCTCCTCTCTCACTCTGTCTCTCTCTCTCTCTCTCTCTCTTTCTATCATAGAATACATTCTCTTGCTGCAAGAGTCTTGCACTATCACAAACACATACATACATACATATAAAGATATGTGTATATATGTATGTTTATGTATGCATTTATATTTCTTGTTTGGTGTTCTCAAAACGAATAAAATAAGAAAGGAAAGTAAAGGAATAAACGAACGCGTGCACCGAAATGAACCATAAAGAAAAATATATAACAACAAAAAAAAACAAAAACGACTGAAATCAATTCACAATAGCAACTACAACAACAACAACAATAAATGTTTTAAACATGCAGACACAGAGCAAAACGCAACAAAAGGAAGGAGTAACACAACAAGTAACGATCAAGCGCAGAAAACAGTGAGAGAGGAGAAGGAGAGAAGGGTAGGTAGCTTCAGTTCAATGCATGATGCTGCCTACGAAAAAGAGCATGGATTGTTGTTCTCGTTATTCTCGTTGTTGTTGTTGTTGTTGTTGTAGTCTTGTCTGATGCTGTTGCTCTTGCTTTGTTGTTGTTGCTTTCATTTTACTTATTTTTTTGTTTTGTTGTTTCTATAGCATTTGTGCATGTGTATGTATGTGTGTGTGTGTATATTACTTGTTTTTATTTTGCTACTTCGATTGCTTCTTCTTACTCTTATGCTTCTTTATAACTTTTTTTTTTTTAGAAAAAATACAATAAAATATCTATTTTTTTTTTGACAGATTGTTCAAATGATATTTACATATGTATCTTTTTTTTTTTGTGTGTTTAAGATACTTCATACTACATAAAACAGCGCAAAAAGCAACGAAGTGAAATGCCCGCTAGGCGCATGTAGTACAAAATAAAGTATGTACCTACTCACATACCCTATACATACATATTCATGTAAACAAAAAGTTAAAATACAATAAAATACTTAACAAAAAAAATAAAAAGCAATGCAAATAACAGAAAAGCAAAAAACAGTTTAAAAAGTTCAACAAAAAAAAAATTTAATACACTTTAAAAAAAAAAGGAGTGTATATGAAGCTTTCCAATTTATTTAGCGTTTAAACTCAAACCTCTTTTTGTGTTTAAAATCGCTGTGAGCCGAAATGTAGTTCAATAAAATTGAATCAAAGATATAAGTTCTAAAAACCGGTTTGGAACCGAACCTCAAATTTTTTTTTTTTTTTTTTTGAAGTGTTTGGCACAGAGACATAAACCGATCCAGTTCATCTGAAACGAACTATTTGAGCCGACAACGAAATTGAGAAAAGGTTCAGATCATTTCATTTCGATGTTGAGTTGAGTTCCATAATTAAATTTATTTGTTTTATTAAGGGAAACCCTTTTCTCTGAACCGCCTAAACCGAAGCAAATCACGCTTCGAATCTGTTTCAAAACCTGTTTGTGAACCAGTTTAAAGTGACTGCGAACCGCTAAACCTAATTATTTGCAGCTCTGTTTAAAATATAAACTATTTAAACAGCTGAGAACTTTTGTTTAACATTCGTTTACTAAGGATTACAGAAGAAACAGCTGATTTGCGTTGCATTCAGCGAACATAAGTGAGTAAGTGATTTAGTCGATTTTGTTGTTGAAAAACTGATTTTAAAGAAACAAAAAAAAAAACGCTTCAATCGCTGTTAACGCTACAGCTTAATCACAGTTCGAAACTTTGATTTTCAAATGGCTGTGACTGACAAAATTACCGATTACGCATTTTTTACTCATCACTAGTGAGGTGTAGCTGCCGATAACGCATTTTTTTTTTACTCATCACTAGTGACGCGTATCTTCTCTGTTATATATTTTATACGATTAAACTTTATTCATTACACGAAACAGCTACAATCTGTAGCTTACTTTAAAATGATGCAATTAAATTTAGCAAACACATTGTTACAAAGTATTTTAAAAATTGTATATTACTTAACCTAAGGCACTACTTTCTGTTAAATGACAACAAATAAGAAACAATCTTTCAACTTTCAAGATACTTTTGGAAGATACTTTTTAAGTTTTTTTTTTTTTTTGTTTCTTCTTAAGTGCACAAAATGCTCAATAAATAAAAACCGGTTTAGTACAGATAAGTCAAAAAGAATTGTTAGCAAAAGTAGAAAATAAATAAAAACAAAAAAAAAAAATTAAGAAAGAAAAAAATAAATTGGTGCAAATAAAGTAGAGAACAAAGTGTATAACTTTTAAGCTGACAAAGGACAAGTTTAAATTTACGTTTTTTGTAAACAATTTTTTTTTTTTTTTGTTTTTTTTTTTTTGTTTTGTAATGCACTTTACACATACTGTGCATAGTAAATTAATATTGTCAAGAAGTTGGCAACGTTCTTATGCAACATTTGAGCTGTTCACGTTGTCTTGCATAAGTGCAAAAAAGGAAATTTGCTAGAGTTGACTGAATTTGAATTTAGTCATTTTTTAAGTAATCAAACGTTTTGACGTAGTAAATATAACGACTAATGAGTCATTGTATAATATGAATGGACAGTGTTTTGGTGGCGCAGTGCCAAGGAGCTACAATTTAGAAATGAAATTAACAATTGCTGAATTTAAGAGCAATACAAAGATACTCAGGATTGGAATTCCAAATTGTTCATAGTCATGGTTGCAAATTTAAAATTTGACAAAAGCTAGAACTTTCCAACACTTTTACGCAAAACAATTGTTCACTTTCCTAGTCGAGCAAAAAAGTGCAAAACATTTTCTGCATTAGTTTTTGTTGCAATCATTTGCACTTATGCTTTTATACACTCATGCAAGAACTCGTAAACAGCACAATTGTCATTCGTTTCAAAAGTTTTAATTTTATAACAAATAAAAAGAAAGTTTTACTAACTTTTCGAAGCCTAGACACTTCCTGGTTGCGTTTGACATATGTTTGGCACATGCAAATTCTCAGAAACTATTCAATTAAGAGTCGATTATTTTTGAAGAATTATTGATTTCTAATAACTTTATAAAAGTTGTATGTATGTATATTATTTTATTAGTATTTATTTATTTTTTTGTTTTTGGTAAAAACGCATTCAAATAAAATGGAAAGTAATTAAAGTAGCAAAGAAACCAATTAAGGCCAATTTACTGCTTGTTTATGGCCCACACAAAACGGTGTGCTGTCAAAATGCCGCCATTTCGTGCAAGTTTACCCTTTGCTATTTTACTTTTTTTCATCTTTGTTTTTTTTTTGAAGTCGCAACACAAAATAACTTGGCATAGGAAGGGCAAATCTAGACGAAATAAAAAATATTTCCAAGATATTGCCGCTTAAAACGCAATCTTAGAACATTAAAATAAACAAATAAACTAAGTTTTTAAGGAAAAATATTCCAAAGGTGAGTTAGTTAGAAAGTGAAAAAAAAGTAAAACAAATTTGGTAGCATGTCGCACACATTCGTGTCTCGATTAGTTCTCCTTTTTTTTTGTTATGATTTTATTTTAGATTCATGACTATTATTATTATTATTTTTTTTATTATTTTATGCGTATTAAATAAATAATTAACTAGCGTCAGAAGATATCAAATTTTAGCTGCCAACGCAATATTTGTCAAATGACATTTAATGGCATTCAAAAAAAAAAAAAAAAATCAAATGATATATGAGTCTCAGAGCGAAGGAACGAAAACGAGCAATGTGGGAACAAAAGCAACTTAAATGACTCAATAATCAACATAGCTGTAAATATATGAGAGATAGTGTAAGAATATGAAATACAAATAAGATACTATATACTCGTTGTACTACGAGTATATGTAACAATAGCTGCTGCTACACACACACCATATGGGTTCAATAACACCAACGACACACAACAATAACAACAACAACAAACGTAGACGACGACATTCGTGTTGAATGTGGGCCTTTTGCTGTGAATTATGTATATATGTATATAGTATTCATGTCCCTCTGTATGAAAGACTGCTAGCCAGCAGAATGAAAAAAACCATTAACATCTAATTGAATTCCAATTGGCAAGTATTATAAAATTGATTTAATTTTCTTCAATCGAAACTGAAAAATCTGAAGTTTATAGAAAAATCTATACAAAAGAATCATTGCTGTAAATTAAGTTTAATTCCTTAATCAATTTAAACGCCATCAAAAAAAAAAAAAGTGGGAAAAACTTCAGGAAAAAGTTTAAAAAAATATATATATATGTACTGTTCACGAGTTCTTGCATAAGTGGAAAAATGCATAAGTGCAAAAGATTGCAACAACAACAACGACAACACACAGATAATGTTTTGCACTTTTTGATCTAGCTAACACTAGCAAATTTCCTTTTATGCACTTGTGCAAGACCTCGTGAACAGCACAAAAAAAAAACTTCAACTTATAACTTTGTTATTATCTTAAATAATTATTTATTTCAGAACATTAATAAAAATTCGTTAAATCTCTTTAAATTACTACTCACCTTGTAAATGTTGTTACTATTTAAATTCGTTGTGTCGCAAATACTGTAAAGAGAAAAAAAAAAGAACGGAAAACTGTATGAGTAAGTTTGAAAGATTATACGAAAATAAACTTGTTTAAATAATCACACATAACACAAAATAACAAAATTCTGGAAGCTCTTGAGGAAAAAGAATACTGCTCGGCCGTCTTCCTAGATGTCAGGCAAGCATTTGACAGGGTTTGACATAAGATTGCTCTACAAGCTGAAGCTAGCGCTACCAGCCCCTCACTATCTGCTGCTCAGATCTTACCTAACTGGTAGATCTTTCTACGTTAAATGCGGCGAGGAGAGCTCAGCAATAAGAGAAGTCAGAGCTGGAGTCCCTCAGGGAAGTGTCCTGGGCCCGATGCTATACACAATGTATACAGCAGATATGCCAACCATCAGCGACCCTATAATGCTCACTGCCACTTATGCCGATGACACCGCCTTTTTAGCCAATGATAAGTCCCCACTTGTGGCGTCCAGCATAATCCAAACTCAGCTGGACCGCCTAAACACATAGCTAAGACGGTGAAATATCGTAGTCAACCCAGACAAATCCACACACACTACGTTTGCCCTGAGAGAGAGAGAGACTGACCTACCATCAGTCTGGATGGCGTTGCCATACCCAGCAGCGTCACTGCAAAGTACTTAGGCCTGGTATTGGATAGGCGCTAAACCTGGAGTAGTCATCTCGCACAAAAACGTTCCCAGTTGAACGAGAGGTTGCGCAAGCATCTTTGGCTGCTAGATAGAAGGTCCACCATCAAAATAAGGGTCAAACTCCTCATTTATACAAAGCCATACTTAAACCTATGTGGACGTATGGCATAGCACTCTGGGGCACTGCAAAGAGAAACAACAGGGAAAGAATCCAAGTCTTCCAAAACAAGGTTCTGCGCATTATTTCTAAGGCGCACCCATATCATACCAATACAGAAATTCACCAGGAACTAAAAGTCCCTCTCATAAGCCAGGAGGTGGCTAGGCTCACTAAGGCATATCTGGATAGACTGGACAACCATGTCAACCCTCTGGCCATAAACCTGCTGGATAATAGTACAACGACTCGGCGAATGAAGAGGTTACAGAAAAACCCCTGGATTTGCCACTCACATATTTAAATCCTCCCCCTCCTCCATCACTCCCCCACCGAACCTTTTAAACCCCAACAACAACTCCCAAGTCATGGAATACTTTATAGAACGTCAATGTTATGCATTACCTGTGTTGCAACCCTGGTCTTTGTTATTCTATTTTTTTACATTAATAGAAAACACCATTCATTTTGGAGTTTTTAGAAGATTTTGTTTTAATTTTGTAGCTATTTATTGTATTTCTTATAGGAACCAAAAATCTTATATCAACCCAGATTTTTAGTTCAAATTGGGTAAGGATCAAACCACTACAGTCTATAGCCCCAATCACAAACAAGCATTCATCTTGTTAACGACAAAATAATATGCAAATTTCTTTTTGAACAGCTCCATAATCTCCTACCCATGATGCAATTATACAAGGTGATGTATTCGAATTCTGTATTTCTTCTATTTTTTTTTTCCTCTTTCTCGTCTGATTAAGGTGTCTCTTGTTTGTTGTTGTTCTTTCAGTTTTACACCACTCTTGCATAATTGCACCATGCTCCTACACACCTATTTTGCGTAATGCTATCTGTGTCACTGACCGTCATACGGTTACACCTATGTAGATGGTAATAAAAGGTCTTCAAGGAACTATACATCTTTTTAAAACTTATTTTTTTTTTCTTTCCAAGATTTAAAAAAAATGAAAAATTACATTTATTGAGTATAAAAACTTCAACTTGACTGTTTTACAATACCAACACCCAACTTAACACCCTCTGCTTCCCCTATTGTATACATTTAACTCTTTTTCTAGCAAAAACCGATTACTTTTTATATGCATTTTCAGCTATAAGCCATTAGTGAACCAGAGATCGCAACTGAAATGGATAAACTCGGTTTTTTTTTGTTTATTTATTTTTTTTTTTTTTTTTTTTTTTTTTGAAACAGTTGCTGCTGCACAAAGTTCAACGGCAACAACAATAACAAAAAGCACGAAAATCGGGTAATAAAACCAAAAAAAAAGGAAAAAAAAAGAGTAAAGAAAAAGAGTAGAGCAAATAAGCAAGTGACACTTTATTGGTCACACAAACATTGGTGCGAAAGAGAAAGAAAGAGTGGAGCTGTGCAGCACCACTTGAAGCGAATTAAGCGCCAAGAAATCGCATGCGAACAAACTGGTTTTGGATAATCGTTTTAATGTGATTTTTTTTTTTTTGTATACCCGCCACACATAGTGTGAAGGGTATTATCAGTTTGTCGGAAAGTTTGTAACGCATTTATGGAGGTATCGGAGACTCCATAAAGTGTATATATTCTTGATCAGCTCGATGAGGAGAGACGATCTAGCCATGTCCGTCTGTCTGTTTATATCAACGCGATTTACTTAGCTGAAATTTTAAACTTAAGCTTTTCTCGGCAACGATCAGGTCAAGTTTGAATATGAAAGTGACACGCCCATTTTTAGGTATAGCCCCCTAGAAATTTACCGTATTTTTTCGATTTGAGTTATTATTTATGCACATATTTACTTCAAATTGCCCACCCAATTGCGTCACGCCCATTTTAAAGTACAGCCCCTATACAAATTGACTGCCCATTTTCGAATTTTTGTATGAAAATGGTTATTATTTGGGAATGTATTAACTTCAAATTGCCTAAAAACACATCTAATATCATCCAATATTAAAAACAAGGTGCCACGCTTATTTTTATGCAAAGTCCCCATACAAACTTACCGCCCATTTTCGAATTTTTGTATGAAAATGGTTATTTTTCTAGTAATGTATTGACTACAAATTGGGTAAAAACACTTTTAATATAATTCAATATCAAATCAAAGGTGCCAGGCCCATTTTTTTTTGCATAGGCACCACACAACGTGAGTTGTATCAGACCATTGATACCGTCCAATCCCATCTCGAAAATTTAAATTTCGGAGCGTGAATTTGTTTTCCTCTTTTGAGCAAAAATAAATTTAAAAAGGGAAATCCTCATTTTGAATATGTTTTCCGGCAACATTCTCTCTAGTGATGTTGCCTCAGTCACTTCGTTTATTCATAGATTTGTGCAAAAATAGTTAAGATAGGATTAATGGAGTTACAAATGTTGATTAACGGGGACTCTGACTAGCACAACAGCGACGATGATCGGAACTGCAATAAAAATATTTAGAGAACTCAAGCGCATTTTTGTAGAAATAGCGTCAAACAATAGCTAACTGCTTAGAAGACATTGAAATGTCGAATAAAGATGCAAAATGATGAGTCTTCAGATATGTATATCAGTGAATGCGATGATATTGGGATCTAACTAGTTGTCTCTAATTTTACAGCCATTGAAAGCGTTAATAAGAATTTTATAAAATGGTGCAAATATAGTGAATTTTTTTTCACTAAGCACAAATAAATTCTTTTGGTTCTCCGTATCGAATTTGTTTTTCAAATACAAAAACCTAAAAACAAATTACCAAAAAAATTTTTTTTATTTATAAACAAAAAAACCTCCAGGATTTAGATTATTTTAAATAACAGTATTACCTTAAAAACAAAGTGGTTCTAGTTTCTGATTTTGAGCCTGCACTGCATTAACAAATTAAAAGATTGGGTATGTATTCTGTAAAATCAAAGGCCGGTAACTGTTTTTTTTATTATCGTGGTGTGGATCTCACTGAGTTCCTGCCGGTTGGTAAAAAACGCCGTTTTAAAAAGGGGAACATTATTTTTCCGTTTTGAAAAACAAAAGGAAAGAGCATCCGGAGAAAACGTTTGGAATTGTGGAAGAACAATTCGTGTATTTTGCACTATTTGCACACTTTTCTCTCCATTTTGGCTCCATGTGACTTTTTTTCTGTTACCCAAAACTAAAATTATGCTCTAGCTCGGGGATGGATTTTGAATCGATAGATGCCAAAATCAAACAAAATTCGCCGAATAGAGCGTATTTTAAAGGTGACACTATACAATATAAATAATTTCCGGGTAATTGTTTTACTGAGAATGTTTAATCACTGCAAAATGTACACTTGTTTTTTATATGTACAGTACATTCCAAAACATAAACAGAGAAAATAATAAAACAATTTGGAAATCAATTCCAAAACGAATATTGCAAATTTTTTTGACTTTGTGTGAAATGTATAAAAGCTTCGGTTACAATTTAATCCAAAGTAAACGTTTTCTCATGTTTTCTTTAAACATAGTTTACTTTTTTGTATTTTTTCATTGTTCAATTTTTTTGTGATTTCATTCGCATTTTTTTTTTGTATTCTTTTTTTGTGATTTATCTACGCACATAAATAAAATGATTCATCAACTTTACACAAATAAAAAAAAAAAAAAAAAAAAAAATTTAAAAAAAATCAAATTTATGATGTCGCTTTTTTTTTTGTAAAAAGCTTGGCTTAAAACACACACACACACATACACACACGAAAAAATAAATAATAATCATAATAATACATTTAAGTGGTTTAAAACTTGAATTTGGCTAAAAAGAGCGCCGTTGCAGCCGCAGCAACAAATGAAAAACGAGGACCAAAACCGGTTTAACGGGTTAAGAAGTCAAAAACAAAACGAATAAAAACAAACAAACAAACAGCAGACAGACAGACAGAAAAGAGAGACAAAGTAACAGAGACACAAACACACACAACGAAATGCGCGCAAAGGCAAACAAAAAGTTAAAAGATACAAAAAAAACAAAACCAACAAACAAACAAACTACAGAAAAAAGCCGATGCAGTCAATATGCCCAGCTAGTATGTGACAACCCAAATAGTTTCATACAAGACGCATTTAAGACAAACTAAACTAAATAAAAATTTGAAGCGAAAAAGAAACCGCAAATAAAAAGGATTCATTAAAAAGATACTTTAATTTTTATTTTATATAAAATATCTTTTTTATATCTTATTTCAGCAGTTTTAAAGAGAGCAACAGACAGACACCGAAGCCTTATAAGAGATTTTATAATTTAAAACATTTGTCAACATTAGATTTTTTTTGAAAGAAATTAAATTATTCGAAACAAATGGTTTATGTTTTAATAATTCGATAAATATATTTATGGAAAAAAATATTGGAAAAATCATTGAAGCACATTTAATAGTTTTAACGCTGGAACGGTTTATACCTTGAGACGATGAAATATTTCGTTATAGTTTTGCAATACGCATTCAAATATTCTACTAAATAGACAGCAAATTTTTTAGGTCATGTGCCAAAACTGACAAAATTGTGCTTTATAGGAGCCCATAATTCTAGACCGCTCTTGCTGAAATTTTCATAGAGTGTATCTGGGACCCTGAAAAGACTAATAGACTTTTTTTTCAATGGGAATAACGACATTTGAAGCTGGGCACATTGGAAGGAATAGTAGACTATTTTTTATTTAAGGAGAATTACGATATTTGAACCTGAGCCCACATTAAGTGACCCAAAATATATTTTTTTTATCTACATTTTTTTTTGTATTAATTTCATTTCAAAATCTCATGCGAAGTGAAACGTACTACCGACATGGCACTCTGTGCATCGACTGGAACAAATGGTAGTCTATTGGTGCAAGATCTATGCTATATAAGGCGAATGGGGAAGTACTTTCCATTCACCACTTGTGCGACATGTGATCAAGGATTATTATTGTAAAAAATCAATGTCTTATGTCTGGTTGCCTATTCTAGATCAATCCAATGGCTTGATGAGTCACGCCTAACGTTGTAGCAAGTTATGCTTAGGTTTGACACGAGTCTTCGTCCAAAATGGCTTCCAATTCGGCGTTTATAAAGGTTGGTGACTTCCTTTTTCCTTTCTTACTTCCAAAATTTTTACTGATATTTTTTTTAGACATCATTTTTAAAAATACCTTCGAAAACGGGTCTAACTAATTTAAAGGCGTTTTTCATAAAACCAATTGATTTCTTAATAAACCAAAAATATATTTTTTTGGCAATCATTGATGTCAAGCTTTTCACATACACAAATGCTCTATAAAAACTAGTAATATGTACAACTGACGTAATATTTAATCAGTTTTAATACTCGTATACCTAGTTTCAGTTTGAATTTCCTAGGAAAAATTCGTAATAAAGGTTTCTTTCTTTCTGTCTTTAGAATCAGTTAAGACTTTTGATGATTATTTTTTTTTTAAACTATTTAAATAATTTTTGACCACTTTTCAAAAAACATCTGTGGCCGCAATTTTAAAAGCTATGATATCATTGAAGATACTAATTTGTTTTGTTCAATCATTATCATTTAGATAAGTCTCCTACTTGTATCTTTAGTTTTTCTAAGAGTTTAAAATTTATACAAATAATTAAAAAAAAAAAAACAATTTAGGAGAAATCTTAAAGAAAACGCATTCCTCAATTCTGCGTACAACAAGCATCATCTTAAAGCATGAATAGAATCATTTAAAATGTTTGTAAGAAGGACAAAATATACTCAGCATTGCTCAGTTGCTTAAATCTGTTTTGAACTTCACATTTTTTTCAGGCTACATAGTGAAAAAGATACATTTATGTTTGAAAAAATATTGTAATAAATTTATGAGTATTTTTTAGAGTCACTTTGACTATGATTCTTTAAATAAAAAATAAGTTTTGAGATACCTAAAAGACAGATTATTTAAATACAGGATAAATTAAAATAAGACTATCCGTGGTGTCACACAAAAATCTCTTTTGAAATAATGAATAT
The DNA here is from genome assembly GCA_018903435.1 of Leucophenga varia. NCBI lineage: Eukaryota > Metazoa > Arthropoda > Insecta > Diptera > Drosophilidae > Leucophenga > Leucophenga varia. Next base: position 65,252 of record JAEIFJ010002259.1, on the reverse strand, counting down.
AATTCACAATTAGTTGTAACATTATTTACAAAGATAAATGTAGTTAAAACCAATTGTGAATTATATTTATAATTTCAACGAATTTTAGAAGGGATTTGAAACCAACTAAAAGAGACCACTGTGTAATTCCATGTCAAAAGTTTATAATGAAACAATCGAGAGCATCGAACGTTTTAGTTGTTTTTTGTACTCATTCTCATTTTGAGCACGAAATCTATGAGCCATGTATAGTTTGTAGAACGAGTTAAAAACTGGCATGAATAGAGTGAAAACGATAAATGAATACACTCATTTCAAATAAAAGGAAATGAATATAATTTATTTGTCAAATTCTTTAAATGGGCAAAAATTTTAAAACTTTTTGTAATAAATTAAATGAATTAAAATTAAAATACTCTACTTGTTAACGAAATGAATGAAAATTACAATAAGAATTTTTTTTTTTTGTCATATTGGGTAATAACGATGTAAATTTTTTTGTATGCATATGGAAATTTTTTTCTCCAATTTAATATCCATGGATATATTTGAAAGATGAAGAAAGAAAATTAATATACAATTTTATGGTCGAGGAATTATTCCGGTTATGTTTGTTTTTATGTTTCGAAATCTTTGTTTCTTAGGTACGAGTATGAAGTATGTACTTTGGATTGCGAATTTCGATTTGTTGTCGACATTTGGGTTTGACGCATTTTTTTTTCGCTTGAATGACATTTACGATGCGAACACGATTTTTCATAAAGGCACGTAGCCTAAGTCAGTCAACTAACTTAAAGCAACGATGACGATGATGATTTAAGCGGTAGAGTAAAGTCTAGAGTAAATACCAGAGACATAAAGACAACTTCAGAAATGTGCCGAACAAGAGTAGAAGTAGATTTGATTCACCGGAAGTTAAAAATTGCAATAAACAAATTTTTTTTTTTTTTTTTGGTGTGCTTTTCGTTTTTTTTTTTTTTTTTTATATTTTTTGGGGAAATGAATAAATGATGAGAAATAAAAATAATAATTTCATCTTGTGCATGAAAAAAAAATAAAAAAAAAACAATCAGAGAAAAAAATATTAATTTCAGACATAAATAAATAAAATCTTTAAATGTTTTTGGGACAAAATAATGTTTTGTAAATTATTTATGGACACGAAACATTGATATACATTAAAATACTTTTCAAATATTAATTTTTACGTACAAAAAAAAAAAAGTACTTCAAATAGACTTGGAGGAATTTTAAATACGAACAAGAATGAACGCTAAAGTCGAGTATGCTCGACTGCAAGATACGCTGTTGTATCCAAACTTTATGAACCTTAAGATCGGTTCTATTTTACTGCCATACCTCATTGAATTGAATTTTTATACAAAGACTTAAAAACGCGGGTATTTCTTTGTATGGGGGCTATACCTAAAATTTAGTTGGACCTACCCATACTGGTCTATTTCATTGGAATTATCCTACTCATAATTTATACTAAATTTGAACTGTCTTGAATTAAAAACAATGACGTTTTTATGCAAAAACCCAAAATTTTGGGGATTTTTTTTATGGGACTATACCTAAAATTTTGTTGGTCCCTACCCATATTGGGATATTTTATTGGGACTATCATAGACATAATTTATACTAAATTTTGATGTACATTTGTATCCTAAATGTACCTAAAATGTTGTTGGTCCTAGCCATATTGGGATATTTTATTGGGACTATCTTAGACATAATTTATACTAAATTTGAGCTTCCTAGAATAAAAAACAATGACGTTTTTATGCAAAAACCCAAAATTTTGGGGTACATTTGTATGGGGGGTACCTCTTAAAATGGGTCTAGAGAAAAACCGTTTGCAAGTGAACACTTGTCGGCTCTGGAGAGTCTAAGTTTCAAATATGGTGGCCTCATATCTCATAGTTTCCGAGATAATCTCTCTCATAAGGCAGACCCCATGCTGATCAATAATATATATTCTTTAAGTGGTCTATCTTGGCTCCTTCTGTCTGTTACATAGATTCGCATAAATTTAATATACCCTTTTACTCTTTGGGTAACCAAAACTTTAGTGGAAATGTTTCGGTGTCTCATTAAAGATGGGCGCGAGACGCTGGAACCAATGTTCGAAATAGAAGAAAAAAATCACGGGATGTGTGGGATCGGCAAAGATTACAAAAAAACTTGCCGGCGGGATGGGACATTCAACCCGAAAATAAAAAATTATATTTATTCATTGCATTATAATAAAATAGTGGCAACACTAAGTATAATTAAGGACTTAGAAAGATTTGAATAGACTTAATTAATAGAGTTTACATTATGTTTCTCTATTCTTTAATCCTTCGTATCGTCAAAAACAAAACACATATTTTGGAAACTGTCAAATTAATGTTAGCCAACCTAGCAGATGCTAATGGTGAAAAAGAAGTATCAGACATGGATGATAGCATTAAAGAAAAAGTCAATTCGTCGGGTCCCTCTGCTGGGTTTTACGATAGTACTTATACAGAAGAGCAATTTAAAACTGACCATGTCGAACAACAAATAATATATTAAAATATTGGCAGCACTGCTTTCAAAACAATTGTACTATGTGCAACAGCTTCAAGTAGAATTTTGGAGGATAGGTGTACTCGATTACTTGGCAATAATTTTGAACACATTTTGAATTAGAACCTTTAAAACAAGAATATCTAAATATTATATACACTTCATATCATTTAAAATGTGAAAAAAAAAACTCGTGACCCACGTGACCCAAGGGATGATTTCGTAAAAACTGCGAGATTGCCGGTAATGAGATATAATAATTTTTCAGCGGAAATGGTCGGATCGGATTCAAATATTTGGCCGCCCCACTCCTAGTCGAATGACACCGATGATGATCTTAATAAATAATATTGCAATTTTATATTTTTTAGATAATTTTGGACTTCTTGTTTACAAAATCATTTTTATTAAAACCAACTTTTTTGTGTAAATGATTTCGGCTTTTATTGAACCCCAACCGTTGCATCGGGCGTCAAGGTTAATGATGCAACTGAGAGCCTTTTTTATTTAAAGAAACTTCAAAGGGTGTAATTTGAAATTATCGAATAAAAAATCGTTCCCACTAATATCGTACAAGACTATGGAGGTAGGATAAGAACGAGCCGATAGTATTCTTAGTAAACAAAGCCAATAAGGCGCAGATGGAGGTGACCAAGACCAAATAGTGTTATTCACGTACACGTGCTATTGAATCCGTAATTTTTAATAAGCGTGGTTTTTGTAATCGGAGAATTTAAAAACACTTCTTATTTTTTTTTTTTTATATTTGTGAACTCTTAAATAAATTTTTTTTCAGTTTACACTCTAAGATTTCTTTTTACCTTTTTTATTTGTAAATATTTTTGTTTGTTTTTTATTTGTTGTTGTTGTTGTTGTTTATATTTTATTCAGTATTCACTTTTTGTTTTAAACAATTTTATGTACTTTTAATTATTATATTTATTTGTATAAATAAATTATTTATATAATTATGCAAATGCAAACACAATTTTATTTTATTTGTTTTTATTTCTTTTCATTTTTTATTTTTTTTTTGCCTTTTTTGCTTTCCAAAGCGCAGCTGAAAAGAGAAAAAAATTAAAATGCAGCTAAAAAAAAAAAAAAAAAAACAAAAAAAAAAAAAAAATGCAACTCAAACAAAATAAACAAAAGCAAAATTGCTTTTTATGCGGAAAATTGTAATTTTTTTTTTTACTTTGTTTTCTTTGTTTTTTTTTTTTATGCACAACACTTTTGGTTTGTTATATGCAAATTTTTTTAACAAACAAAAATTATCATAATATTTAGAACAAATTTTAATTGATTAATTTATTATTCATATATGTAAGCATATATTTTTGATTTATTTTATTTTTTCTTTGTTTAGTTTACTGCTTTTGGTTTTTTTTTTTTCGTTCTGTTTTTACTTTTAGCGTTTTTTTTTTTTCACTTCAAATTTTTTTTTTTTCAATTGGTTTTGTTGTTGTTTTTGTTGTAGCTGAGCGGCAAACGCACGCGCTCGTTTATACACATACATATACAAAAAAAAAAATACAGTTGAGAGTATGACTATGAATGTGTGTGTGTGTGTGATCGTTTATAAAGTGTGGAATAGGAAAACTGGAAGTAGCAGCAAACTGAAGCATGCAGAACAAAAAAAAAAAAAAATTATATACACACACACACACACACAGACACAATTGCACATAAACACCAAAAAGTGAAGTAGAAGAAAAAAAAGATAATAAATGCACTCACACAAATACACATGCAACACTTCTTATTTGCTTTTGAATATAATTTTTACTTTTATGATTATTTTTTTTGCTTTTTCGTAAAGCAACTTCTTTTTTAATTTTTTTTTTTCGTTGATTCTTTTTGCACAATCTTCTTTCTTCTTGATCTTCTGCTACGTTTCTTTCTACGTTTTACACATGCAGCTCAGCGATCAAAATTTCAATTGCACTCAACAAAAAAAAAAAAACAAAAAAAAACAAACAATATTATTTTATTTAATTTTTGAATATTGTTATTGAAAAATTGATTTCGAAAAAAAAAAACATTTCCAAAAAAAAAATTATTCACTTTGCTTTGTAAAGCATTCGAATGAAATTCGACGAAAAATCGCGGGAATGACGAATTAAACGTTAGCAACCGACAAATTACCGACAACGGCGTAGCTGAAACGCGCCTACACACACCAAAGCGACGACGACACATGTATGAAAAGTTGCTGCTTTACTTTACCCGCTTGAATGCGATAATTTGAATCGGGTTGCATAACCGTTTGAGTTAACGTGCAACGTGTTCGCAGTGAACATGTTGCATGCCGTTTGCATCGATGTTACTTCGAATATGTTTGATAAAGGATTGCAACTTTATTTTACTTAAGCAAAATATAACAAAAAAAAAAAAATAAATAAATATATAAAAGTAAAATAAAAATTTAAAAGTTTTAAAGACGATTAGTTATTAAACATACAGGGTGCTCCGTTATGTAGTTCCCGATGTATTTACTGCTATAAATTTGACATTCGAGACACACAGCCACTCTCAAAAGAAACTATGACCAGGGTAGTCATTTCTAATGTATTTTGGGTCGCTTAATCCGAATCTGAATTCAGAATTCAAAATTTTAATCGCGTTTTCAAATCCTTAAAAAGGTTTAGAAAAACTCGTTTGAAAGTGGTCTCTTGACGGCTTAGAAGAACTTAAGTTTTAAATGTCGTGGACATATCTCTTAAAGTCTTTTTTTTTCATGCGGTAGGCTTTAAGATGAATGATATAACGGACGTACAAACATAACTATTTCGACTCGCCTTTCAATGCTTTTCAAGAATATATATATATGTATACTTTATAGGGTCTATCAAGCCTCCTTCTGCCTGTTATATACATTTCACAAACTTAATGTACCTTTTTTCCCTTTCGGAAGAGGTTATAAAACAAATTATTGAAAAGAAAATCCTAAAAAGTGAATGTACTAATTTACTTCAAAACCTCTTCTTTAGCTTCTTCATCAATTTTTCCATATTAATTATTAAATTGACGATCAAATCTTGGTCAATTAACTGCAATTTGCTCGAAATCTTATATTCGAGCTGAATCAACAAGTCGAATACCACATTAAGTTTATAAACTTGTTCGGTAAACATTCCATAAAGATTTTAAAAGTTATTTAGGTACGAAGAACATGAAGGCCATGACAAGAAACTTATGTTTTTTTTTACCAAAACCCAAGAATCCTAGCATCATCTCCTTTAAAAAAATCACTCGATTTGATTTATATGTAGGCAATTTAAAATGAGTCCAAACCTAAAAAAGGGCTCGGAATTTTTAATTATATAATTTGACCCATACATCAGGACTGGAAGAATCAACGTCTTGTAGAGTTTGACTTTTGTTGTTCTCGATAAAGCTCTACTGACCGAGCCCAAAGTAACATCGGTTAACAAGAGTAATTCTTCGTCTAGTTTCCAAGCTGATGTCATTGTTCTTGGATGCTTCTGATCCCAAGTAGACGAAGTTTTCTACAACCTCGAAGGTAAAATTCCCTCATTCTTCTCCATCTCATCTTTAACATTGGTCGAGGCGTGTACACATGTAAGGCTAATGCTAAAAAATTTAGCTCTGATGCGTACAGCCGTAAACCTGAAGACGAGTCCGCGTAGTTTCCTACTAACCACGAAGCCACATCCAAATATGTGTTGCCTCTAATAGTAACACAAGATACCCTGTATCCAATCTTTACATAATTTTAGTTAAGTTTTGTCTTAATGCCATAATCTATTGTATTGGGTTTTCATAAAAAAAACTTAAAAAATGGTGTTAATTTGAATGGGGGCTGCACTTTTTTTTTTTTTTTTTTTGGTTATACCCATATTGGAATACTAAATTGGAATTGCCATAGGCATAATTTATACTATATTTAAAGTTACTAATAAAAGAAACAAAAGACTTTTAGGCAAAAAATCAAAATTTTGGAGTAGTTTGGTATGGATCTACCCCTTTAAATAGGGTAAGTAAAAAAGCGTTTTTAAGTGATCACTTGACTGCTTTGCAAAGTCGAAGTTTTAAATGTAGTGGCCCTATTTCTTATAGTCTCCGAGATAATCTCTCTCATACGGCAGACAGCAGGACAGACAGCAGGACAGACAGATGGACGGACAGTCAAACAAAGCTAGATCGATTCTATTATCAATGCTGATCAAGAATATATATACTTTATAGTGTCTATGTTGCCCCCTTCTTGGCTTTTCGTTTGGGTTTTTTTTATTTCCCTATGAATACATTAATACGTCTGTCAATGCAATGACACTTTGTACATTTTATAATCACGTGGTCCGGAAAGTACAATCGTATAGAACCACTCCTATAAATTATTTTTTATAATATTATGCATCTTGACGGTAAGCAAAAATTTTCTTCGTGTAATTTGCCGAAGTATTTTTGACTGTTGTCTTTGTAAAATGTTAATGATTTGTTGGTTTAGAAGTACCCCAGACTTTAAGACCATATGTCCAAATTGGTTTTATAATGCATTTATATAATAGCAATTTGTTGTAACATAGTCAACTTTGATTTATTGTTCATAAGCCAGTGCAATTGACGACATTTCTCCTTTATTTGGTTACTTTTTTTCTATATGTAGCTTCCAAGTCAGTTTGCTGTCAAGGTGGATTCCTAAATATTTAGCTGATTTTTTAATGGGAAAGTCAACGTTATTTATTTTTAGAGCAGTATTTGCATAAACTCGCTTGGTAGTAAAAATAACTTGTGTAGTTTTGCTTTCATTAATTTTTATCGCCCATTTGTCAAACCATTTGACAGTGTTATCAAGTGTGGCTTGAAGTGTACTACAGACTGATGTTAAGTTTTTAGGCGTCAATACAAGAAGAATTGTAATAATGCAATCATGGAAGAGGGTTGTAGGTACAGGTATCTGAACTTGTGAAATAAAAGTGTAATTGAAGATGCCGCAAACTTGCACAATTTTAAATAAAAATCGTCTTAGACTTTAAAAAAAAAGTGCGAACATATGTTTCTTTGTAACTTAGGATAAATTCGTTTGAGAATTTTTTAATTGAAAAAAAGACCCTCATGCCATAATTTGTCAAACTGCTTTCTCCATATTAAGAAATCTACCAATTTTTTTATCTTCTAGAAAACTGTGGTCACAGTTTCATTAACAGAGGCCCCAAAAACCCTTAGTTACCAAGTTTTAAATGAACTGATGGTCAAGAAATTTATGGAAAATCAGCCGCCATATGCTGGAGTCTGCCAATTGAATATTTTTTCAAATACCTTTGATAATATTGGTACAGACTTCTGGTTATATGAAGCAGCGACAGCAAAAATCCCGGTTTGAGTATTGCGATTATTTCTGCACTCCAAGTTCTGGGAAAATAGAGTATCTAACTTTTGAAAATATCCGCACCTTTCCAGCAAGTCCTGACCAATGTTGCGAAATCAGGTGGTCAACCCGAAGACTTGTTTACCTTGATACCATTAATAAGTTTTTTAATGGCTTCTTTAAGCGGTAGTTACGTTCCGAAGTTTAATATTATCAGAAAAGACACTAGATCGATTTTCTAGACAATATATGTACAGCCAGGTGGACTATTTTGAAAGACATTTTCATAGTAGTCAGCCAATACTGTCGATTTGTCATAATCTGTTTTTGCCCAGCTTCCATCTGTTCTCTTTAAAGGTGGGTTATGTCTTGTGGTTTGTCTTAATTTTTTGGGGCCTTCCAAAGGGAGTAGTTTGTGTATAAGGCTGGTGTAAGCATGACAGATAATTAAAACTAAGTTATTATTTTGTACTGGTGACATACATTTCATAATTTTAATATACCTCCCATATTCGTTTGGGAACAGGGTATCCTAAAAAAAATGCGCGAACAATCAAAAAACACTTAATCATCATGCCGGAAAGTTGCATTTGTTAAAAACCAGGCTCCCATTTTCGAAATTTTAAAATTTAATAATTTACTTTTCAAATAAATTTTTATAATCATTGTAATTTTCAAAAAGTTTAATTAACTAACAAATTTTTTTTTTTTTTTTTCGTAGACATTTTTTATTTGTTGCAGATCGTAATTATCCTTGCAACCTTTGATGTCTATCTCTAAAATCGAATCGTCGAAAGTTTTTGCGTAACTCTAAAATAGGAACTTGTGCTTGCAATAAAGGCTTTCCGGCGGTCGAAACTAGTTGAAGCACAACGCTTAAATGTCGAAGGATTTTCTTCTTACATGTTTTGTTCGCCAATCTCGAACGTTGCAAAAGCACATCTGCGTGGCATGGAATCAATGAGGTCCGTGGTTTGGGATGGCAAAAAGGAGGTACTTCCGTGAAGTTCACGCATCGCTGAAAATCTCTCAGAGCATCTGTTCCAAAGTTGGCTACCGTAAGGTACATTTCTGTCATCGTTTCTCCTAAAGCTGTACAGTGCAAGTACCTAAGGCCTCAGAACAACGCTCAACCCTATATTTTACCAGTGCAAACCATTCGATGTTTATGTCGCGTAGATGTTTTTATTAGGCAGGCCTACGAATAAAATTGTTAATGAGGACAGGGGAATAGCAGAAGTAAGCATTTAAAAACAATTTACCTGGCGACGGTATTTTCGCTTTTTAGAATCGCCCATTCTACACCACATGCAAGCGGCGCGTGTCAAGAGTTCTTGAGGCTTTATCCCACAATGCGTTTTGCGGTAGTCTCGTAGAAAAAATGCATTATTCGTCATGGGCCCCGGTTTGGAACATTTTTTACGGCGCGTTGCACAAGCCTTCTTCTTAGGTCGTTGGCAAGCCGGTTTCTTTGGGCATGCCGGTTTTTTAGGTCTACATGCTGGACGTTTCTTTTTACCACAAGATCCTCCTTTGCCTAAACCGGAAATATTCTATGAAGAAATTAAAATATAAAATGAACGCGTGAAAAAAACTGTCGTATATATTTTTTAATTTTTTTTTTACCACATTAAAAAAAAAAAAAATTATACAAAGAAAAGAAAATTATTAACAAAGAATTTAGATCTTTACTGCACGAGGTGAAAAATTAAAATGAATATTTAAGCTGTGAGATTACAGGATTTTTGATAGAAAGTTTTTGAAAAAATTCGAAGTGGCTCAAATCATTTTGAATACACAGCGTTCAAAAATTATTCATTGTTATGGAATAAATGTAAGCGTATAACAATTTTTAAATATATTTTTTTTATTAATTTAAATTTATTTATATTATTCTTTTAGCTGCTCAACAATTTGTGCGATACAATAAAAAAGTTGGAAAATAATAACGAAGTGAAGAAAACATCACCAAAGACTAAAAATCCGACAGTAGTCAAGCGTGAAGCTTTTAGCTGGGATTACGTATAGAAGCAACGAGAGAACTATAATTGTATGATAATACGAAGGCGCTCAAATAGCTCCTATTCCAGTAGTGCCTCTGTTCATCGTCTTTCCATTGACAAATCAAACATATCTGACTCAGAGCTAAGCAATACCAGCAGCAAAAAACTGAATGACGATCCTAGCAATTCATCTTCTTTTTTTTTATAAATCTACGCTCGTAGTGGCGAAAAGGTGGAAAAATAGTTTAAAATTTATTTTAAAAAAAACAAATCATTTGGTTATTATTACCCTAACTCGAAGATCATAATCGTCTTGTTTTTTTAACTCGTGGTTTGGGGATGGCTAAAAGGAGGTACTTCCATAAAGAACCTCCTTTTTCTGGCAAATATATTATTTTGTGTAAGTTGACGACGAACTATAATATCACTATTCGGCAGATTTAATTCTTCTTGAATTTGTTTTGCTGATGCTAACGGATTAATCTTAGCATATCGCACAATTTGTCTATCTTTCAGCTGATTAGTTTTAAATCTGCCCCCACGTTTTTCAGGCTTCTTCTTGAATTTATGGCGTTAAATATTATTGGACCTGTGTATCCAACAATATTCTCAATTTCTTTATAAGTTTTGCCTTGATTTCTTAGCCTTACAATCAAATTTCTCTCTTCGGCCGAGCAATGCCTTTCTCTACCCACTAAAATAAAAAAAAAAATTATAATTCCAACAAAATTCAATCAGTAAGATATAACAAAATTAATGAAATTTACTGTTGACACTTTATTGTATAAATTTATGCCCCGTTTCCATTAGGCCGAATTCCGCGTTAGCGTTAAAAACTCGACAAACTCGCGTTAAATCGTATACAAAACGATAGGCAGTTAGGTATGGAAAAAAGTCGCATTCATTTTGAACGCGACTTTCAATAACACGCGTTCAAACCGATTTCACACCAATTTCAAACCGATTTCTCTTATCGGTTCGAATAATTTGGCAATCGTAAGTTCGCATATTTATGAAAACAGCTGATAAAGTAACCGCAAAAAATAAACATTTACCCGAACGTTTCAGCTGCATACATCCAAATGACGGATTACCTTTTCATGCTCGTATTGGACAGCAGTTACTAAAGCACCAACACCAACGTTCATTCGTTTGATTAAGGGGTTATATACAGTTAGGATTTTCAAAAAATCGATTTTTTTTTGCATTTTCTTAATATATATATATATATCTGAGTATACACACACAAAAATTTCAAATCGATCCGACGAATATTTCCGAGAGATCTCGCGCCGAGAGATCTCGCAGTGCTTTCAAAACTTAAAACGCGTTTTTCTCGAAACGGTGTTTTCAAAGTTGGTGAGCAAGATTTCTCAGAAACGGCTGAACCGTTCGGTCTGAAATTTTTACACAAGCTTCTTAACTATATTTTTTAGTAATTAATCGAAGGATTTCCCCATCCGATGAAAATTTCTTATTTTTTTAAACAATTAAAGAGCCGAATTTTGGTCAAAAAATCGAACCTTGTGCTTTGAGTATTTTTTTGCATTTTAGATGATCCAGTCCAGAGATATCGTGCTCACCGCAAGAGCACTTTTTTGCGGACCTCTGCAAAATTGGCAATATCAACGTTCCCGATAATTATTTTTGGCAATAAAAAATATGTGAATATAGTTTAAGGTTGTCATAATACACCTGACAAGTTTCAAATCAATAAACCAAATAGTTTGTTTAGAAAAAATTCTTGAAAAATGCCTTTTCTTCGACCTCCTAACTGTATATAACCCCTTAAAAACGCCATTTTTTTAACCTCTTACATTCAGCACTACAATTTCCATGAACGGCCAATTTTCAATGCATCTCTTTAAAATCGTCAAAAACAATTAAAATTCAAGCGAAAGTAACGGAATTTTTTTCGCTATTCTCTTCTTTGCATTCTATTCTAAACAAACAGTTGCCATCCCTGTATTTTTAAATGGAAAAAGTACCGTTTTTTTTGGTTTATATGTATGCGTGTATGTACAACAATGTACTTAGCAGAGTTGTCATGCAACCGTTGTTGTTTGGCGGAGAAATTATTTAAAATTTTCTTTGGTTTAATTTAAAAAGTATGATCACAAATTCGATTTCTCTTTTTATATTAAATAAACTTTTCAAGGTTGGATCATAAAAAATTTTCATTCATTCAGATATTAGGCAAAACTGACTTCGAACAATGAAATCTTTCAGAGTTCTGTCACACCAATATTGTATTTAAGAGATTTACAATGCAACCAAAGGCAGACGAGAAATAAAGGTTGTCCAATATTATTAAATATTTATTTATAATAGTTAGATATAACATAAATTAACACTAACTTTTTCTAAAGCGCTGGCTGAAAAGCCCTTCGGCTTGGTAGAGCTATTTATGAACTATGTAGTTATGATTAAATATTTACATATTTATATATTTGCGTATTTACATATTTAATTTACAATTAATTTAATTTACTTTAGGGTTAAAGGAGTGTGTTTTTTTTTTTAGGAATTCGATTACTTTGGAGATGTTTTCTATGGTTGGGTTTTTAAAGGATGGATATGGGGCACCTGTTTTGGAAGATTTGGTTTTTGAGGTGGGAAGTTGAGGCGAGATAGTGATGATATGTTTAATACATAGTAAGGTCATCTGTTGTATGGCAGTTAGGGCAGGGTAGGATGTTGCCAGGGTTGTAGTAGTGTTGTTGCGTAAACCGTGTGTGTCCTAGTCTGAGTCTAAGTATTTTAATTTGGTCGCTGCGTTTGGATACTTTTGTCCAATATATTGTATTATAAATTACTTTAAAAGTTAATATTAAACATTTTTAAAATTAAATGACAAATTAATTTTATAAAAGAAGAAATTGTACAGGAATGCTTCAGAGTTTGGTAGTAGTTGCCTCTTTAATGCTTAAGTCAAAAGTCTTTCTTCAATTTGCATTACTTAAGCCGATTTATAGTACGTCGCGATGTCATCCGGCGCTAGTTCATTTCAACAATGGCTCAAATCCTTTACTGCAATCTATTGCCAATATCCTCTTTCAGAACGATTGTATGCAACTTCCTGCGACAAAACGAAGTTAGCTAAAAAAAAAAAAAAAAAAAAGCGTTCACAAAAGCAACGAACATAAAAATAGATTTTACAAAATTCGAAACAAGAAAAAAAAAAAAAAACGGAAAAAAGAAATATGTGACAAATGCTTTTTAACAATTTTGTGGTAGTAAAAAAAAAAAAAATTGAAAAAAATGTAACCATTGATTTGTTTTTTTGCCGCTGACAATAAGCATTGCGGAAGCGTGAGTTGTTAAAGGATGGTGGTGGACATTGCTTTCTGTGCGCTTCCGCTAATCATTTTATATTTTTCTGACACATATGCATGTACCATGTAGTGTATCTAGCTACATGGAATGCGTTGATACAATACACATTTGTTTAGACCATGTTCAAAGGTGCTTAACTGCTTTTCCATTGTTTGAGAAATTGTTTCATTTTTTTTCCTATTTTTTTATTTTTATGCCCCGTTTCCACTGAGCCGCGTTTTGTTATCGAGTTAACAGTTTATCGCAAAAACGCGAAACAGTGTTTCCATTGCGTTTTAGCGTTAGCGTTCGAGTTCAAACAGCTGATTTTGTTCGTTACGTAGTAAACAAATTATACAGCGCTAAAAAAAAAATTTTTTTTAAATTTTGTTTTTTTAATCAAATGAATGTCGAATACGAGAATGAAAAGGTCAGCCGTCTTTTGGATGACGCGTCTGGGTAAATGTATATATTTTGCGGTTACTTTGTCAGCTGTTTTCATAAATATGAACAACTTACGATTATTAAATTATTCGATCCGATAAAAGAAATCGGTTTGAAATTAGTTTGAACGCGTGTTATCGAAAGTCGCGTTCAAATTGAACGCGACTTTTTCCCGTACCTAACTGCCTATCTTTTTGTATACGATTTAACGCGAGTTTGTCGAGTTTTTAACGCTAACGCGGAACGCGGCCTAATGGAAACGGGGCATTAGTTTAGTTTATGCAGAACTATTGAATGTATTAAATATTTTTTCGGGAATTTTTGATGGATATTTTTAAAAAAAGAAACTTTTATAGTTGGAAAAATACTGATCTCTAGATTAGAGTGACAAATACGTTTGGGTAACATGTAGCCACTTTGTGCAACTCTTTAGAATCAATCAGCTGTTGACACTTTGATTTTATTTGGTTATTTGAATAACTTGCTTTTTATTATCAACACTAGGATTACACCGAGGCAATGATTTTTTTTTAGTCAAGGTCATATGCACTATGCGAAATTTTACCGGTTTATCCTTTTCCGACCTATAGCCAATCCACGTGACAGATTTATCTAAATTTTTGAATTCTAATATTTCTGTGTACTTAAAACATTTTTAAATATTAAGTATTGTCAGAATATATCCTTTTGTTTCAGGACTCGCACAATTGTATCAGTCCGGTTTAATTTAATCCAAATAAAAAAAAACAATCTCTTTGAAACAATGTTATTTATTTTTATTTTTCAGTGTGGTATTTTAAGAAACAATTTTTTTTTTACTAAGATATAAATATACCTGACATTTTGAACAATATGTACGCGTCCTTGAATTACATCCGACAAGTCGGCAGCTTCTTGCTGATAACAAATCATGCTCAAGAGGCCAGTGATTGTATCCATCAAGTCTTTTGTCTTGGCATGGTTGTTCGGATGGACGATATTTTTTGGCAACATTCTGGGGTTGTTCATCTTCATCTACAGATGCATATTCAATATTTTTATTTTTATCTATAGCTACTAGTTGTTTAGCTAATGCTATTTTAAATCTTAAAAAGTCATGAGTATTTTTCAGAGTTTGGGAGTTCATTTTGCAATGATCTCTGTATTGCATCCAGGAGTTTTAGCACACAAGATCAATGAAATGAATAAACACTTTTAAGGTCCATTTTCGAGTTTTAAAAAAGACCTGTACGATTCCATTAATTGATCGCAAACATCAACGCCGCCCATACTCTTGTTGTATTCCCTGACGATTCTTGGAGCTGGAACTTCCACATACTTTTTCTCCTTTTTTTTCCCAGCGTTTCACGTGTTCAACTGGGCCACACCCGTAAGCTGTAGATGCAAGAACCACCGACTTTGAATCATTCCACTGCACCACAACAACATTGTCTTTACTGTGACAAAATTCCTCCATATCACCCCTTTTCATGTGTTTCTCATTCGTAAAATGTACGTTTTTTATTTTGTTCCTCATTGTTGTTCCTGTAGCATAGATTCCACGTTTCAAAAGAGCTTGTAGTAGTGGTATTGTCGTGAAATATCGGTCAAAAAACAGTTTGGAGCCTTTAGGAAGTGTTTCAGCCAAACGCAAAAAAAGCGTGGTCCTAAGCCTAAATTAGAGCATGGTAGTGGTGTAGTCTTGCCTTGATAAATCTCAAAATCGAGGACCAGTCCCTCAGAGGTTGTTAAAACTTCGTTTTTCAATCCCACTCCTCTAGGTTTATTTGGAAGGCTTTGTCTAACAGGGCACCGGCCAGTAAATGGTATCATTTGTTCGTCTATTGAGTAATTAGCGTTGCTTTTCTTGGAATATTTCTACAAGCAGATCTAACACGTTCAAGTAACGGATTTATTTTCCAAAACATGTTTGATTGTTTCTCTGCATCAAGTACTTCATTGTTGTCCACCACATGTAGACACATGCGCAAGAGAAAGAATCGATCACGACTCATAGTATCAGCTACAATAGGGAGTCTTGTGGTTTGCTCCCAGTACATGCGTAGCCTTGGATAACGAATACAGCCAATCGCAATGACGATACCAAAAAAATTTTTCATTTCAGCTATTGATGCTTCCTTTGCCCTTCTCGGCAACATGGTACCTGTTTGTGTACTCCGTAACTTTTTTCAAAAACTCATCATTAAAATACACAGAAAAATAATGATAAGGGGTCTCTATTGGTGTGTCCGTGTCCGTAGCTGCACAAGAGCTGCTTTCCAACTGAATCTCAAACGGTTTTCTTTTCCAAATATCACGACGATTGGCAGTTTGACTTACATCTGGTGGTGTCTCTGATAGAGCATTTACTTCTTCTTCATTGTCGCTTTCCTTGTCTGTCGAATCATTAATTAAAACGGGTTGCAAGTTGTATCCGCATAATCATCATCACTACTAAAATCTTCCAAGTCCGAATTTAAAAGCTCAGCTAAGATATCGTCTTCAGTTAGTTTACCTTAGAAGTAGAACAATAAAAGTTGGGATATTTTTATAGTTTAGTCCTAACACGCATAATTGTAGCACTTCAAACAAATTTGACGTAAAATAGTCAAAAATCATAAAATAATTATGAAGTTACACTTTACATACAATATTTACTATTTTTTTTCTTATTGAAAACACTTGTTTGATAAAATATTTCACAATTTAAATAATTTTAATTTTTATGCAAACTTACCCTTTCGACTTATTTTTACAAATGCGCAAAGTACTCAGCAGAAACTACGAAATTAATATGAAAAAAAATCATATCGGTTCTTCCCAATAATAAGCTGAGAGAGAGCATAAACAATTGTGTTTTGGCGGTCTTTTCGCATAACGTTATATTTTGAAGAAATTAGAGAGACTTAGGCCGCGTTCGCCTCGTTCTTCTTGCCTTAAAACTCGACAAACTCTCGTTAAATCATATACAAAAAGAATAGGCAGTAAAAAAGTGCCGTTAATTTTGAACGCGACTCGATAACACGCTTTCAAACCGATTTCACACCAATTTAAAACCGACTTCTCTCTTATCGGTTCGAATAGTTTGCAATCGTAAGTTGTGCATATTTATGAAAACAGCTGACAAAGTAACCGCAAAAAATTAACATTTACCCAAACGCTTCAGCTGCATACATCCTGTCGACGGATTACTTTTACTCACAGCAGTTACTTAAGGAACAACACCTACATCCATTCGTTATATTAAAAATCTGCATTAAAAAAAAAAAAATTTTTTAACCTGTACAATTTTTTTACATAACAAAACAAAATCAGCTGTTTTAACTCAAACGCTAACGCTAAAACGCAATGGAAACACCGTTCCGCGTTTTTCGATAAATTGTTAACGCGATAACAAAACGCGGCTCAATGGAAATGCGGCATAATGCCGTTAGCGTTAGCGTTCGAGTTAAAACAGCTGATTTTGTTTGTTATGTAGTAAAAAATTGTACAGATTAAAAAAAATTTTTTTTTTTTTTTTTTGAAATGCAGATTTTTAATATAACGAATGGATGTAAGTGTTGTTGCTTTAGTAACTGCTGTCCAATACGAGCATGATAAGGTAATTCGTCGTTTGAATATATGCAGCTGAAGCTTTTATGTAAATGTTTGTTTTTTGCGGTTACTTTGTCAGCTGTTTTCCTTAAGTATGCACAACTTACGATTGCCAAACTATTCGAACCGATAAGAGAAATCGATTTGAAATCGGTGTGAAATCGGTTTGAACGCGTGTTATCGAAAGTCGCGTTCAAAATTAACGCGACTTTTTCCCATACCTATCTGCCTATCTTTTTTGTATACGATTTAACGCGAGTTTCTCGAGTTTTTAACGCTAACGCGGAACGCGGCCTAATGGAAACGGGGCCTTAAACTTACCCGCACAATTGTGCGTATACGGTCGGAAAGGGTTATGAGGCCAAAATTAATAAGCTAAAACGAAGCAAGATATTTAAGTTTGGTTTTTTGCATTCGGTTTAAATAATCATTAAGTATTAGATTTACAAGAAAGGTGGGGTTAGCACCGCCCCCTTTTGTTAAAAAAAAAAAACACTTTTTTTTATTCAATTTGTATAACAATATTTTATTTGAATTTATTAAACACGAAAAAAATAAAAACAAAGCGCATTCGTCCTGCAGTCCTGCAATGAATAATAATTAAAAATATATTGTAAGTAATGTATTTTGTATACAAACCTTTTATAAAAATTCAGGCTCTTCGTTTTCCAGCTCAATATTGTATGGAAATTCGAAAAGATTATCAATTTCAAAGAAACTGTTTTGATCCTCGGATGTGTCGTGCGAATTTAAAGGGCTTTCTAATAAATTCAAAACCTCAACAGAAAGACACATCCTCTTCTGTCATTAAATTCGTCTATTCAAATTTACTGAGGATATTATTGAATCGGAAGTATTCATTGCTCTTTGAAACACGTCTGTGGAACTTTGTATTCTATTTCCTTTTCTTGCGTGATGATGGCGATCAGACTTATAATATTTATTCCGCGATTCTGCTCCTTTCTCTCCAAAATATCCAATGCGCAGAACAGTATTCTGGATAATGTCACTTGCGTGAACCAGAATCTTGTGTACTGTTGCGGTCATTGGCAACCAAAGATATTTGTCGTTGGTTAATTCTGCAGTATCATAGCAACAGACTTGAAATTTCTCAACAACTATTGGCAACTGACATGAAAGGCATATTAAAATTATTCTTAAATTTCCAATGAGCTGTTCGTCGCTGCCAGTGATATTTGAGGTTCGCAAAATGCACGGCGAGCAGTATTTCCATCGTTAGTACTGCCAAATCCACCAACTTTTCAACGAAAGGTGTTCTTAAAATAGGTCTTGAATTTCTTTCTTTCGTTGAGAAACCCTCCTTCTTGCCGTCTTCCTTTAATATTCTCCACTTCTTCACGCGATATTTATAACCTGCACGCAAGATAAATTCAATCTTTCCGCTTTTTCAATATAATTTTGCAAGGTATCAAGTTGGAAATTTGATCTTTCAAATATTGGTCTTCCTTTAGAATGCAGTTCTTGCTCTCTTTCATGAATTCCAACTTTAACGGTCGACAAAATCGAATTGATTGTGGTGTGCGATTGTTTCATAAAATATTTGTTGATGCATCTATCAGTCGCAAGGGAGTGTCTGTTGTAGCAAAAATACTTGAGTCAAAACCAGAAAGTTGTCCTCCCAAACGACTTTTTGGTTATAGTTCGATTGCCCAGAACTTCCATCAAATCCGTAGCTTAAAATAAGATCTGCCGCTATAAACTCCGTACCCTGATCTTGCATAAAGGATACATATCGCATTGCTTTTTCTTACATTGATCTCTTATTGCCATAGATTGCTCTTTTGTGAAATTTTGATCTAAAAGCAGAGCCAATGCCTCATTAGGAGAAATAGCTTCTGGCTTTTTCATCGGCGCGATTAAAGCTTAGCGCATATATTTCGCTTTTTCCGGACATTTCGAAAGAACAAGTTAAACACTTGCAAGGATGACTTGTCTATTCTTTCGCGCAGCCAGGCTTGCTGCATGTATTAGCAAAGCTATATTGCCTTGTTCCATTCTCGCAAGATTTGCAGCGCGCCTTCTGCGTTATCTGTTGCTTTTAACAGTGTATGGCAGTGTAGGTCGGCCCACTGGCTTTACGTTTCCGATTAAATTTACGACTGTTTGAGAACCAAGCCCATCTGCATGATTGCGCCGGAACTGCTTTATATTAGATTTGCAAATCATCCACATTGTGCTCAAGCGGAAGCAAAATTTTCTGTTTGTATGCACCAAAAGCTCTTTTTTGAGTTCCCAATTTCACTTACGGTCAGAATTAAAAAATATTACAACAACGATCTTTTTTGCGTTTTTTCACTCGCTTCATTTCACTTGCAGAACAATTCTGCATTAGTATATTTGAGGTTAAGTCCTAAAAATTTTAATTTCACGCTAAGTGGTTAAAAGTGGCTTTTTTAAAAACAATCATTTAAACGAAAATTAAATACTCCCCAACACACAATATTTTTCATGAATGGACTTCTCTGGACTCATTTTGTATACCTTTTGAAAAGTGTCACCTAATGAAAAATTTTCGTTTGTTAAACTACTTTTACATTATTAAGGGGACAGCACGACTAATTTCTACATTTGACACACACAAACACATAATACAAACCACACTGATTCGAACTCATTATAAATTTTTTGTAATTTTAATGTTGCTTTGCGATTGCAACAGCTGTGTTTATCAGCTGATATCTTCGTAGTGGCGCCATCTATTGTGAAACAATCTTTTTTAATGCGTTGCACTCGAAAATATTTTAAATTGGTGACTTTCAAAAATTTCCTTTAGCGATATGTAGGTGGATTAAAGTAGAGTAACATTTTTCTATGGCAATTGTTGTTGGTTTTGCAACATTTGTTTTGCATTTTACTTAGTTGCCTCACCTTAGCTGCACTGTTGCCAACTCTTATCCGAAAAAATCGGCTAAATCATGAAAAAAAATCAACCAAAATAAGCTAAATTTGTTAACAAAATAAGCTAAAATTAAGCTAAATTTTTTAAAGTATGTTTAACTTTTAACTTTAACTATTCTTAGAAGTGCTACAATATAATCTAAATCAATTTCATCATCGACATTATTATAAGTCTGGTTTGTTCCGATCATTCTTAAATATTTTTGAGGTACTTCGTAATTATAGCAACATTTGTCATTCCAATGGAGTCCGTAGCTAGATATTAAACAATAATGAAAAATAGAATAAAAATTTTGATTATTTAATTAAAGCGAGTACAACCTTATACACAAAATTGAATTTACTGTGTCTGAGTGCAATCTATTCCAAAGTTTGCATTTACAATGTTCATTTGACTGAACATTGGCACGAAGTACATTGTCGACGGAAAATAAATCGATTTTTTGCATTATTTCAACGTTGTCGGGCAGCCTAAATTATTAAACATAAAATTCTTTTCCGAAATTCTTGTGACTGCCGATTTAATCGAAAGCCACCTAGTATCGGCAACTTTGGGAATTTTCAGCGGTTCCTTTTGTATTATCAAATAAAAATTATACGATTAAATGAAAGTGAAACTTATTTTTTAAACATTAAAGACAAACACAAAATACATTTATCCAAGTTAGTACGCAGACATCATAAACATTGATGTAAACTACTAACAGAAAACTACTATTGTAATGAAGTATCAATAGCTCTGGGATTCGATCGTCGCGTGTCCAAGGATTCGCTACAGAAACTTATAAAAACTTCCAAGTTTAAAGAGAAAACACAATTTATTATTATTTATTATTTTAAAAATATTTTATTCAATACTTAATTATTAGGTTTTAGGATAAAACCGGCCAAATATTATGGATGTAATATGGTGTAGAATTTCGTGTGTGTATGTTTGTATTAGTGTATGTGGGTGTGCGGTTATGTGGGCTTATGTTAGTGTTATGGTTAGTTTTGATTAATTTATACTGGTAGTTTCGGTGTGGTGTGTTTTCGAGTTAAGATGTCACGTGTGATTGCGAACGTGCGATAGGGACGCATAAAACACTCCGCGTACCAAAAAACCAGATGTGCGAGCGGGACGCACTGAAAAGTTATGCGAACTACGAACGGACGTACGAAAGAGACGCAGGAAGCACTACGCGGACCACGGTCTAGATGTGCGAGTGAGAGAAACAGAAAACACTACGCGCACTACGAAACGGACGTGCGAAAGAGACGCACGAAGCACTACGCGGACCGGACGTGCGAGATAGACGCACGAAAACACTACGCGAACAACTACTCGAAACTACCGAGACGACTTTTAAGTCGATGTTACCTGAGCTGCTGCTCGAACACAATTCAGATTTTCTTCCTAGTGCAGCGCCTTTTATACCCGTTCGGAGCTGCGCGACGCTGCTGAGCTGAGCTTTGTCAGCTGTGCTTCCAAATCAGCCGTGGCTACAGCTGATAGTGTTGTCAATGATCGTTTCTCAATACCAAAGTCCGTTACAAACGTCCGTTAATATTTAAATATTTATAACGTCTATTTCAAACGTCCGTTAAAAACGGCCTTTACAACTGTCTGTTAATCTATTTGTCCGTTAATATCTAAATATTTAAATCTATTTGCATTATCATATATTTACTTATTAATTCATTAATATTTAATTCTAAGACCCTAATGGCCACCTGCAAAGAAAAATTACATACATTGACAAGTCCTGGTTGCAACTTCGTTACACTATATATTATACCTTTTCGTTATTTATGCATTGGTAAATCTTTTTATATGCCATTTGCCGCATACAACTTTTTGAAAACCAGTTGTACGTTTCATGTACTAAAAATTCCAAATATTCAGGCAAATGTTGTGCGCAAGCGTAACTTGCATTTAACTAAGAAAAGTGATGGAGCATCCTTTTTAAGTTCCGTATAAACACTCTTGTTAGTGCCTACCAAAACACTTGCGTTATCGGTACCAATAACAATTAAGTTTCCGATGCTTAAATTCCAATGCTGAAGTTCCTGCCGTATAGCAGCTGCTAGTGTCACAGCATCACCAGCCTCAACGTTGAAACTACTTTCCCCTTCTTTCTACTAAAATCGTTTACAGCAATACCTATACAAATGTATAAAAATATTAGTTATAGCAAGAAATGATCGAATATAAAAATATATTCACATAATAAAACTTACCAAGTAGTTTTGTAATGCTTAAGTCAGTTGACTCGTCTATCAGAAAACTGAACTCAAATCGTCGCGAAAATGTGCTGCCAGTACATTTTTTATGATGCTTTTTATGATGTATTTTAATATTAGTAGTTGCACTACTATCTTTAAACTGCTGCGTACACAATTTACCCAAATAGCCGTGTGTTGAGCTATAAAAAGGCTGAATGCCGCCTCCCGTTCGTTAGTTTTTGTGGGCAGCGGCCCAGACTCAATTTTTTGCTGCTTTACCAAGCAGCTTGTTGCAGCTTAATGCTTTTTAGCGGTGGCGTGCGCCTTTAATTCGCACAATTTAGCGGAAAAGGTGCACTTGCAATACTTGCAATAAGCCCTTGCTGTATCGGTCAAATCCTTTCCAATCCAGTCTTTAAAATCTGGCATTTGAAGCTACGCGTCACGAAAGTTTTGCTTGTATTCTTTAGGCTTATTTCAACAACATTTAAAAATCACTTTTGCATTACTAAAGTTTAGTGTTTAAAAATGTGTTGTCAATTTGTACACTATATATAATATGTTACATGCGTGCAAAAGAGAAAAACTGGTGCTACATTAACATCAATGCTAAAAAAACATTGTCGCTTGCAGAGTTGTCAACGGGCTTTTTAAGACGAATAGAAATAAAAAATCTAAAAAACCAAAAATCTGCCAAAAATAAGCTAAACATAAAAAAATCAAGCTAAAAAAAATCTGCTATCAGCTAAATCGGAAAAAATCAGCTTTTGCCCTTTAAAATAGGCTAAAACTACCTGAAAATCAGCTAAATTGGCAACACTGCTTAGCTGATATCAAAACGAATACTTACATTTGCTGCGAGATATTAGAGATCAAATATTGTGCAATAAAAGAAAAGAATTGAAATTGTATAAGGTAAAAGAGGGTTATTTTGTGCCGGGATTTATTTTTGGATCATCACTTTCTTAAAAATGCATATTGTTGCAATAATAAATATTTTTATTTTTTTTTTCTGCTCCCTGAGTTGAAAAAAGTTTTGATGAAAAAATCTTTTATTTTTTTAAAATTCATATCTATCTATAAAAATTTTTAAACAATTTTTTCGGTCAAAATTTCTATCAAATTTTTTTGTTTCTAAGATTTTAATTGATGCTTTTACCATGATAATTTAGAGATACACCTATGAAATTCAAAAGATATTCCTTTGTTTGTCTTCTTTGACACATAAAATTTTCAAAGTTCTAGCTTTTAAAAAATAAAAAACATGCTAGCATTGCCAGCACTCAAAAATCTACAACAGAACGGCTTAGCGTAAGGTCGCCTTTGTGTGATTACCGTTGGCACAGCAACATTTTTTAGCGATTTTTTTTTTTTTTTAATTTTATTTAATTTGCTTATTTGTATTGAGTTTATAAAAATGTAGGGTGTTATATGTATTATATATTATTGTTAAATATATAAAAAATAGTACATTCAGCCCTAGTCAAACGTTATTACACATTCAACAAAAACAGCTTCTTCCTATTGTTGCTATTGTTGTCAGACAATAATGTGTGTTGTTGTTGTAAGCCTTGATCTATTCTGAACCGATTGAAGTCTAATTGGAAAAGATAACGGTATAACGGAAGTAATGAGTAGCGGTAGTCAAAAGTATTTACACACATTTTTTTTTTTTGCTTCAAAAGTATTTACACAAATCTTAAACTTGAATATCTTGGTCTTTATTGAGATAGCTATTAAATCTTATAGTGTAGGTTGTAGGTCTCGTCGAGAAGAAGAAAACTGTATACTTAGAATTTTCGGGGGACCCTCAAAATCTGGATCTACGGTCAAAAAACAAATTTTCATTACTTTTTCACATAAAGAGCAATATCTCTGTAAATTTCAAACCGATTATATTTATTTATTAACATTTATTAACATGTTTTAGAAAGAAAAAACTTTGGCCTTTTGAACTTTACACATAATATTTTATATATAATAAGTAATGTCGTATTTTTTTTCAATAGATGGCGACTCTTTAACATATCTTAGGTTGTACTAATCGCATAGGGTCATCCTGTACGGCGATTTAAAGAGGACACCCAGAGCTACAAGGACACCCAGACTGTATTGTGATCATATGTTTCAGTCTCAAGGTATAGCGCGCCAAAGATGGAGTCCACCAAGCAAGAATTACGCCATATTTTACATTTTTACTACCTGAGAGGTAAAAATCCAACGAAGGCGACCGAAAAAATTGTGAAGTTTATGGGCCCGATGCTGTAACGATTCGCACAGCACAGCGTTGGTTCAATCGATTTCGTTCTGGTGTAGTGGATGTCAAAGATGTACCCCGTACTGGTAGGTCAATCCTCGTAGAAACCGGCCAAGGACTGGGTATAAGACATACAACCATTTGGAAACGTTTGCAGAAGATTGGATTTCAAAAAAAGCTGTATGTTTGGGTGCCACACGAAATAACGCAAAAAAATCTTTTTGGATCGCATAAACGCTTGTGATACGCTGCTGAAACGGAACGAACCTGACCCATTTTTAAAGCGGATGGTGACTGCAGATGAAAAGTGGATCACTTACGATAACGTCCAGCGAAAAAGGTCTTGGTTGAAGCGCGGTGAGCCGACCCAAACCATCGCCAAGCCCGGATTGACGGCCAGGAAGGTTTTGCTGTGTGTGTGTGTGGTGGGATTGGCAGGAATCATCCACTATAAGCGGTCAAACTATGGCCAGACGCTTAAAGCAGGCGATCGACCAGAAGCGTCCAGAATTGGCCAACAGGAAGGGTGTAGTGTTCCACCAGGACAACGCTCGGCCTCACACATCTTTGATGACCCGCAAGAAGCTACGGGAGCTCGGATGGGATGTCCTTCCGCACCCACCGTATAGTCCGGACCTGGCACCAAGTGATTACCATTTATTCCGGGCCATGCAAAACGCGCTTGGTGGTACTACGTTGGCCTCAAAAAAGGCTTTCGAAAACTGGTTGTCTGAGTTTTTTTTCAAATAGGGAGGGGGTTTTATAAGGGGGCATAATGCAGTTGCCTTCTAAATGGCAACAAGTTTGCGAACAAAACGGTGCATATTTGAGTTAAATCGGATAATTCTAAGTATGTTAAATAAAGCGTCAAAATTCGACCACAGATACGATCGTACCTCTGTGTATTTTCAAGACAAACTCAATTTTTTTTTTTTTTTCCAAACTTTGTAACGTTATAGTAGCTTGGTTATTTTGTTTGGAAGCTACCTTTATGGCAAAGGGTTTCTTAAATTACACAGAGTTAAGAGTAAAATGAATGGTTAATGGACAAAATCCGACAATAATTAACCAAGTTATTTAACTTTAACTTTAATACTCGCCGCAAGAAATAAGCGTATCCCCAAGTTTATAACTGCTGGGCAACAACAATTCTATTTTTTAAAAAATGCCTACTTATTAATAAGTTTCATTTTTATGTATTTTGTTCATAGTTATACAAATTTTTGAAAGATATTTAAAAAAAAAAAACAAAACAAGAAAAAACGTTAACTTCGGTGGAACCGAAGCTGAAATACCCGTTACACATCACTTTTAATAGTTTATATGTTCACCAGGTGCTAAGATTAAATTTCACGATGAATTTGGTCAAATTTGTATGGAGGCTTTATGTTATATTTGCCCGATCCTTACCATATCGAAAGTGTTCACTTAGGTGGACATTGGAATTGATTTTACCAAATTTAATTGAATTCATTCAGAAATAGTAAATGTTTTCATATAAAAACTCGAAAATGGGCGGTAAGTTTGTATGGAGACTATACTTAAAAATGGGAGTGGCGCCTAAGATTTGATATTGGATGACATAAAAAGTGTTCTTACCCTATTTGGATTATATATATTCATAAATAATACGTATTTTCATACAAAAAATCGAAAAAAAAGGTAAGTTTGTATGGGGGCTATATCTGAAAATGGGCGTGGCAACATTCTTTTGATATTGGATGCCTTTAGAAGTATTTTTACCCTATATTGTAGCAAAAGCATTTATAAATAATAACTATTTTCATGCAAAAAGTCGAAAAAAGTGGTAAATTTGTATGGGGGCTATATCGAAAAATGGGCGTGGCACCTTGGTTCTGGTATACAAAGTAACTAGGAGCACAAAAAGCTTAAGTTTAAAATTTCAGGTCAATATCTTTTAAACTTTCCGAGTAACAGCCATCGCAACAGACAGACGGACATGGCTATATCGATTCGTCTCATCGAGCTGATCAATAATATATATACTTTATGGGGTCTCCTTCAATGCGTTCCAAACTTTCGGACAAACTGAATATACCCGTTTACACTTTGTGTAACGGGTATAATTAAAACTAATAAATAATTTTATAAATTTAATTTTAATGTTTTTCGACCGAATTCGTAGGTTATCCTAACGACAAACTGGGTGGACAGAAGGAAATATCTACAACGAGTCTAGCCGTTCGGGTGCAGTGCATTAAAACTTTGTTATAAAAGGGTATTATTAGTTTGTTTTTAAATAATTTTGAAACAACAAACAATTTAAAAAAAAATTACAAACAAATAATTTTATATTTCTCTAATAGGTCCATAAATCTACGCTCTGAAAAGGTGAAAAAATAGTTTATAATTTATTTAAAAAAAAATCATTTGGATATTATTACCCTAACTCGAAGATCATAATCGTCTTGTTTTTTTAACTCGTGGTTTGGGAATGGCTAAAAGGAGGTACTTCCAAAAAGTTTACGCATCGCTGAAAATCTCTCAAAGCATCTGTTCTGGCAAATATATTATTTTGTGTAAGTTGACGACGAACTGTCACATCACTATTCGGCATATTTAATTCTTCTTTAATTTGTTTTGCTGATGCTAAAGGATTCTTAGTCTTATAATCAAATTTCTCTCTTCGGCCGAGCAATGCCTTTCTCTACCCACTAAAATAAAAAAAAAAAAATTATAATTCCAATAAAATTCAATCAGTAAGATATAACATAATTAATAAAACTTACTGTTGACACTTTATTGTATAAATTAATAGCCCGTTTCCATTAGGCCGAGTTAGCGTTAAAAACTCGACAAACTCTCGTTCAATCGTATACAAAAAGAATAGGCAGTTAGGTATGGGAAAAAGTCGCGTTCATTTTGAACGCGACTTTCGATAACACGCTTTCAAACCGATTTCACACCGATTTCAAACCGATTTCTTTTATCGGTTCGAATAATTTGGAAATCGTAAGTTGCGCATACTTATGAAAACAGCTGACAAAGTAACCGCAAAAAATAAACATTTACATAAAAGCTTCAGCTGCATACATCCAGATGACGGATTACCTTATCATGCTCGTATTGGACAGCAGTTACTTAAGGAACAACACCTACATCCATTCGTTATATTAAAAATCTGCATTTCAAAAAAAAAAAATTTTTAACCTGTACTTTTTTTACTACATAACAAAAAAAATCAGCTGTTTTAACTCGAACGGTAACGCTAAAACGCAATGGAAACACCGTTCCGCGTTTTTCGATAAATTGTTAACGCGATAACAAAACGCGGCTCAGTGGAAATGCGGCCGAAGTTGGCAAGTAAGCATGTAAACGTGCTAGTGGTGGGTAACTGATAATAAATTCAATAATCGTCGATAACAGATTATTGATAATATCGGTAAACTATTACACATAGTGTAAAACAGGTACATTCAGTTAGTCGGAAAGTTTGTAACGCATTTAAACAGCGAGTGTTAACATTTTGGTCCTTCGGCTCGAAGTGAACTGAGTTATAGGCTCTTAGGTGAAAACAGTTTTTTAACCTTAAGAACAGATTTTGAGGTTGTACCGCAATGCAGTTTGGTTCCCAGACTTGTGTTATACAGTCCAATTAAACAAAAAATAATTAAATTTGACAATTAAGTGCCCAAAACTACTACATGAATCTAAATTTTGAAAAACAATTTCTATCAAAAATCAGCTTCAATATTCATTTTTCACTTCATGCAGTACAAATCTAAATTCTTCGTTAATAATTTTTTGTTTTTGTGTTAATAAATATGGTAACAAAAAAACTAATAAAATAAACAAAATACGTACGACAGCTTTTTTTTTACGCGTTAATTTTTTTTATATTCTGATTTCTCAGAGGAGGATCTTGTAAAAGAAACGTAAGGCTCCAGCATGTAGACCCAAAAAACCGGCTTGCCGACCTAAGAAGAAAGCTTGTGGAACGCGGAAATGAAATGGATCTCTACAGAAAAAAAAAAAAAAAAAAAAAACTTTTTGTTCGTTGCTTTAATACATTTGGCAACTTAGTTAATTAATTAAACTTTTGAGAATTATATGATTATAAAAATTTATTTTTAAAAAGTAAATCACTAAATTTTAAAATTTCAAAAATGGGAGACTGGTTTTAAAAAAATCAATAAAATTTAGGTATAATTCTTAGATGTAAAATTGTCCTACAATTTAGGCATTCCATGACTTATGAGTTAGGGAAAACTATTACAAGTCTGAGCATGCAAAGAACCCTGTTGGTCGAAAAGTTTACCACCAAGCTTGGGAATTGTAGGCAGAAGAGAGCTTGAGAAATTGCAGGTCGATAACGGTTTACCTCTCCTAGCCGAACAAAAAAGGAAATAACAATGCAAACATACGCAGATATAATATTTTCTGTTTATGTATATAGTTTTTTTACATATCAGAAGAAATTACTTCCAAGGTAATGTGAGCACCAATTTCTTTTAAGAACTTGAAGAATTTTCTACAATCATTTTAAAAAGTATTTTACTGTCCCTGTTGGTAGCCTAAATCTTATCGTTAAAAACTGTTGTCCGGGTAGCCCAGGCTCAAATTTCGTAGGTTTTGAAGCTTATCATATCAATAGAAAACAGAATTGTGTATGGTAAAAAACCACATTATGACACATAAGCAGATTATTTATACATGACATCTCAGGCCATTGGGGTATGCTAAAAAGTAGGACGAAAAGGGCTTCAAAATTACATATCGATAAGGGAATTCTATTTCTTGCCGAACAAAAGGGGCATTATAAATTTTCAGACAAACTACTAATGCATTTTTTAAGGCATAAGTGTAGGATTTACAAATACAGGGTGCTCGATATTGTGATACTCTACATTCAGCATTTTTCATCATTTTGTGCAGCATATCTCTGGAAATACAGGTGACCAGCCCAGGACAGCGTTTTATATTGGATGCTTCTGACTATGTCGATGTCGGCATATAGCTCGTACAGCTCATCGTTCGTGCGCATACGGATGTCATTTTCCACTCTAACTGAACCAATGATTCTCCGAAGTATCTTCCTCTCAAATACGTCCAACGCAGACTTATCCGGTTCTGTCATGACCCATGCTTCTGAGCCATACATCAGGACCGGCATTATCAGCGTCTTGTAGAGTTTAATTTTTGTTTTTCTGGAAAGCACACTACTTCGCAAGAGTGATTCTTCGCTTAATCTCCTGACTGATGCTGTAGTCGTTGTTTACATCTGAGCCCAAATAGATGAAGTTTTCTACGGCCTCAAAGCCGTGCTACATCAAAATTCGCGATTGGTTTCGGATTTCCATGACCCTGATTTTAAAACGGATTTTAAGCTTCAATATAATCCTAATTCGGGGTTTCTATCACCTCAGTTTCGTCTGCTATATATGATCAACAAGAGTCAAAAAATAGTGTTTTTTGAGTTTAAGGACCTATTTACCTAAAAATCTCGACGATTTCAAGACCACATTCGTATTAGCTACGAAAAAATATATAAGATAAGCCTTTCCGATGCTTGAATCGAAAAATTATGTGTGTTTGTAGTCAAACGGTAGAAGGGAAACCTCTTTGATTATTATACGAGGTGTGTTCAAACATTATCGCGAATTTTGAATTTTCGCGGGTTTCGTATATTCGAATTTCGATTTTTTTTTGGCGTTATGTTGGTACTCATGGGTCTCACTTATGCCGACAAGCTCGGCCATTTTGAATGTTCACTTAATTGTTGACAGCTGCTTTGCTTGCTCGTGTTTTGGATCGTCTTCGATTTTTACCTATTCAAAAAAATGGATCAAAGAACCTGTATCAAATTTTTTTTTTTTCTGAATGGAATAAATGGAATAAAAATGTTGAAGAAGGCTTATGGGGACCGAGCTCTACCAAAATCAACAACATTTGATTGGTATAAATTGTTGAAAGAAGGTTGAGAACGTGTTGAAGACGGAGAGTGCTTGCATACCGTCGATTAACTATGAGAGACATTGCTGATGATATTGGCGTATCGAAAGGATCAGTTAATACAATTTTGAAGGATGTTTTGGGCCTCAAACGTGTCAAGTGTCGGTTGGTACCAAAAATGATGATTTTTTTAAAAACTGTGCTGATTTTCCGTGACTTTTTTGCCAAAAATCCAACCAATATCGTTCCGCAACCACCGTATTCGCTTGAATTGGCACCGTGTGACTTCTGGCTATTCCCAAAACTCAAGAGACCACTCCAGGGAACGTGTTTCGTGTCGATTGAGGAGATAAAAACTAAATCGAAGAAGGCGCTGATGGCTATACCGGAAAGGGACTATTTGGCATGTTTCGAGGATTGGAAAAAACGTTGGCATAGGTGTATTGTATCGGGAGGGGATTACTTTAAAGGGGACAAAATAGATATTCATGAATAAATAAATAATTTAAAAAAAAACACAAAATATGCGATACTTTTTGAACACACCTAGTATGTACATAGGAAACAAAAAATAATTATAATTGAGAAATACATAAATACATAAAAGTTTAGTGACACTTATATCAGTTGACTCATCTATTTGAAGGCTAAACTTTGAGTCCCCAATATCACTTCGCAAGTCCTCGTAAAAGTGCAGTCCCAAAACATTTTTTATGATATTGGTGCACCATGTTCTGTGTAGTCGTATGCGACTCGTGCTATCACCTTCGAAGTATTTGACGCATAGGTTTCACAAATGGTCTAACGGTGCAAACGATGTGTGCTCAGCAATAAACAAATATAGTGCTGCTTCCTGCTCCATCGTCTTGACCGGCAAAGTAACAAAAGCATCTTTTCGCTTATTTACTGTACTTTCTGATGTATCCGAAACTGGTGTACATGGACTTCCCGGAACCGAAGACAATGGTGATGGATTGATGTCCAAAAAATTCATTTGTGATATACAAAATTTTTTAATGTCGCTTTGATCATTTGGTTGCATGTGTAAAGCAGGCGGGTATAGGAAAAATGCTGCCTTATGCCACAGACCGATATTTGGAACCCAAATCTTATCAACATTATTACAGTTACATCTGTCGCTTGGTGCTCACATATATGACGTATTTTGTTTACAGATGGCACGACGAAACATAGCGAAGGAAAAATGGCTGCTGCAATTTAATCTCACGTCCAAGGCTTTTACAATATTGGAACCTCTGTCTGTCACAAACTTAACTTTCTCCATATTAGAAATGCCGAACTCACAAAACAGAGAGTTTAGCTTATTAAAAATGTTTGCAGCAGTTGAACGCTAGAAATCCATGGATTTTAATCCCAAAATTAAGTCGAAAAGCTGTAAATCTTTTCGTAGTTCAAAGTGATTTCCACAAAGTTTCTATGCACATAGTTGTCAGTTCATAAATCTATTGTAGCAGTTGCTCTACCACTATTCGCAACGTTGGCTATTTCGTCTTTAATTTCCGCCTTTAACCCATCCGCTATCTGCATCAGGGAGCATGTCTTCAATATCTATATTCTCTCCGTATTTTGCTCCAATTTTTATAAAAAATTTGGCGAGAGTCCTTTGATTCCTGAAAAGGGTTGGCAATCTTCAGTAACCCAGGCTACACAAGCGTCAATGAGCAGAATGAGCTGTTCTTGAGACAAGGCTGAGTTTATTCAATGCTTAGCTTCGCAGAAGTGAGCAAAACATTTCGAATCAAAGGCTGTACCAAGGTATAATAAAAGAAGGTATCGCCACTGCTGGTTTCTCTGCCAGCGTTTGGTTTCTTATTTATTTTCAGTATGAATGCGAACGTCGTAGCGATAGGTCGTGTGTATACGGCTACCGACGACAAAACACAATGTTCGTTTTTTCCTTCGTGTGTATCAACAAAATTTTCTCAAAACCAACAACAAAACTACATGCATTTATATTTTCTGCTCTCTCTCATCTATCTCTTTCATACACACGAGCAACGAACAAGTTGCTTATTTGATGAAGTAGCGATACCTTCTTTTATTGTACCATGGGCTGTTCGTTTTACACGATTGACGTGTTCGTCAGCACGAGCTGATTTTCATTCGACGCTGTGCTTCGCTGTGTTACTGGAATTGAGTAAGAATTTTTGCGCCTGAGATGACTCAAGGAAAGTGGGAGTTTTGCAGTTCTCTGTTATAGACCCGATAACTTTTATCGATAGGAAAGTTTAACAATCGTCACTTCAAAGATTACCGGTCTGAATTTCAACGCCCTCCCATAAAAAGTTTCCTTTTAAAAATGTGGAATCTTTTCGACCTGCGTTGTTAAAAGGCGATGAAAGATCTATAAGATAGGTCTAGTTCGTTGCTTGAATTAGTTTTCGCTTCGATCTGTGTAATCAATCAAGTTGTTCTATGTTGTACAGCATATATATCAGATGTTTTTGAGGCTCTTCCTCTTCAGATATAAAAAGGGTTTAAAAATTATGATTTTTTAATGTTCAGCTTGCCAGTTTACGCCGTAAAGAGTCACATAACGAATTTGGTA
Organism: Leucophenga varia; assembly: GCA_018903435.1. Classification (NCBI taxonomy): domain Eukaryota; kingdom Metazoa; phylum Arthropoda; class Insecta; order Diptera; family Drosophilidae; genus Leucophenga; species Leucophenga varia. Next base: position 32,187 of record JAEIFJ010002259.1, on the reverse strand, counting down.
GCGATGCACGAGCTTTATAGCATAATTTAAATGCCTATTCTCTTTACACTACTTATGTGTATGCGCATTCGAGAGTTGTACAATATTAAAAAATTTAAAATAAAAAAACAAAACTCTTTATTGCCTATCGATGCAATGCCTCAACAAAACGCATACATTTATCTATAAATGTTTGCATGCGTGTGCGTGCGTGCGTGTTTACATATATGCATGCATGTTTGTGTATCGAGTCTGTCATGGCCTCCACTTAAACAGAAGTAGGGAAAAAGAATTTGCTGACTATGCTGAAAACGAATTGCCAACAATCGGCGTGACATTTTAAAAAATCGCGTGAGCTAGCTACCAACAAACAAACGAATGAACGAACGAACGAACGAATGAATAAATACAAAGTGTGGGATAAAGAGAAAAAAGAGTGCGAGAATATGCGGGCACGCGCCTTCAAGTATGCAACAAAATTTTTCAATTACGTTTTTTATGTGTCCTTTGTATACGAACGACTGAGATGCAATACCACAAAGCAAGACAGATAGAGAGAGTGTTGCGTTTGCATGTTTGTGGTTGACACTACCATTTCTGGTATTTTGATGTTGTTCTTGTTGTTTTTGTTTTAAGGATAAAACATTGAATAACTCGTCGATTTTTATGCGCCTTTTCGAAGTGCGGTTAATGATGTTCATGTGGCTTAAAAGTCATCTGTCATTTTTTTTTTTTTCAAGAAGGATTTGGAATTTATTAACAGAAACATTTTTAATATTCAGTTTGAAGATGTACGAAAAGTTTTTTTTTTTTTTTTTTGTAAATATTTAAACCAAATTTAATAAAAAAAAAAAATGTTAAAAGAAACGATATATTTCTTTAAATTTATTTTTATATAGACTTATGTGTGCATAATACGCGAGTGTTCATGCTCGAGAGACTTATCAATATTTATCAATAACGGTCGGTCTTGACGGATCCTATCTTTCAATTGGGTTTTCTGAACGTCTTTACAAGTAATGTAATCCAAGTGTCTCTCATCGATCTTTGAGAAACATTGTCTAATTGTTAATACTGTACTAGATATGTAGTACCATGAATAAAAGAAAGAAGATAATGCAACTAGATATTAACCCTCAAATTTTCTTTTGGGTCAAAAAGACAAAAGCACTGTAATTAAGTATGAAAAACTTATATTCTAAATTATTTTGAGCTTATATTGTTTATTCCTCTGAAATCGTGCATCCTTGTCTGCGGAGATGGAACATCTCCGTGAATACGAAAAAGTCGCTTCATATAACCCTCAGACTCAACTGCCCCCAGTCAGCCTTCATGGTGCTCTCCTCCCAGTGGTGGACAAGGCAATGTACCCGGGCCTCATCCTAGACGATGTCTAAACTGGCAGGCTCACCTTGGAGCCAAAGGAAGCAGCTAACTCTAAAGTTAGCTAAATTGAACTGGCTACACAGCAGGAGATCTGAGCTGAGCACTCGCAACAAAATACTGCTTTACAAAGCGCTGCTTAAGCCCATACGGACCTATGGTATCCAACTATGGTATCCAAATCAAAAGGCTGTGTTTTTAACATCACTCAATACTATTAACAAAAAGTTTATTCATGAATATCTATTTTGTCCCCTTCAAAGTAGTCCCCATGAGATATTATACACTTGTGCCAACGGTTTTTCCAATCTTCGAAGCACTTCAAAAAATCATTTTTTTTATCTTGTTCATCTGCTCCTTCGATGCCGTCTTTATCTCGTCAAGCGTAGTGTCATGTGATCCTTTTATGGGCCTCTTTAGTTTAGGGAACAAGAAAAAGTCACAGGGGCCAGATCTGGGGAATACGGTGGCTGCGGCATCATTAGTGTGGTGTTTTTTGGCCAAAAAGTCGCGCACAAGCATCGATGTATGAGCAGGGGCGTTATCGTGGTGCAAAGGCCAATTTTTGTTCTTCCACAAATCCGGGCGTTTCTGGCGGATTGCTTCGCGCAAATTGCGGATAACTTGCAGGTAATATTCCTTATTGACCGTTCTACCCTGTGGCAAGAACTCATGATGCACCACGCCCCTGCAATCGAAGAAAACTGTCAGCAAAACTTTCACATTCGACCGAACTTGGCGCGTTTTTTTCGGTCTTGGTTCGTGCGGCAGCTTCCATTGAGATGATTGAGCTTTGGTTTCCACGTCATAACCATTAACCCACGATGCGTCACCAGTTATGACCCTCTGGAGCAAATTTGGGTCGTCGCGAACAGAGTCCAACATCTCATTGGCAATGTTCATGCGATGCTGTTTTTGGTCGCAATTGAGCAATTTTGATACGAATTTCGCGGCGACCCGTCTCATGCCCAAATCATTGATAAAAATCGAATGGCACGAGCCAATCCATATGTTTAGGTCCTCAGCAACTTCTCTAACGGTGATTCGACGATTGGCCAATACCATTTTCTCCACTTCATTAATTTTTTTCGTCTGTTGTTGAAGTGCTCGGGCGTCCGGCACGCTCTTTGTCGTTCACATCTTCTCGGTCTTCTGAGAACATTTTGTACCACCGATAAACGTTGCTTCGGTCCAAGGTAGCTTCTCCGTATGCCACAGTCAACATTCGGAATGCATCCGCGCACTTAATTTCGTTTTTCACACAAAATTTGATACAGGTTCTTTGATCCATTTTTTTGAATATGTAAAAATCGAAGACGATCCAAAACACGTGCAAGCAAAGCAGCTGTCAACAATTAAGTGAACATTCAAAATGACCGAGCTTGTCGGCATAAGTGAGAGTCATGAGTACCAACATAATTCCACAAAAAAATCGAAATTCGAATATACGTAACCCGCGAAAATTCAAAATTCGCGATACTTTTTGAACACACCTCGAATTTGTAGGTAGCTAACAAACGTTAAGCTAATGATTTAGTGTAAAAAGGCATTATTTGGTCATTTTAAAATGCCCAAAAGATCAAGATCTCAACTTTCTAGAAATAGTTCCCAGGCTAGTTCATCAAAAATACGTCGAAATGGAGAATCTTCATCAGAAACTAAAAATCGTCTATCAGGTCAGAGAGAATATGTGTTGCAATAGCGTGCCAGAGAGTCTTGTATCGAGCGCTCAAAACGTCTCGCTGACCAAAATATAAGAACCACTCAAATACGCACGCGAGAGTCCAGTCTTGAGCGTTCACAGCGCCTAGCTGAAAAAAATTAGAGAACCGCTCAAGTCCAAGCGCGAGAGTCCAGTCTTGAGCGATCACAGCTGTTTGCTGAGCAAAATTTGCGAACTTCTCAAGTCCGCGCGCGGGAGTCCAGTCTTGAGCGTTCACAGCGGCTTGCTGAGCAAAATTTGCGAACTTCTCAAGTGCACGCACGAGAGTCAAGTACTGAGCGTTTTCAGCGGCTTGAAGAGCAAAATGCCAGAAATATACAAGCTCGCCATAGGGAATCAAGCTCTGAGCGTTCCCAACGCTTTCAAGATCAGAGAGACCGACAACAGACGTCTAGAGCTAGAGCTCGCAATCAAGCTTTAGCTCATAGTAATAGATACGATCCACAGATTGATTATGCTCAACAGTCTTCCGTCCAAATCGGCGACATGACAAAGTTCAACCCTAAGTGTTCTGCCAAAAAATGCACTGTGGTTGCGCCCATAGGCCAAAAATCAAAAAATTCATACAAGCTTTTTGGACAAAATGCACACAAATTGTCTCGTAAATGTCCAAACTTCTTGATGACAAACCGGACGTGTTCATTTTTGCACAGCTGATGCATTGAGTAAGCATTTTTCAAATCAAAGCTGCAACTCAGATAGGTCAGACGTCAGCTTAAGTGTTACAGATTTAATTCATTAGCATGAATTTTGAAGTTGATGGTATTTACTTTAAATCCTGATATAAATAATTAACAAACTAATCAAATTGTTCTTGTGAAATTAACTTATCTGATTCAATCTTATTTAAGTGTTTTGTGAACGTCTTTTTTATGTTTAGTTGGATTTTTAGTTGTGATCCCACAAAATTTCACAACTGAGTTGCATGTTATTGTAATTGTGTGGCTTTTAAGGTAATAAATGTGTTATGATTAGCTGCAGAAATTTGCAGATGTGTGTTTTAACGTAATTAAACTGACGACGTCTTACATTTTTCAATGTCAGCTTTGCCCTGCAAAAACATTTGTTGTTTTGGTGAAAAAAAGAAAAGGTCGCAAATGCAGAAAAACTGAGTGTGTGAAAAAGCTCAAATGTGCAAAATGCTTTAGTAAAGAATAATAAACAGCAATGTTTGACTTTAGGCTTCAAGATCAATTCAGGAAAACTTGGGAACTATCTTTTGAGACAATTAAACGGCTTATTGATAAATTTTAAATCGACACTAACTAAAAAAACTCTAATACCCTTTTATTGAGTGGTAGTAAAAAAAATATTTGTTAGGGCGGAAGTGGGCGTGTAGTTGTCCAACCACGCCTATTTTTAGATATTACACCATTTTACCCTTAAAAGAAGAGTAAAAATTTTATGTCCACTAAAAGTATTGTTGGCCGCCTTCTCAATATAAGTGCAACCACTGTGCAATGCTAGATTGTCTTATACGTCATAGGAAAACGATTAATTTTTGTTTTTCATTGTTTAAATTTACGTTCCACCAAATCGTAAATGTTGAAAAATTTATTTTATGTGTAAAAGTAGACAAACAAAGGAATGTCTTCTAAAAATTTTTCTACAATATTTTGTTAAAAAAATAATCAAAATGTAAAATTTGTAATTGTAAGAAATTATAATAATTCTCATCAAAACATTTTATCAACTCGTTAGTATCGCCGATATCGGGAAAATAAATATGCAAAAAAATTTCAGGTCAAGGGCTATAAAACATCATTTAAAAATATCCAATATCGTTGGGGCACTTTTGACATGCTTACCCGGCAATATTCCATGCAATATTTTCTGACTTGAATTTTGTGCAACTTTTTAAATATTATACGAATGTTGTTCACTTATTTTCACAGCGTAGTCGTGGTGTCAGAGTAAAAATAAGTAAGAAAAAGAAGTTAACTTCGGTTGGACCGAAGCTTATATACCTGTTACACATCATTTGACGTTGATAGACCTTCGTGTGCAGCATTTGTATTAAATCGATTCGTCTCGTCGAGGTGATCAAGAATATATATACTTTATAGGGTCTACGATGCCTCCTTTAATGCGTTACAAACTTTCCGACAAACTGAATATACCTGTTCTACACTTTGTGTAATAGGTATAAAAAGAAAGATTAGTAAGAAGATGACATATTTCTTCCTATTCATGACATGATAATCTATTGTCCGATAGAGGTCATTGTTATTTTTTTAAATTTTCATTATATACTTTTAGGCATAGTCATTATGATGGTGATTTAAAAAATTAGTGCATACCTTGGGGCTGAAAGAAAATTAAAATAAAATCTAAGTCAGTAAGGGCCGAGTCACACGATGCAAGATTTTCATGAAATATTACATTGCTTGTGTTTCGTGCAACTGTCAAAATTTACTTGATATATTAAAACAAAATTTGTACAGACTACTTGTGATATCAGAGAAAGAAAGTAAATTAGTGCTGCCATATTTTTTCAAGCGAGATTTTTTTTCGTGTTCACACGAGGTTGCGCAACAATCTTTGTAATCTATATATATAAAAATATATAGCTGTGCGTTAACAACGCTAAACCTCGAGAATGACTCAACCGATTTGAACTATTTTTTTTTTTGTTTTGTTGCTTCATCATAGATGTGGTCAGAAAGCACAAAAATTTGCAAAATTTTGACCCGGGGCCTAAAGGGGGCCTTGAAACCAGAAAGCCATATTCTTAGAGTGAATAGACGTAGAGACTTGAAACTGGGCTCATTTGAAAGATGGTTAAAAAAAAAACATTTTTAGCGTTCAAGGTGTTCAAGGGATTTCCGGAATTTGGACCTGGGACCCATATGTGCCCCAATATTTTTTGACCAATTTTTTTTTATTACAGGTGACCACTTAGACGGAATTTTAGAAAATTTTGACCCGGGGCATAATGAGAGCCTTGTAAAAAAAGGTAATACATTTGGATTGAATAGACGTAGTGACTTGAAACTGGGCGCATTTGAATGATGGTTAGTTGTGTTAAGGGGATTTCCAAAATTTGAACCCACATTTTTTGAACAATTTATATTTAGCCACCAAAGAAAAGCAAAAAAAAAAAAAAAAAAACGCGAGCAAAGCCGCGGGTACCTGCTATAATATATAAAAATATCATGTCACAGCGTTTGTAACGATACTCCACGAAAACGGGTTGACTGAAACTATTTTTCATACCACATTGGAAAAACGAGCGGTGGGTGAACCAAAAAAATTTGTTTTATTTTTGCTAGACAAATGAAATAAGGTATTACTACATGACCCGAGCAAGGCAGTGTAGTTCAGCTAGTATCACATGAAAATCTTGCATCGTGTGACTCGGCCCTTTGTGCAACCAAAAAAATAGCACTTACATCTGACACTTCAATATTTTATTCAAATGTTACTATTTGTATACATATCACACAAACTGTAAACGGGTATTATCAGTTTGTGGCTAAGTGTCGGGTATAAAAATTATGTTACTAATATAAGACTTTATTTCAGGTACATAAATTTGGGGGATATAAATGTTGAGGATATCTTGCAGTCGAGCATACTCGACTTCATCTTTTTTTTTTTAATGAACATTATATTTGATCCGAGCGCAATTAAAAGGAATACAAAAAATGTACAGAAACTGTGTATTAAGGAGCGGAAAAAGTAACGATTGGAATCGCGGGCTCTGGGAAAAGTATTTTGGTGTCACAAAAAATCTTTGATAAGAACTATTTTTGATACCCGTGCAAGGTGGGTACTTCGGCAAGTAATTAATATAATTTACAATTAGTTCAAACAGTATTTAAAAAATATAATATACAATGTCCTCAATCGACTCGAAACGCGTTCCCCGGAGTGGTTTCTTGAGGTAGCCAGAAGTCACACGGAGCCAAATCAGGCGAATGCTGTGGTTGCGGAACGATATTGGTTCCATTTTTTTTGGAAAAAAGTCACGAAGAATCGAAGCTGTTTTTCAAGAAAATTCACCAATCGAAATGGTACCAATCGAGACTTGACACGTTTGAGGCCCAAAACATCTTTCAAAATGACCTTAACTGAGCCTTTCGATGCTCCAATTTCATCAGCAATGTCTCTTATAGTTAATTCTCAAGCTTCTCAACCTTTATAACAATTATATGTTACTGATTTTGGTAAAGCTCGGTCCCCCGTAAGCCTTCTTCAACATTTTTATTCCATTTATTTTAATCAGAACACAAAATTTGATGACACTTCTCTGCTCAATTAAATCAGACATTGTTAAAATCGAAAAATACACTCTTGGTCGTTTGGTAAACACAAGCGAAAATTTATTACTGATAAGGACATTGACATAAAATTTGGCCCAGATGTTATTAACAGTCCTGCCAACTCAAGAAAAAAAGAACTAGCCCGAAATATTAGGCCCGCGAAGTTTAAATTGAAAATTCTTCTTACCAAAACAAAAATGTTCTTGAAAATATCAGAATATAGGAGCTGAGATTGTATGCGGATATATGTTAAACTGGTTCGATCCGATAGTATATAAATAGGTTGAAAGAGATGTGTTCTTACACGATGTGTAACGCGTATAAAAAGCAATTACTTTTGACTGCTAAATGCATTGCGGATGGCAATGGGCGAGCTGTGGCAATGCCTCTGCATGCCTCTTCTCAATAATCTATATATATAAAAATATAAAGCTGTGCGTTAACAACACTAAAACTCGAGAAAGACTCGACCGATTTGAACTATTTTTTTGTTTTGTTGCTCTCATCATAGATGTGGTCAGAATGGAAAAAAATTTGCAAAATTTTGACCCGGGGCCTAATGGGGGCCTTGAAACCGGAAACGCCATATCTTTGGAGTGATTAGACAGTAGAGTAGAGACTTGAAACAGAGCTCATTTGAAAGATGGTTAAAAAACATTTTTGGCGTTCAAGGTGTTCAAGGGATTTCCGGAATTTGGACCTGGGACCCACATGTGGACCCAATATAGATTTTTTTACCAATTTTTTTTATTTTTATTACAGGTGAGCACTTAGACGGGATTTAGAAAATTTTGACCCGGGGCCTAATGAGGCCTTGAAACCGGAAAAGCCATATCTTTGGAGTGAATAGACGTAGAGGCTTGAAACAGGGCGAAATTGAAAGATGATTAAAAAACATTTTTGGCGTTCAAGGTATTCACGGGATTTCTGGAATTTGGACTTGGGACCCATATGTGGACCCAATATACACTTTTTGACCAATTTTTTTTTTTTATTACAGGTGAGCACTTAGACGTGATTTTAGAAAAATTTGACCTGACGGGGCCCTAATGAGAGCATTGAAAAAAAGTCATACATTTGTATTGAATAGACGTAGTGACTTGAAACTGGGCGCATTTGAATGATGGTTAGTCGTGGTTAGGGGATTTCCAAAATTTGAACCCACATTTTTTCAACAATTTATATTTATATAAAATTCTAGGGTCAGTGTTTGTAACGAAACTCCTCCGAAACGGCTTGATCGATTCATATGAAATTTTGAGAGTATTTTCAATAGGTCTGGGAATAGGATGTAAACTATTTCCCTAGAGAATCGATTATAAATTCATTAAATATTTCCTAAACGCAACCGATTTCAATGAAAATTTGAAGATGTATATTTTTTTAGTCCAACTTAAAAGCTAGAATATATGCAGTTTTAGAAAAAATGGGCGGTAGGCGTGATCCCCATAGAATTAGTACAGAAATATCATCGTATTTTTTGCAAATATTTGAAATTCAGTATAAATGTTACTAGGACCTGTAAAGTTGAAAAAATGGGAAGTGGGCGTGGCCCCGTAAGAGCAATCAAAAACATGTTCATCTTATTTTTGCAAATAATTCAAGAAGACAAATCAAGCAAGGCCGGGTAGTTCAGCTAGTTTGTTATAAAAATGCAAAACGAAATAATTTAATTTTGAAAGCGAATTTATTGTAAAGAACGACACTTGAGCATGTAAATTTTCACCCTCAGCGGCCAGTTTCATATTGCGTTGCGTTTAAAAACTAAATCGGTGAATTATTTATTGATTTTGACGCTCAAGAAAATATCTTTGTTGTCGCAATCGTAGCTGACTATTTGTCGATAAATTTTGCTGTCCGGAAGTAAGACGTTGTTGGCTCTGCTGACGACTTGTAGAATGTATTGATTTTGTGCTACGCAATTGTCGATGGTTCGGCGAACGGTGTAAATTGCTATCAGTTTGAGTGGTGACGCGACTAGTTGATGGCATTGATGCGAAAGAGGTTTGTGTAGCGCTGTAACGTTGCGTTGGACGTCCATCCGCTCTGGCAATCCAACGCTGCCAGGCTTCCTGTGCCTGTAGTTTACGTTCTTCGATCATCTCACGATAAGCTTGCCTTTGATCACGAAGTTCTTCACGATGACGTTGCAATTCTTCGGCTTTGCGAAGCTCCCATTGTTGCACACGACGTTGTGCCTCTTCGGGCGATACGGTTGTACGATTGCAACGTCGCATATCCGTAGGTTCCAGAGAACGCGATTCACGCCTTTTCGCTGCAAGCCATTGATTGTACTTTTCCGCTGAGAGACGACTACGCTCCTTAACTGCAGCATTGTATTGTTTCTCCCTGACGCGACGTTCAGCCTCACGTACTGCATGCTCTTTTCTGTTAAAAAAAATTCAGACTAAAATTACCAAAAAAAAAAAAAAAAAATATAGTTGTTGCATTCCCACTCACTTTTTCATTGCTAACCACGCTTCAAAAGTTATTTGCTGTCTTTCTTCCAATACGCGCACACCGTGCTGCACTCGAGTATTGTGATTCTGCTCATCATTTGAGCTGCTTTGCAAGCTATCCAGAAAACTATTGTCATCTTGTTCGGAGCTATTTGAATTTCTGTATTGTTCGTGCTGGCGTTTATTTGAACTTTGCATTGGATGATTTGTTGAGCCACCTTGAATTGGATCAGCGCCACCAATTGCGCGTTGTTTGCGTTTGCGTTGGTTAAATGGTTTTGTCAGCATCTTTGAAAATTTCGAAGGTTGCAGCTGCTGCATGCTGCTGTCACTTAAAGTGCATTCAAAATCGTCGCTTATGCTGACATCAGACAAATCGTTCTCTTGCTGATGAGGTTTTATATTGACCACCGGTGGAGGCGGCAATGATTGGATTGGATCGGTGTGGCATTCACTGCTTGAATCATTCGACTGTTTGGCATTATTTTTGTAAGGCCGATAGTAATCGTCTGTACAGAAATAACTGAAAGAAATATTTTGATCAGACGAATTTTATTTGTACTGCATTTCATTTATGTGTACGCTTACCCCAAACTCATACGACTGACCACTGGCTGTATATTGTCTAGGTTCAGCTCTTCACAGTTGTATTCCTCCGCATTCTCAATATCACTGTTAACCCTTGACCGCATTGCTAAATCGTTTTCCTCATCTCTTACAAAATTCGATTGCTTATGGCCAGAATCCGCCATATCTTTTTTGTTTTCCTTTTTTCTTTTCTTTGCCGAAAAAAACTACCGAAAATTTTGAAATTTTTTATAAAATAAAATTTTGAAAGAAAAATAAAAAGAAAATATGTTAATAATAAATTTTGGTTTAAAGGTCGAAAAAGAGCATTTAAATGCGTTTGTTTAATTTTTTTTATTTTTATAAGCGTTTAAACTAATTGGAATTCGGTTCATCTTCTTAGCCGCTGGCTAAATTGTTTCCTTGCCCCCAAATAGGGTAGAGAAGAGATTCCGCCATAAAGGAAATGATTCCTAAGTATCTCCCATATTCACAGTTGCAGAAAGAGACTTAAGCGAAGATTTTGTAAAAATCGGATAAAACACTGAAATTTGCATCATATAATAAAAATTTTTATTGGAATCGATAAATTGGCATTTGCCATTTACGTTTTAATGGTTCATTCGGAAGGTCTAATTTCGCTTCACTTTTTTGAGCGTTTCAGACTGTATTCCTGTAAGGCTGTAATCGGGTTCGGCTTCTCCAAATAGACTAACGTAGCTCCACACAAAATAATCAAGAGACTTTAAATCGCATGATCTTGACGTCCAACTCACTGGTCCATTTCCAGAGATAAGCTGCTTACTAAATTTATCCTTCAACATGTCGATTGTTTCACCAGCTGTGTGGCAAGAGGCGCTGTCTTGACGAAACCACATGATAACCAAGTTCAACTTAGCCAACTGGGGCAAAAAAAAAAGTCGTGTATAATGGAACGATATCGTTCGCCGTTGATCGCCTTTGAAGAAAACTGATTCGATGATGCCACCAGTCTATAAACCACACCAAACTGTCATTTTTTCGGAATGCATCGATAATTCTTGTATGGCATATTTCCCCAGATGCGGCAGTTTAGCCCATTTCTGTTGACCCAGTTGTTGCTGAACACAATGTTTCGATAAAACAAAAATCGATAAACCAAAATCGACATGTAAAATTTTGCATGTGGTTGTTACTCAACATACCAAATTGCTGAGAACGGCGATAAATTGGCATTTCACGATCCTCATTAACACTGGACGCTAAGGCTGTAATATTCTCTTCGGTTGGATGGGGATGGGAAGAGAATATAAACAAAAAAGTAAATTTTTTTTTTTTTTTATAGCGAATAAATTTATTTGCAGTCTATCTTTAAAAGACAATTAGCAAGTTGTTTGAGTAAAGAACAGTTGACAATACGTTGGCGAAGCCCTTATGGATATGGAATAAAGGGATGGGGATGGGAAAAGAAAATAAACATGAGTTATTGCATCCCATGAGGGAGATCGAGCGGGTGAAGCCTTTTGAGCCTTCTTATACTGGAACGGTTGTCGAGTAGGTTGATGGTGAGGGTGTTGGTATGCATGTCGAGCCGATATATATTAAAGGTGCTTAATCTTGTAATTTCCTGGTATACCAAAGGTACTCCGAGTTCCTCGTGTATCTATTTGTTGGTTTTTGAAAAATTTGAATAATAGAACAGTTACTCCTGCTGGCAGTGCCCCAAATTGTGATACCGTTAGTCCATACCAGCTTTATTATTGCTCTATAGACTAGGAGTTTGCGCCTCACCTTGAGAGGTGATCTTCGTCCGATAAGCCATAAATGTTTGTTTTACCTTTCATTGAGTTGTGCCCTTTTGATGAGAAGGTGAGGACGCCAAGTTAACCTTCTCTCAAGGCCCAAGCTCAGATTCTTGGCTGTAGCGCTGCATGGGACTGTTGCTCTGTCGAGATGAACTTGGGAACAGTCTCCCTTCATAATGGAAAAGTCATTTGAGTGGACTTCTCAGGGTTCACTACAACGTTTCACCTCTTGAGCTAAGTAGAGAAGATTTGGAGTTGCCTTTGAAGCATTCCAGAAGCAACCTGTGGGGAAACGTCGAAAGCCAAGAAAACCGTGTCGTCAGCATACGTAGCGACCAGCAATTTGTCTTCCTCTATAATCGGCAAGTCGGCTGTATAGAGTGTGTAAAGGAGAAGTTCTACAACATTCCCTGTGGAACTCCAGCTCTGATATCTTTTATTTGGGAATTTTCTTCCCCACATCTAACGAAGAAACTCCAGCGCTCGAGGTATGACCTAAGGAAGGTATAGTAAGATCGTCTTAAGTTTGTGAAGCAGACCAGCATGCCACACCCTGTCGAAGCTTGCTTTACATCCAGAAAGATAGCCGAACAAAAGTTCTTCTCCCTCAAATGATTCCAGAATCTTCTCGACTAATCTGTGGCACTATTCCGGCGTGCCATGGCTTTTTCTGAAACCGAACTGATGATCGGGGGATCGAACAGGCCTCTTCCAGAATTGGACGCACTCTACGCAGGAATAGTCTCTCAACAACTTTGGAGAGTACCGACAATAAACTTAATGGACGATATGAGGCGAGATTGGCTGCAGACTTTCCAGGATTGCGTATGAGTACTATTTCGGCGCATTTCCACTGGGTGGGAAAGTGACTAAGCTGGAAGCATTTGTTGATGATGTTGACAAGTATCTGAAACCCAATCGAGGGCAACGCTTTGATGGCAGGAACATCAATATTTTCGTATCCAGGCGATTTAGACGATTTGATATTGCCAATTTTACTGATTACTACATCCATCTCAACTGCAGGGATAGGGACATTTGACAGGGCACGTCCAGGAAGTTGAGAGTTTCTTCTACCTCAAATTGGGAGCATCTTTTAAATGGAGAGAATATTTTGTACAGGTGATCGGCAAAGGCTCTAGCTCTTTCTGCATCCGAGCGACACCAGAAACCGGCAGCATCCTTAACAGGCTCCTTCCTCATAATACGTCTTTTGATCCCATTGGTTAGTTGCCACAGGTTGTGCTGGAAGTTACCGTGCTCAACTTCTTCGAACTTCGAAAAACTGCTCCATGTACTGCTTGCGTAGACCGTATAGTATTTCTTGACATTCTTAGCAGCTCTTTTATAGGCCGTTTTGTCCTTGGGTTGCGAGAATTGTGCCAGACTCGGCGAAGAGGCCTTTTTTCAGCAACCAGAAGTGCTACTTCAGCAGACCAAAGGTGAATATCCCTGCGTGGGGAGAGCACGAATTTTGATAATAAATTTCAACAACTTGCAATCGTTGCTCGTTTGTAAGTCTTTCCATGATGAAATGGCAGATTATTCTGAAAACTTTTCACTTACTTACTTCACAAACTTAACTCTAAAAAAATCACCGTTAATATTAAATCTTATAAAACTGGCCAGCTGCTATATGCAACATTTTTCATTCGTGAATATCTGTTGAACCACTTATGTTACCCATCTGTGCATCATTTCAAATTAAAGAGAAAATAATTTAAGGTTGTCAAATATCTCCCTTCCGCTTTTTTGCTCTTTTTTCAATGATTTATAAAAAGTGTTACGGCGATCGTATTTAGTTCAAATATGCGCCGTTTTTTTCGATAATCTGTTTCCATCTAGACGGCAACTTCATAATACCCCCTTGAAAAACCCCCTCCTTATTTGCGAAGAGTTCGGACAGCCACTTTTTAGAAGCCTCTTTTGAGGCCAACTTTACACTACCAAGGACGTTCGCTATGGACAGGAACAGGTGCTAATCACTTGGCGCTATGTCCGGGTTATATAGTGGATGCGATAAAACCTCCCATCCGAGCTCCCGTAGCTTCTGACGAGTCACCAAAGATGTGTGTGGCCTGGCGTTGTCCTGGTGGAACACTACACCCTTCCTATTGGCCCATGCTGCACGCTTCTGGTCGATCGCCTGCTTCAAGCTGTCGAGTTGTTCGCAGTAGATGGTAGAATTAAGCGTCCGGCCATATGGGAGCAGCTCATAGTGGATGATTCCCTTCCAATCCCACCAAACACACAGCAAAACCTTCTTGGCCATCAATCCCGGCTTGGTCACTGTTTGGGACGATTCACCGGCCTTATCGTATGTGATCCACCATCCGCTTCTAAAACGGGTCGATTTCGTTCCGTTTCAGCAGCATATCACAGGCGTTGATTCGGTCCAGAAAGTTTTTTTTGCGTCAAATCATGCGGCACCCAAACATCAAGTTTTTTTTCTGTATCCAGTCTTCTGCAAATGGTTTAAAATGGTTTGGTGACTAACTCCACGAGATGTCACATGCCGGTCTAACTCGATTTTTTTCCATGATTTGAACGGTATTCGTCGTCACATGTCTTCCGCCGGCTGGCTTGTCCATGGTGTCGTTTTCACCTGCTCTGAATCGTCGAAACCATTCCTCCGCGGTTCAAAGTGATAGAGTACCATCCCCCAAAACACCATTAATCTCACGGAACGTTTCTCTAGCGGATTTGCCTTTATCGAAGGAAAACTTCAAAATAGCGCGAATTTCGGCGTTATTGAACTCCATGTTTACACTTCTATAACTTTTGAATGCAGTATCCAACCTAATCATGCATAGCGTCGTTTTGTAGGTTATATTAAGACCTTTCAAATGATGTATAGTATTGCCAGATACGAGCTCTAGAACGCTTTGTAAATAGCCGCGAAATTCAAAAGATAAAAAAGGCGGAAGGGAGATATTTGACAACCCTCGATTTTTGGAAATTCAATGGCCAAAAATTTTGTTTTTTCTGTTGCTACAAAAATAACATACAGCACCGTACGACTTCGCCCACAGCGTTCAAGTTGTACACAGAACGGACCATTAATAAAAATAAATAATTTTTATACCGCTTACGCCTTTCACGCATCTAGGCGCAAGTCTTCCATGTTGCTGTTCCCATTTATTAACTGTTTTAACATGAATGAAATGAATAAAATAAAATATTTTCAATTTGGTTTCCTGCTCACGATTCGATAATTGAAAGTGGGACGTGGGTATCAAAGTCTTGGTTCAATCGATAATCAAATTTTTTTTTTTCGCTTTCGTTTTTAATACACAAAAATATAATTTTTTTTATATTAACAAAATTTATTGCATGAATAAATGCAAATATATACGAGAATGTGTATGCCAAATCAGTTCATTGGTTGACTTTTAAATTCAGTTAAGTTGATCTCTCTGTATTTTCGTCTTTGTACTTACTTTGTATGTACTTGAATTGACCATAATTGATGCGCTATGTCCAACACAGAATATTACTCTTATATGGAGGAGTGGGGCTGGGGCAAGGGCTAGGGGCTAGTACAGATAGATAGACGGATTGTGTATAGTGATACTTGGCGGAAGCTTATTATTCGATGGTGTCAATGATGTCATAGCGTTGACGACGACGACGTTGACAAAGGACAATGTATGTATTCTCATACTATACTATTGTACATAGTATATGGCAAATGTTAGAGTAAGTATCCTTTTGTCCTTACATTATTGATGCTTGAATCAAGTGCTCACACACAAAAGTCATTTGTAGCCAATCACTTTGAAAGTATTTTACACAAAGTCAGAAAGACGCATGAGAGAGCGTTCACTGCGAATAGATGAATGGATTGAATGCTGCTGTACAATATAAGTGGAAGCTAGTGAAGCGTCGTTCACATTTCCTCTTTTTGGTTAAATCATCAAATATCCTGTTTCGTCTTTCAATTGTTCGCTGGTTATTTTGTTCCTTCGTTCCTTCATTTTGTTGTATCTAGAGTAATGTTGTATGTGTGTGTGTCTGTGTGTGTATTCGTAGTTATCTTTTGCTATCAACTAGTTCAAGGAGCATAATCCTTGTTTGTGCTAATGCGACTTTGTTGTCGTACAAGTTGCTTTTGAAATTGATAAAATTGACTTGGTAGCTTACAGTTTATGCATACATTTGAATTTTCAGTGGAACAAATTTTACGTTCCAATTTATAAATTTATACAAAGAATACAATTTGAAAGCGTATTTATAATTGAAGCTTATATTTAAAATGACAATATTAGCTTCTTTCATTGACTACTTTCATAAATTTCTGTTTATTATTTTTTAAATTAACGCATGACCAGAGCAGCGTTTAACAAGAAGCGAATATGGTTTGGGAGTTTCGAAGACAATAATTATTTCCAAAACTTTTGGCATCTTGCGTTGCGAAAAGCTTAAATAAAATTATATTTTGCTCCAAGTGTTCAAATTAGAGATGGGTACGGAATAAAAATTTTCTCCCGATTCCGTCAGTCCCGAAAAAATGGTTTGCCCAATCTTGCCCATCCCAAAGATTTTAAAATAATTCCGCGGGTCCCGAACCCCGAAGGAATTTTTATACCCGCCATACATAGTGTGAATGGTATTATTAGTTTGTCGGAAAGTTTGTAGAGCATTAAAGGAGGCATCGGAAACACCATAAAGTATACATATTCTTAATCAGCTCGACGAGCCGAATCGATTTAGCCATGTCCGTCTGTCTGTCTGTTGCAATGCGTTTTTCTCGGAAACATTCAAAGATATTGACTTGCAATTTTAAACTTAAGCTTTTGTGATCCTAGGCAGTTTGTATATTAGATCCAAGGTGCCTCGCCCATTTTTAGATATAGCCCCCATACAAACTTACCATTTTTGTTCAATTTTTTGTACGAAAATAGCTACTATTTATGAATGTAATTGCTAAAAATTGGGTAAAAACACTTCTAATGGCATCCAATATCAAAAAAAAAGGTGCCACGCCTATTTTTCGTATGGACCCTATACAAACCTAGCGACCATTTTTTAGATTTTGCATGAAAATAGTTCTTATTTATATATTTATATTTAGTCTTGTCTGTGTAAAATCACTTCTACTGTTATCTTATGAATATGCTTGCAATATGACAAGGATCGATCCACTATAACATATAGACCCCATACAAACTCACCATCCATTTTTTTTATTTTTTTCAAGAAAATGATTAAAGTTTCGTGGAGCGGGTATTTGAGCTTCGGTGCTACCGAAGCTAACGTTTTTACTTGTTTATATTATTTTTTTTGTACATTTTTTTATGTGTAACTAGTAAGTACCCAGCGGTACTTGGTCGGGTCAATTGACCGGACTGACTTTTTTCTGACTAGTCTACTCGGGTTAGTCATTGACTTGTCAGAGTTGTTGTAGAGTCGGATCAATGTCAAGTGATCCTTTTTAAAAATATTTACATAATTGGTTAGTTCGCATAGGCTAGTAAAAGACTAGTTAGGGCTGTTGTTTGCCTAACTCGTAAAGGTCTAGTCAAGGACAATTATGTGCTGTTGCTAATTGTATCATCTGATCCCATTTGTATGTAGGGCCCCATACAATTCTACAATTCTCATTGCTGGTGATAACTTTAGCTATGGTAGTTCATGTGCACAGTATAGATTTGATTAAAGATAGGGTTACACTGTGTCATAGAGTTCCTAAACAAAGACACCTCAAAATTCCGAGGGTTGGTAGCGAAAACTTCGTGCGACGGGTATCAAAACATCGGTTCTACCGAATTTAACGACTTTCCTTCTGTAATACCCTGTACCCAAAGGGTATATTAAGTTTGTGCGAGTGTATGCAACAAACAGAAGGAGGCAAGATAGACCCTACAAAGTGTATATATTCTTGATCAGCATTGGAAGGGGAGTCGAACTAGCTATGTCTGTCTGTCCGTCTGTCCGTCCGTCCTGCTGTCTGCCGTATGAAAACGATTATTTCGGAGATTATGAGAGATAGGGCCACCATATTTGAAACTAAGACTTTCCTGAGCCGTCAAGTGTTCACTAGCGAACGGTTTTTCTCTAGACCCATTTTAAGGGGTACCCCCTATAAAAAAACCCAAAATTTTGGGTTTTCCCATAAAAACGTCATTGTTTTTCATTCTAGGTAGTTCAAATTAAGTATAAATTATGTCTATGAGAGTCCAATTAAAATATCCCATTATGGGTAGGACCAACAAAATTATAGGTATAGCCCCCCCCATACAAATGTACCCCAAAATTTTGGGTTTTTGAATAACAACGTCTTTGTTTTTTATTCTTGGAAGTTCAAATTTAGTATAAATTATGCCTAAGATAGTCCCAATGAAATAGACCAGTATGGGTAGGTCCAACAAAATTTTAGGTATAGCCTCCATTCGAAGATATACCCGATTTTTTGTTTGAAAATTCAATTCAATGAGGTATGGTAGTAAAATAGCACAGATCATAAGGTTCATAAAGATTGGATACAGGGTATCTTGCAGTCGAGCATACTCGACTTCATCGTTCTTTCTTGTTTTTAATATGGAACGATTGTTCTTGATAGAAGTCCGATAGTTCTTGATGCAAGAAATGTTGTTCTTGATACAAGAACGATTGTTTTTGATACAAGATCGATTATTCTTGATACAAGAACGATTGTTCATGATACAAGAACGATTGTTCTGGATACAAGAACGATTGTTCTTTATACAAGAACGATTGTTCTTGATATAAGAACGATTGTTCTTGATACAAGAACGATTGTTCTTGATACAAGAACGATTGTTCTTGATACAAGAACGATTGTTCTTGATACAAGAACGATTGTTCTTGATACAAGAACGATTGTTCTTGATACAAGAACGATTTTCTTGGTACAAGAACGATTCTTCTTGATACAAGAACGATTTTTCTTGATACAAGAACGATTCCTCTTGATACAAGAACGATTCTTCTGATACAAGAACGATTTTCTTGATACAAGAACGATTCTTCTTGATACAAGAACGATTCTTCTTGATACAAGATCGATTGTTCTTGATACAAAAACGATTGTTCATGATACAAGAACGATTTTTCTTGTTACAAGAACGATTGTTCTTGATACAAGAACGATTGTTCTTGATACAAAAAACGATTGTGTTTGATTCAAGAACGATTGTGTTTGATACAAGAACGATTGTTCTTGATACAAGAACGATTGTTCTTGATACAAGAACGATTGTTCTTCATACAAGAACGATTGATTTTAATCATATAGAACATCTTAAGCATAAACAACAATCTCGAAAAAGTTACAAGCACTTGTAGGTATATTTATACTTAATGTTCCATGCTTTATACCAGCAAGCTTTATTTTCGAATGACTGAGTCGATCGGCTTTAATTTGAAGTTTTTATTTTTTTTATATTTTAATGTGTTAAATTTATAATCTCATAACAATTTATTTTAAAATTCACTTTTTCTAAAATTGGTCATTTCGACCACTTTGCGTGGTTTTGTTGCGAATTGGTTTGCAGTCTTAGATTTATGCTTAAAACGCAACATGACCAAAAATTACATATATCTTTTTGTACTTTAAGTGTCCTCTGATGTTGCCTTTTGCCAATCTTACATGAACGCTGCAATTTTAACAAAGCTAATGTGCCCTCACACAAATATCTAAATAAATACAATACATAACTATGTACATATGTGTTTGCAGCGTATGTGTACACAAATTTTCTTTACATCGCTCCAAGTGTGTATAGTAAAATGAGTAAAAAGTAAAGGTAACACTTTTACTTAGCTTAAATCAAAGCTTTTATACTTTTCATAATACTAAAAACGATACTTCCATGTCTGAGAGAGCCTCTTATACTTGACTTTTTCTCCGGTTTACAAAACTCTTGGTTCTGCTCTATCGTCTCAACAGTGACCACGGAGCGGGACTTTTGAGACCCAAAACATCCTTCATCATTGTTTTGACTGAGCCTTTCGATATACTAATATTATCAGCAAGTAGTCTTATCATAAATCGACAGTTTTCCAAAACTAAATCTATAATTTTTTGAACTTGAGCTTCGTCGTTTGAGGTTGATGGTCGTCCAGGACGCTCTACGTCTTCAACACGTTCACGGCCTGCTTGGTACTTACATTTTTTTGACAGAGCCCTACGGCCTTATTGGACCAGCTTCAACGAATTCGCGGCAAAAATTTTATTAAAATTAAATGCAAATTGTTTTGCTCAACAAGTTTCGACATCTTCTAGTGTCCTCGCCTCCAGCTACTGACTCGGTACGTCATAACCAACATTTGGTAAGAAGTACTAAATTTCACAACAAGAGTACAATGGGAAGACCCACCCCATTATGAAACCAACGCCATTAATATTTACACAGATGGATCCAAGGAGGAGGTATCTTTTCTCCGGACCTGAGAATTCTTCAGACTTCCCGATCACTGCAGCGTTTTTCAAACTGAAATGATCGCCATACACGAAGCTATGCATTATCTGGGGCACCACTCAGGTTGTAGGCAAAAAGTACGCATCTTTTCGGATAGTCAGGCTGCCCTCAAAGCACTTGACTCTTACAATAATACATCCAAAACTATCCCCCAGTGCCGCACATCTCTCAATGAGATGGCTGAGCAATGGAATATTTGCCTCACATGGATTCCGGGTCACCAAGATATATTTGGTAATCGCGAAGCAGATAGATTGGCCAGAGAAGATACAAATTCTGTTATTCCTCCTGGGAGGAGTTCGACTGGAATTCCC
Organism: Leucophenga varia; assembly: GCA_018903435.1. Taxonomy (NCBI): domain Eukaryota; kingdom Metazoa; phylum Arthropoda; class Insecta; order Diptera; family Drosophilidae; genus Leucophenga; species Leucophenga varia. The sequence continues at coordinate 11,269 of JAEIFJ010002259.1, read as the reverse complement.
ATGGCCTCTCTGAAGCTGCGAGCAAAAGAGAAAATAATCAGAAAGGCAGAGACTAGGTGGACCACAAATCCCAAATGTAATATCTCGAAACTTGAGAGAAAATAACCATGAAGGTTGGCGCTCTTACGGGACACTGCCTGGTGGGAAGACATGCCGTCCGACTAGGGGTAGCATCAAATGGCTTCTGTAGGAGCTGTAGAAATGTGGAAGAGGAGCCTTTGGGAGAATAAGGTTTACCGTACTTGGTAGGCCGTTTCTTGATAGTCTGGCGGAGATTGCATCAGTCAAGATTGGTGCAGTAGCCGCCTTCATAAGGAAATCAAGCTGGTTCGTGTAGCAGCATGTAAAAGAGGGATCGCGAGAATTTGCGGCGGCCACTCTAACCTAATTTTCGACATCGCAAAAAGCGTATCGCAAATAAGTTGGCAGGAATATCAAAGAACGTTCTACCAACCCAAATAGGAAACGTAACTCACCAATTCCTTTGACGTGAGTAGTTCAAATGTCTTCTAGGAGAGGTTACAAACTTTCAAAATAAACTAATATAGCACAATCACACCATATGTAAAGAATATAAAAATGGGTGTCACCTCTTATGTTGTCCTAGTGCAGTGCTTACTTGCTATCCTGTTAACAGTTTAAACAAAAGCAGCAACAGCATTTTGAATGTCTCATGCTTTCATATTCGTAATACAAGCAAAATACTCGTAGTATACCTTAGATCTATCTAAGTGTGTGTGTGTGTGTGTGTGTGTGTGTATATTTAAGTATAGTAGTAGATATCTAGTAGCATATTCAGCGTTATGCTTCGTGTTGCAAAAGCAGCAGGTGAAGGTCGTGCTTCATTGAAGTATGTATGTATTGTATTTGTTGTAGTTATTGTAGCTACATAAATGCATACATAGATACATGCATAAAAAGGATGGTACAAGTAGTTTATCTTTTAACGAACATACGGATTCATTACATTTACACTTACGCCCAACACAACACAACACAACACAACTGTGCACAGTGTTTGTGCATTCGTTGAGCTTTGTTTCGTTTACTTAACAAATTTGTTGAAGTATAAAAACAACTGCCTGCCTGCCTGCCTGCCAGCCTGCCTTACTTGCTAGCTTTACCAGCTATCATATTCGTACGATGCGTATCATAGGACATGCAATCTGTATAAACTATAGCCACCACCACCAACAGCTCACAGCACCCAACAACTTGCCATCTCATGAGTAGTCAGTCACCTTTATAACAGATTTTTATTTGTTAATACTTTTATTTCTTGTTGGATTTTTAATTGCAACTACTGACACAGACACGCGTTTGACTTACTGGTCCAATGGTTGACTGATGCAAGGAGAAGAACTAAAGGACACTGACACTGAAGGATAACAGCAACAGCAGCTGGTATGTCGCCGACGATGACAACGAACCTGCTGCTCCTGCTGTTGCTGCTGATGATGATGATGATGATGTGGATGCATAACTGTCTGTCTGTCTGTCTGTCAGACTGAGTGCATCATGAAAGAACAAAAACAACAAGAACAAGTATCGTTTTAATTAAATGCATTTCGCGAATGTTATTTTCGGTTTCTGACTTACTTACTGACTGACTGACTGACTACTGTGATCGACATATCTTGTTATAGTAGTACTACAGCCAGCAACTTCAATTTCCATTATGTATACATATTGCTCATTTGTCGTGACAATGACTGAATTTATTATGCATTGATTGATTTATTAAGCAAGTTATGAGTATAAATTCATTTCGAAATTCAATGTTTGTGTATTGTATCCAGTAATGAATTAAGAAAGAAAGCAAGAACGTAAGAAAGAGGAAGTCCATCTAGAATTTTTCACCTTGTGGCTTGATTGTCACATTGTGCACCTGTAAAAAATAATAATATCTTGTTTATTCTTTTATGTAATTTTGAAAGAATGAAGAAGTTTTCAGCGAAGTATAAAAATGTATCGATTGGGACAAATGTTTAAGGGAAAGTTGAATGTCTAACATGAAGTAGCACTACCAATTTAGCGTTTCATGTTCAAACTATTCAACCATTTAAATCATAAATATATATTGGGCTGTTTAATAAGTAATGTCGTATCTGTGATCGAATTTTGACGCTTTATTTAACATACATCCGATTTAAGTCAAATATGCACCGTTTTGTTCGCAAACTTAATGCCATTTAGAAGGGAACTTCAGTTTTCGGACAACCAGTTTTTGCAAGCCTTTTTTGAGGCCAAAGTAGTACCACCAAGAGCGTTTTGCATGGCCCGGAATAGATGGGTATCACTTGGTGCCAGGTCCGGACTATACGGTGGGTGCAATAGGACATACCATCCGAGCTCCTGTAGCTTCTTGCGGGTCATCAAAGATGTGTGAGGCCGAACCTTGTCCTGGTGGAACACTACACCCTTCCTGTTGGCCAATTCTGGCCGCCTCTGGTCAAACGACTGCTTCAAACGGTCGAGTTGCTCGCAGTAGACGATCGAATTAAGCGTCTGGCCATAGTTGAGCAGCTCATAGTGGATGATTTCTTTCCAATCCCACCACACACACAGCAAAACCTTTCTGGCCGTCAATCTGGGCTTGGCGATGGTTTGGGTCGGCTTGCCGCGCTTCATCCACGACCTTTTTTGCTGGAAGTTATCATAAGTGATCCACTTTTCATCTCCAGTCACCATCCGCTTTAAAAATGGGTCGAGTTCGTTCCGTTTCAGCAGCGTTTCACAAGCGTTTATGAGGGGTCCAAAAAGATTTTTTTGCGTTAATTCGTGTGGCACCCAGACATCTAGTTTTTTTGAAATCCAATCTTCTGCAAATGGTTCCAAATGGTTGTATGTCTTATACCCAGTTCCTGCCAATCGAACGAGTGCTAACATGCCGGTTCACTTTGGATGATTTCGACTATTTTATCGGTTTCTACGAGGATTGGCCTACCAGTACGGGGGTACATCTTTGACAGCCACTACACCAGAAGGAAATCGATTAAACCAACGCTGTGCTGTGCAAATCGTTACAGCATCGGGCCCATAAACTTCACAAATTTTTCGGCCGCCTTCGTTGGATTTTTACCTCTCACATAGTAAAAACGTAAATATGGCGAATTTTGTGCTTGGTGGACTCCATCTTTGGCGCGCTATAACTTGAGACTGAATCATATGATCACAACACAGTCTTGTAGCTCTGGGTGACCTCTTTAAATCGCCGTACAGGATGACCCGATGCGATAAGTACAACTTAAGATATGTTAAAGAGACGCCATCTATTGAAAAAAATACGACATTACTTGTTGAACAACTCAACATAATGAATTAGTTGGAAAGTTCCAGTGTGAATTCAGGCCGAAGAAATCGACCATTGACCCGACATTCACACTATGCCAAATCCCGGAGAAGACCAAAGAAAACAAATCGTATACACCACCCATTTGTCGACTACAAAGACACTTTCGACACGCCATAAAGATTTAAGTTGTACAAGGCACAGACTGTATTTGGTATTCCTGCAAAGATCGCTCGCGTCTTTATGATGACGCTAACAAATTCCCAAAGCGATAACAACAAGATTTAAGATTCAAAAGAGAATTCAGACTGAGCGATGCTTCGTCGTGCGACTTTTTCAATTTCTTATTGGAGTATATACTGCACCAATGCTCAGAAATTATTCTGACAGGCAATATTTTTTACAAAAGACATAGACATAGCCGAGGAAAAAACAACGAGCAGTCATTAGGGCTTTCTCAAACATTTCAAGTAAGTCCCGTATAATGAGACTAGCGGAGAACTAGAGTAAGGCGAAGTACTTGGTAACCACGCAAAGACCATCAACACGCCTTGGGGAAACTAATCGTTGCGGACAGAATAGGGTAAGTCGGCGTTGGCAGTATTTGAGAGGAAGATACTTCGGAGAAAATTTTTTCTAGTCAGAATGGGAAATGACATCCGTGTTCGCACAAGCATATTCAGGAACATTCAATATAAAAAGACGCTGCCCTGGGCTTGTCACCTGCGTCGGATGGATGCAGAAGCTCTGGTTCGAAAAGTTTATGCGCAAAATGTGAACCAAGTCGGTGGAGTACGGCAGGAAGATCGTCAGCCGCTGCGTTCGAAAGGATGATTTCTTGAAAGACATGCGTAAGATTGGAGTTCCAATTACAAATTCTGTTGCGAAACCCTACGTGCCGCCAAGGCCAATTATTGGCGCAGTGCCAAAAGTTTCAACAATTTTCAAGGAGACGAACTGCCAATAGTACTGTTTTTACCCAATATTGAGTGAATAGTTTCATAAAAAAACCTATTTTTATACAAAAATTCGAAAATGGGCGGTAGGTTTGTATGGGAGATATATCTAAAAATAGGCGTGGCACCTTGGTTTTCATATTGGATGTCATTAGAAGTGTTTTTACCCAACTTGGAGTGACTACATTCATAAATAATAGCTATTTTCATACAAAAAATCAGAAAAAATGGTAAGTTTATGTGGGCGCTATACCTTTTAATGGGCGTGGCACTTTGATTTTAACACTTGAACTGCTTAGGACTGAGAAAAGCTTAAGTTCCGAGTTTCAGGTCAATATTTTTAAAACTAAGCGAATGAATCGCATAAATACAGACAGACGGACATGGCTAGATCGACTCGTCTCGTCGTGCTGATCAAGAATATATATAATTTATAGGGTCTAAGACATCTCCTTTAATGCGTTACAAACTTTCTGACAAAATGATAATACACTCCACACTGTGTGGCGGGTATAAAAATCGGTTCCGGTATTTTAGGTCCCTTATGTGTTATCTTTTCAAAACGCTATGATTTTGCAAGAGTATGGTTGCCATAAAATTCCACAAGCAAACGATTACATTCGATTGCAATTGCCCTTGTCTAACAGTCTGCAAGTTAGTCGTTTTCATAAGGCAGAAAGACAGACCGATAGCGGGGTAGATAGACTTATATAGATTGTTTCAGCATTTGATGCTGATTAAGAATTTATAGATTTATTTTATAAGAAATGTAGTTTTTTGAAGAAACTTAATAAAAGTTCCTGAGGAGAAGTAAAAACATGCCAAGTGTTAAGTATTTCATTTATGTACCTGCACATTCGGTGGTGTACCAATTGTCCACAGCACCGCATCGGCAACGTCCTCCGCTTTTAACATTGGCATAAATTGTTTAATAATCGACTGCAATTCGGTTGGTAGTATATCAGTATCAACAACGCCAGGACTGATTGTCTGTAGAAGTAATAAAATATTTTATCAATTTCAATATTTATTTGTTTAGTCCGGGATTACCGATACACGAACGCGTGTCTTGTGACGCTGAAATTCCTGACGATAAATCTCATTCATGGCACGCAATGCAAACTTTGTGGCTGGGTAAATATTCAAAGAAGGTAAATCTGGTCCCAAATTAGGCACTTGCAAACCAGCAATACTATTTACCAATACCACATGACCTTCAACATTACGTTCACGACACGAATTAAATGCTTCCCGTATACAATAGACGCTGCCCATAAGATTCGTTTCAATGGTATCGCGTATCTCTTGCGTATTGCCACGTTTTGACAGCTCTGTTGTCGCAATAATGCCAGCGTTATTGACAAGTACATCGACACCGCCAAATTGACGTTGCGCCCATTCAAATGCATCCATGACGTGTGATTCATTGGTTATGTCACAATGCCGTGCATGTAGATTAGCGCGTTTATCGTTGTCCAGCTGCTCCTTAAGTTGCTCAATGCGCTCTTGACGTCTTGCCAGACCGATTACTATAAGTCCGGCGGACACAAGTGCTCGCGCACAAGCAGCCCCAATCCCGGCACTAGCACCGGTAACAATAGCGACCTTATTGCGCCAACGTTCCATCTTAACTGAATGAAAGGAATGCATTTGAATTTTAACAATTTAGTTTTTTCTGTTCTGTTCTTTTCGGTTCGGTTCAGTTATAGAACGAAGCCAGGTAACAATATCAATGAGTTGAATGACTGACTTGACGAGTTGAGTATTAGCTGTCGTTGACCTGACATCATTTAGCACCTGCCGGAATTTGCAAAAACTAAATGAGTAGTGCAGTAGTACTATAAAGATATATTGTAAAAAAAATGAAAATGCATTACAATTCTTTGCAAAAATAGTAAAATAGAAATTTTTATGTATACAAAATTTAATCACATTTTACCTGGTCATTTTTGAGTATCTGGCTCTGTGAGAAAATGATTTTGAACCAAAAAACCGTACCATCTAAGCTGTAAAAGTGGTTCGGTTCGAGACGTTTCGCTATTTCTTAAATTATTGTGAAAATAAAAAAATTAGTTGTGGTAAAATGTAATATGTTAATAAAAGTCCACGTAGGGTTGATAATATCAAAAGTTTATCACTTGAACCGCTTAAGCCGAACCGCGGTTAAACATCAACAAACCGAACCCAACCAGTGTTTCAAAGGCTTTTAGTGACGGTCCTGCTTTTAACGTGGACACTCCATAATTTTAGAATGACTTCACCGATTTCACTCGTCATTTTTTTTTAATAAAACTGAGTACAATTAATCCCAGATATCCAACAAAAGCAGACCTAAAATCCTAAGATTGGAAAAAACCTGCTCTCAAAATCCCTTAACATAAAAATGTTTGGAAATGAGCAAATTTTTATTTTCATACAAAATTTAGAAGATGGGAGGTTAATTTGTATGGGGACTGTACCTAAAAATGTACCTAGAAGCATTGTATGATCATCAGTGGGATTCCAAAGTCCGTAACAACCGAAGTTGGGGTCTTTAACATTATGTATTAGATGAAAATACAGAAACAAAATTAAATTTGCTTCAATAAACTGGGAAATAGTTAATGAGTTTCTAATATATTGTATGTGGTTACAGTTTGTCGCATTCTTCACAAAAAGAGCCGAAATGTAATCATAAAACTCTGCATTGTGACATTTATAATATTTAGACGATCCGATTTAAATGAACGAACACAATTTTATACCCGTCACACATAGAGTGGAGGGTATTATCATTTTGTAACTCATTAAAGGAGATATCTTAGTCAATATAAAATATTTATAATCTTGATCAGTACGAAGAAAATAATCGATCTAGCCATTTCCGTCCGCCTGTCTGTTGGGGGCGATTCATTCGACCAGTTTTAACAAGAAAAAGGAACGCTGAAGTCGAGTATGCTCGACTGCAAAATACCCTGTACCCAATCTATATGTACCTTAAGTTAGGTTCTATTTGACTACCATACATCATTGAATTGAATTTTCATAGAAAAATTAAAAAAAATCGGGTATATCTTTTGAATGGGGTTATACCTAAAATTTTGTTGGGCCTACCCATATTGGTATATTTCATTGGGACTATCATAGACATAATTTATACTAAATTTAAATTTTCTAGAATAAAAAACAATGACGTTTTTATGTAAAAACACAAAATTTTGGGGTAAAATTTGTATGGGGGCTATACCTAAAATTTGGTTGGTCCCTACCCATATTGGGATATTTTATTGGGACTATCATAGACATAATTTATACTAAATTTAAATTTCCTAGAATAAAAAACAATGACGTTTTTATGTAAAAACCCAATATTTTGGGGTAGAATTTGTATGGGGGCTATACCCAAAATTTTGTTGGTCCTACCCATATTGAGATATTTTATTGGGACTATCATAGACATAATTTATAATAAATTTTAATTTCCTAGAATAAAAACCAATGACGTTTTTATGCAAAACCCCAAAATTTTGGGGTAGATTTGTATGGGGGTGCTCCTTAAAATGGGTCTAGAAAACCCGTTTGTAAGTGCACACTTGACGGCCTAGGAGAGTCTAAGTTTCAATTTTGAAAGCTCTACCTCTTATAGTCTCCGAAATAATCGTTTTCATACGGCAGACAGCATGAACAGGGGGGGGGAGGGACAGACACAAAGCTAGTTCGACTCCCCTTCCAATGCTGATCAAGAATATATATACTTTATAGGGTCTATCTTTGCCTCCTTCTGTCTGTTACATACATTCGTATAAACTTAATATACCCTTTTACCCTTTGGAAGTGAAATAAAAAAATAAATGTTGGAAACTGGAACTTAAGCTTTTCTCGGTCTTTGGCATTTTGTATGTTAAAATTAGAATGTCACGTCCACTCAAAGGCTTGGCTCCATATAAATCTATGAAAATATTTATATATTTATTTATTCAGAACCAAGGTACCACGCCCATTTTAGTATATAGCACCCCATACAAACAAAATAGTTATTATTTACGAATGTATTCAATTCAAAATGGGTAAAATCTCTTTTAATGTCATCCAAACTAGGAACCAAGATGCATCCATTTTAGATATGGCATTCATATAAACTTACCCACTTTCAAATTTTAATTTGAAAATTGAAATTCAGCCTTATTATGAAAGGCGTCGTCGACACAAAACTGTGTCGATAACTATTTACTACAGTCAACAGATATTTGGTATTATGTAAATTCAATCGAAGTCATCGTCGTTTTCAAAGACGATTCTTTGTCGACACAAATTTTATTGACTAGTTGTAACGACTCGAATTTTGTTTGGACTTTCAAACATGGAGCGAAAATTGAATATAACCAATTCTCCGCAATTCGAAACTCTGGTGTCCGAAATAGAAAACAAGAAGGAACGTTAACTTCGGTAGCACCGACGCTCAAGTACCCGCCACACGAAACTTTAATCATTTTTCTTGAATAAAAAAAAAAAAAAAGGAAGGTGAGTTTGTATGAGGTCTGGATGTTATAGTGGTCCGATCCTTGTCATTACGGTAGAATATTCATGGGATAACAGTAGAAGTGATTTTACCCAGATTGGATTAAATATATCCACAAATAAGAACTATTTTTATAAAAATCTGATAAATCGGCGATAGGTTTGTATGGGGACCCTATCAAAAAATGCGCGTGGCACCTTTCCTTTGATATTGGATGCCATTAGATATGTTTAACTAACTATTTTTATGAAAAACAAGGAAAAACGTTTACTTCGGTAGAACCGAAGCTGAAATACCCGTTACACAATATTTTTAATAGTTTATGTGTCCACCAGGTGCTTAGATTAAATTTCACAATGAATTTGAACAAATTTGTTTGGAGGCTTCTGTTAATATTAGCCCGATCTCTACCATATCGATAGTGTTCACTTAGGTGGACATTGGAGTTGATATTACCAAACTTAATTGAATTCATTCAGAAATATTAAATGTGTTCATACAAAACTCGAAAATGGGCGGTAAGTTTGTATTGGAGGCTATACTCGTACCTAAAAATCGGCGTAGCACCTTGGTTTCGACATTGGATGATATAAAAATGTTCTCACCCAATTTTGAGTGAATACATTCAAGTACGATATAATAACTATTTTCATACAAAAAATCGAAAAAGTGGTAAGTTTGAATGGGGGCTTTATTTAGAAATGGGCGTGGCACCTTGGTTCTGACTGCCTAGGAGCACAAAAAGCTTAAGTTTCAAATTTCAGGTCAATATCTTTAAACCTTTCCGAGTAAAACGCATTGCAGCAGACAGACGGACTGACAGACGGACATGGCTATATCGATTCGTCTCGTCGAGCTGATCAATAATACATATACTTTATGGGGTCTCCGATGCCTCCTTTAATGCGTTACAAACTTTCTGACAAACTGATAATAACCTTCACACTATGTGTGGCGGGTTTAAAAATCCTGAGTTGGCAAAGGGTGTCACTAGGGGAATGGTTCAAACCAATTTTAAAAACAAGTGGAATGATGTGACAACAAAGCTAATTTCTCTTGGGCCCCCATTAAGAGATGGCGATGGTTGGCCAAAGGTAAGAAATGATAGCGCTTTTTGGGCTAATATTTTTTAGGTGCGATAGAAAAGTGAATAGGTGCGATAAAAAAAGTGAATAGGTACGAGTTTTTATATTAAAAAATATATTATTGATAAGGCTAATTGCTTCAAATATTGTGAGAACTTTTGTAATGGTAGTCCATGTGTACAGTAAAGATTTGATAAGGCTCAGCTCATTTAATAAATATCATACGAGGTGTGTTCAAAAAGTATCGCATATTTTGTGTTTTTTTTTTTAAATTAATATCTATTTTGTCCCCTTTAAAGTAATCCCCTCCCGACACTTATGCCAACGTTTTTTCCAATCCTCGAAACATGCCAAATAGTCCCATTCCGGTATAGCCATCAGCGCCTTCTTCGATTTAGCTTTCATCTCCTCAATCGTCTCGAAACGCGTTCCCCGGAGTGGTCTCTTGAGTTTTGGGAATAGCCAGAAGTAACACGGTGCCAAATCAAGCGAATACGGTGGTTGCGGAACGATATTGGTTGGATTTTTTGGCAAAAAGTCACGAAAAATCAGTAGTAATTTTTAAAAAAAAAATCATAATTTTTGGTACCAACCGAGACTTGACACGTTTGAGGCCCAAAAAATCTTCAAAATTGTATTAATTGATCCTTTCGATACGCCAATTTCATCAGCAATGTCTCTCATAGTTAATCGACGGTGTGCAAGCACTAATTCTTTTACTTTTTGGATGTGAGCATCGTCCGTTGAGGTCGATGGTTGATCAGGGAGCTCTTCGTCTTCAACACGTTCGCAACCTTCTTTTAACAATTTATACCAATCAAATGTTGTTGATTTTGGTAGAGCTCGGTCCCCATAAGCCTTTTTCAACATTTTTATTCCATTTATTCCATTCAGAAAAAAAAATTGATACCGGTTCTTTGATCCATTTTTTTGAATAGGTAAAAATCGAAAACGATCCAAAACACGTGCAAGCAAAGCAGCTGTCAATAATTAAGTGAACTTTCCAAATGGCCGAGCTTGTCGGCATAAGTGAGACATGAGTTCCAATATAACGCCACAAAGAAATCGAAATTCGAATATACGTAACCCGCGAAAATTCAAAATTTGCGATAATGTTTGAACACACCTCGTATAGTCCCTACACAAAGTCACCTCTTTCCGAGTAGTTTGACACGAAAATTTCGTAATGACGGATTTTAAAACTTCCGAAATTAATGTTTTTTCTTGTTTGAATTAGAATTTTGCAAACTTTTCAATGATGTAATTTACATTAAAAAAATAATTTTAAATTAAAAAATAAAAATTTTTTTGTAGTTGCTTTTGTGCATTTTTTTGGTTTGTTGTCTTTTATGGAATTTTAATTTTTATATTCCAAAATCTTAAATGACTTATAATTTTTCCTCAAAGCTCTTCTCTATTTAAGAGCAATAGGATCATT
>JAEIFJ010002257.1:0-11849 GCA_018903435.1 Leucophenga varia | reverse complement strand
TCTTATCTGTCTCTGTCTCTAGCTTTCCCTCTCTCACACTTTTTCTCCCTCATTCCCTCCCTCTTGGCCCTTGGCCATGCCAAACTTATCTCGCTTTGTCGACGGCCTCATCATTGCCTATAAGGAGTCCAATTTGAAAACTCAGGACAAGCATTAGCATGTCTCTTTCTGTTTCACTCCCTCTTTATTTCCCTCTCTCTTTGTTTCTCTGTCTGCCATAGCGAGCTTCATTTGCTTATAAGCATAGTTCTGTCTGCCATAAACACTGTCTCTTATTAAATATAAATGTTGCTCGGTGCGCTTAAACGGAATAATAACCCGCTCGGCGCCATTACGAAATTGTTTCACTTGAGTGATTTACCCTGGTTACAATAAGCTACAAAGTCTGGGCTAATAACGCAATATTATTCAGTTTTTTATGAAATAATACTCTGCCGAGAAAACTACTTGAGTACTTTGAAATATGCTAATGAGAAGGGTGACTTAGAAACCTTTCAGCTTTGTCGAGTAACTTTAAAGGGCGCCATTTTATGACTTTCACTTATATAAGAGAAGCTAAAAGGATATCTCAACATATACGGGATAATATATTGTAGTATAATATATAAAATATACCATGATATAATATATACATTTTTTCCATTTAAGAATTTTTATTCGATTTCCGAACATACTTTTTGTCAAAAATTGTCATTGAAGAATCTTCAATATTTAAGTTCATATTATAAACCTCATAAATTCGCATTGAAATCAAGCTCTTTTTCAAGTTGTATCTGCAAGAAACTCTTATCAATAAAGTATTTATTATCTCAACAGTCCTTTTATTTTAAGTATTGAGCATCCCATTCGAATAACTTTGAATAACCTTATCTCTATATAATACTATTTCCAACTGCGGAACTTGTCAAGGACAATGTGAAAAGCAGATTTAACTCACGTTGATTGACGAGCAGACAGATTAAATTTAACAACTGGACTTTATCGCAAAAACTTTTCTGCAATTGGCATTAAATTTCGCACAGTTTTTGCGCACACGCCACGCTCTTAATGGATTTTAAAGTCGCAATTTGGTCAACTGGATAATGTGCAATGCTTTGGCAAGAATCTACCCCGAAATCTGTTTGGACAATAGATAAATAAATAATAAACTTTTCGCTAATTTGGTCTAATCGCTTAGTTAAGTCTGCAAAAGTTTAGCAGCTTTTGATGAAACTGGCAAAACGCTGACACAGCAATAAACTTTACTTTGCAGTTGGATTGAGATATAGTACGATCTGTTATATATATTCGTATTTATAGCACAAACAAACTTATATGGACTTGTAGTCTGTCTATTGTTTGGTTATCAATAAAGAATAATTTTGTATAAATGTCGCAGATTGTCACGAAACTCGTTTCGCAGCCATTTAACTGCCTTGCGAGCCAAGTTACTCATACGCCGTGTGGGCCCATACGCCGTGTTGTCCAGCCTGAACGACCGGGCCATTGACTTGCGACACCAAGATGCTATCGTTCATCTCATATACAGTTCCTAATTGTATGCTGCGAACCGGGCCGAGGAATCACACAGTGTCAACAACTTGAAGGAGTCTCTCTTTCTCATCTCTCTCTTTGCGAATTTTATGACCTGCAGTCACAGTTTTACGATGACGTCAAACCTGTTGGAGCGCGCTTCTTAGTGGCAACGCGTGGCATTGCTTCATTAGCCGCTAATTGAATTGGCCCTGTTAAAGTGCCAGCTTTGCCTTGTTTTCTGCTCTTGCGCCCACTGATTAATATCTAATATAATTTTATTCGACTGTTGCCGGGCGGAACTCTGATCCGGCCCGGAAGGCTTCAGGACTTGAGCTAGCATTAATAATAGCTACGACTGGGCTGGGAGCAGCTCCGAGCATCCTCTGCCTCGTTGCGACCGTCTTGCCATTAATCTTAATTCCGTGTAAATATTCAATCAAGCAGAGACCGCCCGATGGCATCCACTTGTAATTAAAGACACATTAAGTGCTCGTAAAAATTAAAGTGTCAGCCAGCTGGACGGATGGAGAGGGCCATCTGTTAGGTCCCACTGTGCCTAATTAGTGGCACTTCGGCTGCAGCCAAGCGACACTCAAAGCGCCGTTTTGTGGCCACTGTAATTATCGATTAAAAGGCTTGCGACAGAAGGGGCAGTTAATTATTTTAAATTTTTTGGGGTTTTAAGAAGCGACAATATGGGAGGATATACACGGCTTATGGGAGGTGTTAAAGTGTTTATTAATTAAATTAAATTGGATTCTACAGCAGAAATAATAACAAAATTAATATGCGGATGAATACAGAGAATAATTCAAAAGGTATTACATTTAAGGGTGTCAATTTATGGGGATATTTATTTATGTACTGAGCATTTTTACCATCTATCCTACGAATTTCATAAGAATCAAACAGATATATCAAAGTAATTGAAGAGATCTTACTGGGGATACATTGGACCATATAAAAAACCACAAATCATTATACAGCTCTTAAAAAGAAAAACGTTCTCTTTGTGAAAGTACATACAACTGTCTGTATTTATTTCATGTTTGTTTATCATGCACGTGATTTTTCTGAATGTTTGACCTACGTTTTTTGGAAAATGTTTGAGGTTTGTTTATAGTTAAAAATATAGCTGCAATGCATAAAGTAAACATTAAAGGAAGGAAACGAAATATAGAATATTATAAATTTTGTTATACTTAGCAAACAGATACAATAAGTACAAATATAGCAAACAAAGTTATCTCTTTCTTTTAAAACTTTTTCATGAGCATTCTATTTCGGTCAAGGAAAAGAATGCCACACAATCTAGTCATTGCGTTCATTGCCTCTACTTTAAAGTCTTTTGTGCAGTTTTCCGCTATTTATTTGGTTAATGTAATTGCCTTGGGGATTTTTGCTGAACTGAGTTTTGTTCGCCCCCTTTTATAGAGAGTTTCAGTTCATCGATTTCGCACACACACACAAACAGAATGGTTGTGTTTACGTATTTACAATGTGGACCCTTAACTGCTGATGCGTAGTTTTATATGGCCCTATACTATGCAGATTTATGCCTGTCTGCCGATTCTCAGCAATGTGCATGTGTGTGAAAATGCATAAAATGGCATAAAACGCCTGCTGCGGCCACTGATATCTCTCTCTTCAACGCGCGGGCGTTGGTAGTAAAATTCTTGCTAAAGAAGCACAATAAAAAGTCTTTAATGATGCCACTGTCTGTAATTAAAGGCCAAACACACACACACTCGCACACACAAACTCTGGCGCACATGTGAGTGAACTCTAAGCCAAAGGCCGCAAATGCATTTTTATCATTTTAATTGAATGCTTAAATTCGACTTCTTGTTTATCTTAAGTCCTTGCCGTCTGGACGCAGCTCAGCTTGGTTCTCTTTCTTTTTTCTCCCATTTTGTGTTGTCTGTTTTTGGAAGTCAAAAAATATGACATGTGATTTATGACCATTTGTTATTCGTTCGACAAACAAGGCCATAAATATAGAGTTCATGCAGAGCAAGACCACAATCCACTGCACACGACTGTCAGATGCTGCGTTCATCTCGCACGTGTTCCTCCACACATGTTGGTGTACGGTTTCTTTCATAACTCAGCTGTGGGTACTTTAAAGTTGATAAAACTAGAAGACATGTAATAGAAGAAGCTTAATATAAACGATGTTTCATGTGCTTTGCTCATGTGTAACTTGAGATATGCACTAAGGGAATATATTTTGCATATTATTTGTAGTGATTGTAAGTAAGTAAAGTGTTCAATTCAGTTTATGCAGCGTAAGGGTTAGATGCATAAAAATACCAAGTTTCATCAACTTACCATATCTAGCAATCAAGATATGTTGATTTATGTATATAGAATGGGCATAAACATAGATCAGTTTGATTTTTGCAGTAATACTAAATATTAGTCAAATAATACCCTCTTTCTCAGTTTTACAAGGTACACAAATCGCCAAATAAACGTCGTGCGTAGCAAATGGAGCAGAACTCTCTACTAGTTGCAGTAGCATTGGCAAATGTATTGCGCAATCTGTGGTCAAAGTAAACCGAAGTCCAACCCTCGTGATTTGCAAAAATTTCGCCTCATTTCACTCTACTCTATGCAGAATTGAGGAAAATTCCATCGCTGCGCATGCTGCGTATACTTAATTTTTGGCAAAGGATTCCACTTGCCGACTGCCAATTTCCATTAACATTTTCGATTTGTCGTTTGTTTATGTCGTGGCCCGTGCGTTTATCTTTCGCCGGGTAACTCCGTCGCGGCATTTCCGCCCTAGTCCAATCCATTTTCATTTTCATTTCCATTTTCATTTGGGTTTTCCGCCTGCGTTGCCTGCGTTTGCCGGCTAAGCCTCTGTTATTGGCAAAGTTTCGATTGGGTTTATTTAAATTTATTTCCTGAGGCAACACAACTCGCTGCGCTGCTCGGAATTCAAAGTGCAACATTGCCGCAACAATTGTGCAGCGTGCAACCGTGCAACGTGCGCCCGTGACTTGCCTCCTGGCTTGGCTTGGACTTAGTGCTACTTGGCCGTAAGGCCGCACGCGCCCGCATAAATAATGACTGTAAATTAGAGAACCACACGGATGACATCGCCGTCCAAATCAACTGACAGCCGTGTGGTTGCCCATTCCGTGCACATTAAATTCATTAACACTCACATTCGCACTCACACCCGCACTCACATCCCATGCTTCATTTTTAATGAACTGACAAATCTGTGCTGTGTGCTGTATGTCTATAAATAAGTCCGAACGCATTCATACCACGCACTGCAATCACATAAATCTCGGCGGAAGATGCAAGTTTTAGCTCTGTGATGGACTAAGGTATACCCTAATAAAGAGAGCCAGAGAATATCCCGAAATAAAAATAATAACTAAATAAAGTTAGCTTTATTTCATTAATTTTTATTAAACATTGAAACTTTCTTATCTTGACATTTTTAAATGTATCTTAAAAGTTTAAAAAACAATTCATTCCTCGTAAAAAAACTCAGTAAAACTCTTTGGAAACCTCTATAAGGTAGAAATCTTGAACAGCCATTTCAATTATTCCCCAGCAATTAGGCAAGCTATTAAGTTAATGAAACCCACGAGTGCAATATAAATCTAATTGAAACGAATTTCGCAGTTAAATATGTTTACAATACATTTTTATATAGCCACATCTTGATCCGAAGCAATGCGACGCCATGAATCATATTTTATTGACGAATGAGGTATTTGGCTCCGATGACGGCGGCGCTTTTCGCCTCTTGTCTGGGCCAAGAGAACATAAGTCAAAACATTTTCCAAAATATTCGCGTGAAATGTATAAATAGAAAATGCAAAAGAAAGCAAAAGTCGGCGCAATTATAAGAATATAAACAAATAAACATGTTCGTGTGGAAAATTTGTGTGCAACATGGAAAGAAATAACTTAAATGATAAACGATTATTATAAGTTGTTGTTCATTATCGATAGTGTGAATTATTAATCGGTTGTGCTGTCATTAAGTCAGTTTAAGTAGAGCATTTTGTTGGCAACTGGAAAGTATACAATATTTTTGTATTACGCATGTTTATATCGATAGTAATTTAACTTATTGTCAATAAATATCGACAGCAGTAGATAGATAGATTTATATCGATAGTAAATTTTCTTATTGCTAATAAATATCGATAATAACTGTTAGTCCATTATCAAGGAAAAGAGAAACATATCAGAAGGTTATTATAGTAAGGAATATCGATAGTAATAGATGGTCATATCCCATTGCAAACAAATATATCTATAGTAATTACAAATAATAATTTCAAATAAATGAATCGTATCAATATGTAAAGTCTCTTCCAGTAATTGGTCTAGTCTCCCTCCAAAATATACGCAGACCACAGGCAAAATTGGCGAGTCAATGACACAATTAATTTATTTATAATTGTTAAAAACATTTAATTATTCAAAAATTGTGTTGTTCGCTGGGGCGAATGATTGAAGGCTTTCCAAGTGTTGCTTTCAATCATGATGCCGCTTTGCTGCTGCGACGCGACGTGAGTCGTCTTCACTTGACTTGACAACTTGTTTTCCGTGTTGACATTAATAAAATGGCACTTTGCTGTTGTTGTTGTTGGTGTTATTGTTGCTGTTGTGACAGGGAAGCCTTCCCACCTACGCCACAGTCTCGACTCGACTCGACTTGAGTTTTCCGTCTCGTGGAAAATTCAATCACAATATTATTGTTTGGTGTACAAATGGAAAATGTCGACGACGCCGTCATTTTTTATTCACAGCTCGGCATAAACAAGCGCCACGCATGATGAATGAATGAATCAATGAATGGCAACTTGAGTGAGAGACTGTCTGATTGTATGGGTGTATGAGTGGCTGTGTATTCGCGAGTGCACTCATGTCTGCCATATGCGATTTCCGTTGCGAATTTTCATGGCTTGTTTACAATTAATTAGGATTGTTATGTCGCCATTTAATTCAATCATTTTGCCTCTTTTCATTTCATTTCCATTTTTATTCTTTTCTCTCTTTGTTTAATTCAATTTTAATGACTCAGCAACCGATGTTGAGACTCGCAATGCGTTGGGGATACTCGAGAAACTAAAAGAATGCGAATTTTTCCCACGCTTTGCATAATTGGCAATTAGTGCACTTCAGTTTTCACTTTTCCACTTTCCATTTTCTTTTCTCTTTCAAAGAATTGCGAAGGAGTAATCTCGTTATAAAAAGTTTATTGTAAATTCTGTCAATTTGCATTGTTAGAGAGTGAGGGGAAAGTGATGGAGGGACATGGCTAAGGTCATATGTTTTGGCTTTAGCTGGAAAATCAACTTCCGTTTGGGATTTATGTCCTTGACACTGACTTTAATCGCTAGTTGAGTCCTTAAACGTTTTTTATTTCGTTTTGCTTTCTGAACTTACAACTGAGCTCAATGGAAACGATTTCAATTTAAAAAAGTCACGCAGAAGTCTAAAAGGTTCCGGGAAATTCACAGAACTCTGCAAAGCGATTGAGTTTACCTTTGAACAGCTTTGACAACTGTCTGTTCAACAGATTGACAAGACTAACAGCGTCTTTGATTCTCTTTCTCTCTTAACTAGTTCTTATAACAAGTTACCAAAATAAATTTGACGAGAATTTAAATATAGATTTTGCAAATAAATTATGAATTTAATTACCTTGAGGCAGGCATGAGTCTTTGGCCGAAACTGAAGAAGGGTTCACTAGTTTGCAGTTTAAATATGAATTCATATGTCAACTGATTTCTAAAATTAAACCAGCGAATTCTGGGCATGAATCTCCCTAGCAACACATCTGATAGCACCATCATTCATGCTGTATTATCTTTAGCACCGATCATTATTATCATTTGTATTTATTGACCCCGAAGTAATAATACAATGAAAATCATACGATAAATTCGCAACAATAACATTTTTATAAAGTCAGAGAAAATACATAAAAAATGCCATAAATAAAAATCAGTTGCGTTTTATATTTGCTGTATGCTATAACTGGATTTTGAGGCATATATCACATATGAACAAACAGACTGTGAGTTAAAGATAAAAGACACAAAGAGAGTAAAACAAGTTGAGATGAACCAATTGAAGTGGAGCGTCGTTTAGTCAGTTTCTATGTTTGAGGAATTGTAGTAAATCATATAGCTATCTTATATTAATATATCTATATAAATATTTAAGCAACTGTTAGTTCTGTCGGTTGAATTGAGTCAGTCAGCTGCTGTATGTGGAGCAGTTTGCGACGGGGCTGGACTCAAAACCAGCTTAGACGCCCGCCAAATTATTTGTATATTTTGCATATATTAAATGCCCCCCTTTAAAATAAATATACAATAACACGTGTGTCTAATAGGCCTAAATGCTGCCAGTCTTTCAGATGTTCTGCTTTGCTCAGCTCGCGTCTAATTAAGTCAATTTCAGGTGAGTTCAGGTCGATGTCGGAGCTTTGTCTGAATTACGTAGGTTCTTTAAGATTGTTTTTATAATTCTGGAAATTGTTTGTTAGTGTGTCAGAGTGTGTGTGTGTGTGGAATGTCGGCACAGCAGATGATACATTCATCTGAATTCCTTAAAGCTAGCTCTGTGATTTCTTTTTTCTCGTGTTTGCAAGCATTCCGGATTGAGGATTCAGGAATCTCAAGGCTTCGCATTGCCATAGCAACTGACGGACGGTGTCAGTGGCATTTGACTGACTCTGCCAGCCGGAAGTAAATACCCGTGTCACACACACACACATTTACACACACGCACACACAAGAACACTTTGCATAAGCATTACCTAAGGGACTTTCGGCAATTTGTGGCAAAGTCTTTTGCGAATTTGTTCAGCAAGTTTGTCTTCTGCTCTGCTCGTTTTGTTTGTCGACGATTGAATTGCAGTTTACCCGGCATTTAGGCAGTCTCTCTCCAACTCTAACTCACTCTCTCTATCTCTGTCTCGCTCGCACTTGTCGCAGCCCATCAAATTTCATTTTACGAGCTTTGCCAGCACTCCGACTGGGCCACTAACAATGTGCAAAATGCGGCAATGAAACAGAAAACGATACCGAAAGGAAATGGAAAGATCATCAGAATGGCACAAAGTCAAAGTGAAACAGGGAGAAACAAAGAGAGAGAGAGTGAGAGATTGAGTGTGAGGTGGCATCATGTCTGAAGTCAAAAGCTAAAGATTTGATGCCTCTACCAGGCTTAAGCATAATTCCCCATAACCAAAAACAACAACAATCAACAGAGACCACAACCACAACAAACTGTCGGACGTGCCGTGCCAAATGAGCAAGCACAGTGGAACTTCAATACTTTTGCTTGTAATAGCCCAATGGAACTGGAAATTAACTAGGCCTTTGCATTTATTGATTGAGTAAAGTGAGATTTTCTATTAGCTCATGTTTCATATAAATTGAGAGGTGTGTTAAAAAGATATATGAGTCATTATATTCTCTCTATTCAGCTTTCTATTTATTTATCTATTCATATATCTATTCATATGTATATTTGTCTCTCTGTTCATCAATTTATCAATTTATTTCATTTTTTATCTATCCATACCTTTTTCTATACACGTCTCTTCAAGTCTCTATATTCATTTATCCTATCAGTTCCACTGATTTCTTCTCTTATGCTTAACCACTTACATTTGTGAATTGCTCATAAAGACCCACTGTGCCTACTTTGATGGCAATGGGGGCGTGGCCAAACGCACTACCCGACATGTTTGGCATCTGAAATTCGCATTTATGCAAGAATTCGATTCGGAATCGGAATCAGAATCAAACCAAACTGAAAACGAGATTCGCACTGCGGAGATGCAGAAAGGGGATGTCTCTCTCGCTTTATTTACCATGCAAATTCAGCATGTGTCAGTGTTAGAGAGTGTGTGGCACGCTGCTTATGTAATGCTGAATCAGAGCGAATATGTGGTGCTAATTTCCGAGTGTTAATTAATATCAGCAACACAACAAAATCAGCCACAAATTTCGGGTGCGTGCGATAAATAATTTCGGTTGGCACGAGCCGCGAGAAGTAGGCAACGGTGTTTTATGGCTTAATTGCCCGCGACCACGCCCCAACGCCCACACACACGGGGTAACGATTGATAGGGCGCTGTGGGTGCATTTGAATTGCAAACTGGACTCGTATATTAAAATGGAATTCTGTGAAGGTTTATTTCTCTCTCTGAGTAGTCAATTTATGCGGTAATGAGTGCGATGGAGGGGGATGTAGGTGACTGTATGCGCCTGTGTGAATATGCTTGTCTGTGTGTGTTTGTCAACACATAAACAACGACGTATTAGTGAATTTAAAACCAAATAAAGTAATACAGAATAGAAGAAGAGACTCGTTTTTTATGCGACCCTAAATTGAATTGAACAGCGCAGACAAGTAGCATAGGGCACCCAAATGGTTCCTAAATTCGGAAGCCTTGGGGGGGTCTTTCATACCCGCACTTCTTCCTTTATCGGTCTGCGAACCGTAAAATTTATTGTGTGGCTTGTCTCCTGGCAATCCCGATTTGACTCCCCTTGACTTTTTGGCTCTTGGCGAAGTTCATCGAAACTATTTGACAGCCTTTGACTCGCACGATAACGATAACGATGAAGAAGTTGAGCACATCTTGAGAATTTGATGAATAGTTTGTGGTCTCGACGTCGCCAGCAGCATCGTAATGTGCCGATTAGCGCCGCTTAAAAGGGGTTTATCTGTTTACTCGCAAGTTGTAGAGGAACGTTTTGGTAGAGGAAAGTTTTGGTAAAGGAAAATTTCGGTGAAGGAAAACTCCAGTAATTTTCCCACAATATTTTCCACTGTGACTCATCGTCGGGTTGGAATTTTAATAATGCTAAACATTCTGCCAACTGTTGTGCAACATGTTTCGGGGAAAGCAGCCACAACAGCACATGCGACTACGGCCCATTCATTTGGCAAAATTACGTAGTGTTTGCGGTCTAGGTTAGACCTAACCCGGTGCCAGGTATGCAACATTGGATTTGCCCCGGAACTTTTCAACACATGCTGCACTTTATGAATTTGCAACCATTTATTCTCGACACTTTTTCCCCCACTCTGACCCTTAATTAATTTGGCCGCGCTACAATTAAAACTAAAAAGCGCCAAAAAGTGCACAGCTGGCACTTTCAGGGGAGGTTAACCCGCCCCGTAACGGTCCATGCAGGGGCTTACCCAGTGCACCCTGTGCAGAGTGTGTTCGTGTCTATGAAAATATTGAATGCATTTCGAATGCAGATTTAGTTTGCGGCCCTTTTTGATTGCGCAATGATTTCATTAACATTTTTAATCTCTTTCCGGTTCCGAATTTAGCTCGGACAATTTGTACTATTGCCTATAGTCTGTGATCTAAGTTGTAACTTATAGAACAGTTTATTTTCAATTACACTCCTATTTTAGGTTTCATTCCTGATCTCCCTTTTTTCCTATACTTGGTCTTTAAATAAATTCGAGCATAGCTCCATTTGCAGCTCTTTTTCAGGTTCCACTACTGGTGCAACTATTCGTTACACTACTAGTTCCGTTTCTGTTTCCACTTCTGGTTCTACTAGTGATTTGACTACTGATATGACTAGTTGTTCCACTACTGGTTCCACCACTGGCTCCATTACTAGTTACACTACTGGTTCCATTACTTGTTCCATTGCTAGTTCTAGCTATTAATGGTTCCTCAACTGGTTCCACTACCAGCTTCAATATTATTCATTTCTTATTCTGTTGCATTCGTATACACAGTTAAAATAATATTTCGGGTTCCAATATTGATTCTGGTTCCAGTTCCTTTTTGTATTTGAAGCAATATCTTTTATTTTAGTGTAAATTGTAATTATCGATCTACAGGTTCCAGTTTTGATTTGATACACATCATAGTATCAGTTTAAGTTGTGATGTTCTTTCTTTTACTTAGTTGTAATTTTAGTTCAGGTTCCAGCTCTGATTTAAATTTCCATTTCAGTTCTGCCTCAAGCTGTAATACTAACTGAGCCTTTATCATTGTCTTCAGCTCCGATTCCCTTTTCTATTTTGGGTCCTGTTCTACTTCTAATTCCGGTTTTCTTCCCTGTCTCTTTAAGTTCCACTCCCTTGCCCCAAAATCACCGTAGATTCCGTCTACCCAGCTACTTTGAGGTCTCATTTGAGTCCCGGTTCCAATGACAACTCTGACTAAAGCTCTGCTTTCATCTGCTTGCTCTCTGTTAAATGCGCTTCAGTTAATTTCGCTTTCATTTCGGTTTAAATCCTGCTGGTTCAAGTATATCAAAGTCGAGTCTCTAATTACTCTCGCTCTATAATTAGTC
>JAEIFJ010002255.1:0-10560 GCA_018903435.1 Leucophenga varia | reverse complement strand
TAAACTAACTGACAGAATTATTTTTATGGACCAGCAAACCTTAAAGTTCTACTGAGCTTTACATCTTTGTTTACTTAAGCTTTTTATCGTTTGACGATTGGTGTCTCGAGAGAACTTTTATGTTGAGGCTTTTGAAGAGTGAAGCTTTCCAAAAAGATCGGTTTAAGTAATGAACTGTGAGGCTTTTGAAGAGTGAAGCTTTTCAAAAGATCGGTTTAAGTAATTCATATGGAGAATGAATATGTCACTAAATAATTCATATGGAGAATGAATATGTCACGGGTGATGCCCCGATGAGCTGGGCTCTCGTTTTGGCGTTGTACCGCCCGTTTGCTGGGCAACAATCTGCTGAAGTTGCGCTTGCGCTTGTGGTGTGGTTGATATGATTTGCACTGGATGCGCCATTTGCCCTACAGGCACAAGTAGATATGGGATTAGTACAGGATTAGCTAAAGAAGAACTATAGCTTACCATCGGGCTCCTAAACAAAGATTTGCTGCTGTTCGGCCTGCATGCACGACTCGCAGCGAACTTGTTTGGGTCCCTTTCGCTTTGATTGATGCATCATGGCACTGCCGCAAGTAATGCACTTGCTTGACTTTGAATTGTCGTGCTGTTGCTGCGCCTGTTGCTGCTGCTGTTGCTGCTGCTGCATAACTGATTGCTGCACTGGTTCAAGTGAATCGGAAGCCACAATTTGTATCTGACCCATCTGGCCATTTCCCGTAATAATGTTCTGCGTCTGCACCAGACCCTGCGCATTTACCACCGTTATGGCATCCGAGGATTGCTGTGCATTATGCTGTTGCTGTCCATCAGTGCCGTCGGTGTGCATACGCTTATGTGCGTTGAGGAGCGCCAGATGCTGGAACATCTCCGAGCAGACGTCGCATTTGAAGCTGATGTTCGATATTGTATTCTGTAATGGAGAAATATTCTATAATAGAAAAGCGAAATTCTCTTATTAACGCTTGCTAAAAACAAATGATTGAACGGCGGCGTCTTCTCAATGGAATGGGAAATGCAAAGCGCACTTTTTTCAACCGAGATTAACAATTTAAAAGCCCACGATAATTTTATTATCGAAACAATTTCAATATTTTGTTATTGTTCTTGTTGATAGTTTTTCTAAGTTAATGATGAAATTTGTTGTGGTGTAAGCTTTTATATATCGTCTAAACCTCGACAACTTACCGCCGCAATGGGCTTATTTTGATTCACAATCTGTATACGTCCCTGGGCATCCACAGTGGCTATGCCTAGGGCGGTGCCCTGGTTCAGTGGCATCCCATTGACCAGAGCATAATTGTAACCACCCACCGGCTGTGCTATGTAGCAAGTCTTATTATCCTCTGATGTTGCCAATTGAGCTAAGTTTACCGTGGCCGCGTTGCCCTGAAAAGTAATACAAAAAGAGTTAAAGACGTTTTTATTTGTCGTCTGTCTCCTCTCACTCACGTTTGTTGTGTAGTAGAAGGTGGGCTCGGCCTTTTGGCCTTCTATTTTGGGTTGCTTTAGAATGGTGCCGTCTGCTGTTTGGTACTGTATAGTTGCCGGTTGTCCGTTAATGGCGTTTGTTGTGAATATTATGTTTTTGGTGAGGTCTTCCATTGTGCGCGCAACTCACTAAAATTAATCACAAATCAAAAATTGTTTAAATAAATTCAGATTTCACAAAACAATAAGCGCATTTATTATAAAAAAAAATGCACACACATCACGTTGTTTTACAACACTGTCGACGACGCCACTTGACGGCGCGTGTGAGCGGGACAACTATAGCGTACACACGTCAGCGAAAAACGACTGATTAAAAATGGCGACGATGAGACAAAAAATATGTATGCGCTGTGCACACACATTACAAATGCGAAAGAATACAATATTAAAAACTCCACTCCAGACGAGACTTGCCGCTGTGACCACTTTCTAGTTTGCAAATTATTTCGACACATTTATATGAATTTAATTGAATGGAAAACACTTCACGTATGGCGTACAGTTTTTTAAAAGGGGTACACTCGATTTGGCAATTTACCTTTACGCAACCAACCACAATTTATGTTTCTGCTGCGCCTTGCACGCCCAGCGCAGCACACACAATTTCTATATTAATAATGTTCACGTTGGCACTGTTTTGTTATCGGCTTTCGTACTGCCGGTTATCTTTTTATTATCCACTTTATTTTGTTTGGAATGAAACCAAAACTTTATTATTGTTTTTTCTTTCTCTAACAAATTAAATTCCAGCACAAAAACCTTCTGCCCGTTTGTTCCAACGTACGTTCGAATGTGGACTGATGAAGAGAGACGGAGAGTGAAGAAAGCCAGCGAGAGAGCAGTAGCGCATCAACCGCGTAAATGGGTTGCCAGATTACTCGATGTTTGTGTGTGGCCAGATCGTCGAGATTTTAATTATAAAAATATAGAAGAAATAATAATAATAAGAAAATATGAGAACAAAGCATTTATTTAATATTAATAAATAAAAATTACAACATTTTAATATTACTAATTGTTTGAATTAATCACAAACTACTCAACGGTATTCCCATAGCATATTCCCAACGACCCATAAACCATGTTCTAATGCAGGCACATACGTACTTGGCTTGTATAAGTGTGACCAGCTTTCATTTGGCCCTTATGTCGCGAAGAGGCAATGCCAGATCGTTGCAAAATTATCAATGGCGCCAACAGATGCATACTGCGTCTACGCAACCCGGCGAATGCCAAATAACCGAATTAGCGCGCCAAAATAAAATTCAAAAATGGGGTTAACTGCTATGAATACAAATTTATTTTTATATTGCCAAACACGTGCAACAGTTAACAGCATTATAGTAAATATTCATCGAACGGGTGTTTGAAAAAAAGACTGCCGGCATTATGCCGCCCACGCCATGCATACAGCCAAGCAGCAATTGAAAGTTGTAAACTGAGAGCCGTTGCACGTTGGTCCAGGTCCAGGCCCAGGTCCAAGTCCAGCGTCGTGTCGCCGTCATAAATTACACTTTCAAATTATTTGCAAGATTGCATTTTGGAAAAGCTGTCGGAAAATTTGGGTCAGGCTCAGACTGGCAGACTTCGTCGTGGTGGAGGTGGCGCTGGCGACGACGGCGGCGACGGTTGCGACCACAGTAGCCTTCAAATTAATGCTCATTTCCATTATATTTTATTCATTTGCTTCAAATTAACTGCCTTGCTTGCTGCCTACCTGGCTTTGTACAATGGCCGCAGCAGCTTTTTAGAGCGCAAAAGCTTAGACAACGCAACATGCTGAAGAAGAGGATGCCCACCGCAACAGCAGCAACACCAATTAGATGTACAACAACAGCAGAAGTACCAACAATAACAACAACAACAACACGGCAATAAATGCTTGGATTGCAAATTCATTTTTGGTTCAACGTTCTGCTTGGGCCAAACACATTTTCATGTTGCACGCTTCGTTCCACATCATTGCATTAATTTGTACGTTAAGTTAAATTTTTGCACAAAATATTTCAACATTTGTTGCGCTCTTAGTGTTATTTTTGTACTTTTGGTCTGTCTGCGCACACGAAACCGCCATCTTTGTCTTGTTGTTTCTTTTGTTATTGTTATTATAATTAAGTTCATGGCGTGCTACTATTTGCCGTTTTATGTGCGGATTACGGCTTACGCTCAGAGTTGTTGTAAGGCACTTTCAAAAAGCCCATAAAAATTGTAGCAACGCAATTGTCTGACAGACTAAATCAGCGCAAGTGCGTGGAGAAATTTCAAACTCCGCAACTGCTGTAATAGACACAATCGTACACACACACATGCACACGCACTAGGGATGAGCGATAGTGACTGTTTGCGCGTTCAAATGACTAGTTAAGAGATCATCAACAATTTTGATAATATAAAATCGACTAAAATGTTATCAAGCTGAGCAGTGAGTTTCTATTGACATTGTAATAGTGTAATAGTAGTATAAGGTTAATGTACCGCGTACTAATACGTCATACCGTGCGTGATTATCACACAACTCTAATTCACCCACACACACATGCAGACGCCTTGGGGAGTAGTTGTCTTTTGTTCGTTCGCAGTAGTTAATATTCCCACTAGGAACTTATCAAAACTCTGCAATGCGAAACTACTAGTGACAAGTAGAATAAAGCAATAATAACGAGTCACGTCTTACTTGTTCACGACTCACGCCTCTGATTTACGCGTGATTATCGTGTAACTCTAAACCAAGCGCAATCTCAAGCATTCAAATAAGCTAGCATTGACCAGAGTTGGCTTATTTCAAGAATTGTAAAACAGACTTGCCGCCTCTCTACAGTTTTCACTTTTATTCATGCTAAGTAGACTTCTCGCTGTCGCTTTTGATATTTTATAGCTCGCAGTTTACAGTTAATTTATGTATGCCGGTAACGAATTTTCACTCTCGCTATTTTTCCGCATTTCAGACTCGACTCCTCCAGTGTCTGCTAGCTGGGAAAGTGGGCAAGCGCATCCGCCAAAAAATGAATACGAAAGAAAAAAAGCGCGACATAGAAATGAAAAGTGCGCTTTTAAAAATAGCAAAAGCCAGTCGACAGAGTCTCCAAAGTCTGAGACCCCCAAATTGTGTGTGCTGTGGTGTGGTGGATGCCGCGTCTGTGACGGCGATGCGACGGCGATTGCAAGTTGTGGGTTAGATTAGAAAGTGGTTGCCTGGCAGCGCCTCCAAAGCCTGCGCGACGAGGCAGGCAGAGATTCTTTGCGAAAAACTGTGCGGGCCTGCAACACTCACACACTGACCAGGGGCGTAGCTACAGTCTCGGGGGCCTTATGCAGAGCTTCTCGGGCCCCTAGAAGAAAAGGTGGGGCCGATCCCACAAAGTATCAATTTAGCCATATTCGTCCGTTTGAACGTCGAGATCTCAACTGGGGCTGGGGCCGTTGAGCACCGCATACCCTTAAACGCCTTGCAACGGGCCTGCACAGACACACCGAGACACACACAAGCGCACTTTAATTGGCAATTTTGCATGCGTTGGGTAGCACTGGAACCGGCTAAAGGTAGTGGTTGTTGTTGTTGCTGCTGTGTCTGTGGCTACTTTGCCAATGAAAGAGAAAATTGGTCCCGAATCAAGTTCACTATCATCCACTGTCGGCATGTCCCCTGTCCACTGTCTACTTTACCCACCGTCCACTGTCGATGTCGGCGTCGCTGCACTTTTTGTGCCAACTAATATTTTTAAATTGTTGATTATGATGACTATTCAATCGGTTAGCCGCGATCTGGATTGCGCATTAGCCGCAGAATAAGCCACAGCATCATCATCAGTGGGCCCAGTGAGTCTTTACTGTGGAATGCAGTAGGTAATCATAGTATTTATAGCATCTTATTCTTGATTTAATCCAGATTGTTTCGCAGTTTTTGCCACTGTGCAGCAGCGAAATTGCAATTGCTAAGTGTGATTTTGCTTTGGTATCTTTTAATTTGACGCTTGGATGCCGACGATGCCGCCAACGCCGCTGGCGGAGATCATTAGCCACGCTCGGACTGCAGACTGGACTCTGCACATTAAGCATACGCAGTTTTGTACTATCCCCAGCTTCAGTTGCTGCTATTACTCAACATCCCTACCCCCAGTCCCTTCCCCCCACCTGAGATAAGAAAAAATATTTCACGGCACATCAAATCTGCAGTCAAGTTTTTCGCAATGTCCAAAACTATTTATCATACTGCACATGCCACCGCATGCCGCACGCCTATTCAGGAAGCAACTGGGACTGCAGCTACTGCTGCGGGGCCACCTGCCGCGACTTCTTGCTGCTCCAATGTCAGCAGCCATCAGTCAAATTGGAATTAGCATGTTGGCTGATTGTGCGACCCATTTGTGCAGCCAGTTGGAAACTACCCACAGAGATAAGAACACAAACAGTTCTCGCCTCAGTCTTGTCTCGGTATCAGGTAACCTCCTCTGTAATTACGGTACTTTGTAGACGCTTTAGTGTATCGTTTATTGTATAAGTATGTTAAGTAGACCGCAAATGCGACTTACATTATGTCTGATATTGTCGAACTTTGCTACTGCGTATACGTAATTACATTTCCCAACTCCAAGTGGCATTGGCTCCTAATTAAATTGAACATATTGTCGGATTATGGCAGCCCTTGCTCTAATGCTAAATCATTCTCAGTCTCTACGGATTATTGCAGTCATTGTGTGGGAGCTTTATTGAATTGAAAGCTGAGTTCACATCGTATACATGAGAAAGACTCCCCACACATCCGATCCGCTAACCTTCGCATAGCACAAATCGGACCCTTTTCAGTTCATCAGTTCATATTATTATTATGGCCCATTTCATTTGTTGGGGTATAAATTTTCGTTGGAAAGCAAAATAGAAACTATATAATTAGTAATGGCTCTAGGTACGCCCCAAGGCGTTACGTTTTCTAAGGCCGCACGGTACTACATACCAAAAAAAAACATGCAACAACAATGACAACGAAGAAGCAAAACAAGAGAAGAAGCAGAAGAAGAAGCTGAAAAAGCTTGAAGCTTTATCTGAAAAAAGCAAAGTGAGCGCAAACGAAACTGAAAACTCTCACACACGGCCTGAAGATGACAGACGACAATGATATATGGGATTCTTGAAACTGAAACCGAATTG
Source organism: Leucophenga varia (assembly GCA_018903435.1). Lineage (NCBI taxonomy): Eukaryota > Metazoa > Arthropoda > Insecta > Diptera > Drosophilidae > Leucophenga > Leucophenga varia. The sequence goes on along the minus strand of JAEIFJ010002255.1, from coordinate 3,915 downwards.
AGAAGAAAACGAAATACAGTGAAGACTCGTGAAAATGAACACCAAATTGGCTGATTTGAATATTCGGGAAGTAAATCAATATAGATAGATCTTTCCAGACCTCTTCGAAGACTGTGCCAGTTATCGAGTCTTGGCTGTCTTTCTTCACTGAAGAGGCAACTGATAGCCGTAAAGCAAACATGCAATTGACTTTCGCGCCGTATGACACTTGAGGAGATGGTAAATGGTTGATGGTAATGATGACGGAACAGGCCCAGGAACGCAGCTTCACAGAGACAGCCGGGAACATCGTACACGAAACGAAACTGGCTAGAACCACTTTCCACAATGAACGCAGCAGCTTCGATCGTCTCTTTGGTAAAGTAAAAGTTAATTTTTTTTGGGAGGCTGTCGCATTTTTTCTTCTTTTTGCTGGTACGAAGCGAAGATTTAATACTGCGTTTTTATACCCTATACTCGCAGAGAATGGCTTAAGTTGAGAAACTCAGTGAACAGAAACTTTGCTGTACTGGTTAGATATTCTATTGACAAGCCCTCTAAATTCGTGATCATTTAGTATTATTAACAATGATTCAAACTTATTAACGAAGTATTAAATCGTCACCTTACTTTAACTTTTTTCTCTTTTCTTGTTTGCTTTTAATTATAGCCTAAAAATCGTATTGCCATAGGGTTTTTATGTTTCGAGGGCAGCGGAACAGAAATGTTTTTTTTTTTTGGGCAAATTTGTGTCTTGTCTGTTTTTTATTTGTTTTTTCTTTTATGATGAAAAGGAAATGGGAAATTATTACGAAAATTATGTTGCGCTACGCTGGGAAATTCGAAAATTGGGTCACGTTGCGCTAAAACAAAAGACTCAAGACACAAACTTGAAGAAGAGGCAAGCAGCAGCTGCGCCCGCATTCAACGCCACGCTACAAATTAATTATAACATGCAGCCCCGCTTGTCTTCTGGCCAAGGCGCATTCATTATGTTAAAGACAACAACAATAACAGCGACGAGTTGTCAGCGAGGGAATCGCACAAGGCACAGTGGAACTAGGTTAAGCAGAAGGTGGTGTTGGGGGAACTTAAAAAGAAGGAGTAATTGGTATAGGAAGGAAAGGAGTATAAATGTGTTCAGATCGGAAATACCTTTAATAATTGTTATAATATATGAAAATAATACCAAGATAATATGATAAGATATTTCTTGGGTTTAAGTTGAGTATATATGAATGCATTGATTAATGTGTTGTTGGTTATATATTTTAAATGTTTTTTAGTTTAATAATAAAGCTCTTTATAATATGCACAAGAACAACTACATTTTGTCCCACTGTTTCCGTGAGATCCGCAATAAGTAAGTGGCGCAGTAGAAAAGACAAAACTCTTTGCCGAAACATTTGCATAAGACTGCGAGACGATAAAGTAATCAACCCAAATTCTGTGCAAAGTTTCGCACGGTCAAATGACGCACGACGCGCTGCAAGCGTCGCCAGCGGCGCAGCCAACGCAGGCAGCAGCGTCGTATCGACTGAGCAAGCTGCAGGCTGCGACAGAAGAGTTCCAGCAAGAGCATAACCACTAAAAGGGTAAATGAAAATGAAATGAAAGGGAAATGAAATATTCTTTAGGTGTAGGAGGCAACTCACCCGCTGTCAGCGAGCCCACGGCAAGGGCAATGAATGCGCCTTGGAGCATACGCAGATTGAGGGCACTGATCATTTCGTTATCCTGCGGCTGCTGTTGGGTTTTGGCAGCTTCGCTGGTCTTGCCACTGTTCGCATTGGCATTGGCATTGGCGTTTTCGGCAGCCGCCAGCTCCATGGACTGCTGTGCCTGATCCTTACTCATCATGCGGGATTGTTTGCTCGTATTCGGCTGTGGTCATCTTGTCCAGAATACCACCCTCGAAGAGATGCATCAGACTGCAAGGAGAATCATTGAATACAAAATAAATTAACTAAGGTTACCTACACATCATTTAGGCTGTCTAGAAAGGGGCAGCCAATCTGCACAGCCACGGCGGAGTATCGTGTGTAGAGCTTCTGGCTAAGCTGAAAGTTCTTCGCCCCATATTGCTGTATATTGAAGTAGAGTGTCTCCCGTCCGCCCAGCACCGCCTTGTTCTCCCGCCCATCGGCAATTAACTTGATGCCCGCCTCCACGGAGTCAATGAGGAACGCCTTGTGATCATCCGGCTGCTGTTGCCGCATCAGCGCGTACAGCTGACGAAACAACTCCGTGCCATTCTCCAGCATCTCCAGTGAGCTGCTCTCCTTCTCCACATACAAACGGTAGCCATCGCGCAGCATTGCCAGCTGCAAGCGCTGCAGCGTATTGATGGGTGGCTCGTGTGCCGGTCTAGCAAACTGGGACGTCAACTGGGCAGAGTATACATCGGCCAACACATACGTGGCGGCGATCCAATAGACAATGGTCAAGAACTTGGTGCGGTAGTCGTGGTACAGCTCATGGCAAGCTGAGGTAACCCATAGAGAGAGATAGAAAGAGAGACAGAAAAAGGAGGTATCAATGCTAGAATTAGGAATTTGAAACTGCTTACATTGCTTGAGGAACAGACGCAGTGTGAACCAAATGCAGCGTTGGAAAAGCTGTGGTGGCATCGCATCCGACGATCGTCTCCTGCCTGCTGCAACTCTAGTTCGCCTCATCCCTAAGCACACAGGGTGTTATTTCCTTGATGTAGGTCATGTATATGCACAGCTCGCCCAGTTGCTCCACATCCATAGGCTGTTGCCGTCGCCGCCATTTATAGGGCAGGGCAATGATGGCATAGAAAATGGGACCCGAAAAGACAATGGTCAAAATAAGGTATGGCCAAATGTCTAGCTTGAAGGGACGCATGATGGCCAGAGCCTCGTTGAGGCGACGTGGCGCATGGGTGGCAAAGGCGCCCGAGTCGGCAAGTGTAAAGAAGGAGAACTCGATGGCCTTGCGGCGCTCCCAACTGAGTCCAACGTCGCCTAGAAAGAAGTCCGCCAACTGGGTAAAGATGAGTAATGGAATAGGCAAATATAGTGGGAAGGTAGGGCAATACTTACTCCACTCTGCAGCATGCCAATGCCGCCAGTGAAGCTGTCGTTAGTCTCGCCATTTTCGTAAGGGCGTACGCAGTGATCCCCTTCGCCCACCTCTTTATTTTCTAAATTAAAAAAATTTAAAGTTCTTTTTTTCCCCCCACCCCAAAAGAACTATATTCCCTCCCCCCCCAGTATTATCATTATTTTTGTATTCCTCCATTTTCTTCTCCCCCCCCGGGCTCGCCTGTAGTTGCATTGCTGTTGCTGCTGTTGTTGCTACTTGTGCCATTGTTGTAGCTAACCCAGAACCAAGGAGGCGACTATAGGAAAGAATACGTAGTCTAATCCCTCTTAGATGATTCGATTCACTGCCTACTTACATGGAAAACGGGCACGCGGAAGATGCGACCCTCAAAGTTGGCGTACACCGTGCCGGCACTGGGCAGCAGCGGCGTCTTCTGCAGCCCCAGATTGTCGCCATCGTACCAGTTTATCAAGCGCAGCTGACTCGTTCCCGTGGGCACTGCCTGATTGTAGTAGATGCGAAAAGCCTTGCGACGTGGTCGAGTGATGACAACCGCTCGCATTGGTTCCTCGAATCGCATGCGGGGCGTCGAGCTGGGCAAATGTCGGGCGCCCCAGTAGAAGATGAAGAGGCTCAGCCGATGGGCTAGACGACGTTCGTGTATGCGCGCCGACAGCTCCTGCGGTTCGTGGAATATCAAATTGACGCACTCGATGGCGCCCTGCAGATTCGCTTCGATGTACTCGAAGAAGAGTTTCGTGTCATAGAATATGACGGACTTGTAGTAGAGTTTGTGCAGACGCTGCACAAAGTCGTCCACCTGAATGCTGTCATCATTCTCACAGTCCACACTCAGCAACCTCG
>JAEIFJ010002254.1:0-100948 GCA_018903435.1 Leucophenga varia | reverse complement strand
TCAACTTTATTGTTTGGTCATAATTTAAAGAAAGTAAGTTATAAATTTGCAGCATACATTTAGGCGTTTCAATATTAATTTTCAATATTTGCCGTCAACGCTGCTGCGGTATGTGTAATTAATTTACAAAGAAAACAAATAAACTGCCAAAATGCCAATGCATATAAAATTTAAATTTTGAATTTTAATTTGCTTCTTACTTAAGCAACTGCAAAATTTATTGTTCAGTCACCTGTTTTTTTTTGCGTATGTACCTTGACCTTGATGTCAACTTGCCAATGACAAATTACGGATAAATTAAGTAAAAACATGTCGTAAATGTATTAAATTAAATAAATTATCCGTTTAAACAAAAGCTAGCAGACATCAGTTGTTTTGTTTTTTATTTAAAAGAAAACAATTCCTTGCTGTATTATCTCTCCCACGTTTAATACGACACACGTGTTTTCTTTTTTTTTTTTGTCCTTTGCTAAATGTTTATTTTGACCTCTTTTCTTTTTACTTTTTAGTTTATTCATTAATCAAAATTTACATAATTAATCTTAGTTACATGTTGGGTTATTCAAATACATTTCAAACTTCAAGTCTAATGGCAAAATAAAAAGTCTATTAAGTGGACTTTTAGTTGCAGCTGTGCCGCCTGTTGTTGTTAAGTTGTTTAGGTAGACATTGAGGACAATTTAGTTTGATAGGCATGAGTGGCAGCAACTTATTTAAAGCGCAAAAACAAACTTTTGACAACTTTAATTTATTTTATAGATACAAAAGTATCTTTTATTTAGATTAGATAGAATTTTAACAATATTTAATTTAATTGCAATTTTTATTTATTTTGTTATTAAGCTGAACATTATTGTTTAGCATCTTTTTATTTATTTACTTTTATTTATTTACTTTATTTATTTATTTATTTATTTTATTTATTTATTTTATTTTTCAATTTTGTCTATAAAGTTACTTTATTTTTTTTTTTACTTTAATATTCAATTTTTAATGTTTTTAAATTTTTACAAATATAAAATTTTACACAAATCATTCCAGACATTTTCACATTTTTTTAGGATACATGATAGCTTTTTCCCATTTTTATTTATTTATTTTTTTTTTTTTTGCATTGTATACACAAGTCATTTATATTTATATGCTGGCCATTGCGTAGTTTTGACAAATGATGTAATCAGCAACGCATAGGTGAACGTGTCATGCTGGCTAACATGAATTAACAAATATTTCTAAAATAAAATTTTAAACGCAACAAAAAATTATAAAAATTAAAAAATAAATAAAAATAATAATAAAAAAAAAAATAAAATAAATTAAAACTTTATACGCAATGGAGATGGGCGTGGGACCCATGTGAACCGTGCAGATAATTGAAGAAATAAACCGATATGGGCTAGATAGGCAAATTATTTTTAAAGTTGGCGGGCAGTGACGCGATGTTGGTACTGATATTAAATTTGAAGCTTTGTTGGTGCATATTTAGGGATGATATAACATTACTTTTTAGCCCAATTCTGAAGTGAATACATTCATAAATCTTGGTTTTGACATTGGCTGTCATTGGAAATGTAGCCAACCAATTTTGAGTGAATTCATTCCTACTACATATTATTTACTAGCAGGTACCCGCGGCTTTACTCCTCGCGTTTTTTTATTTTTTGCTTCTCTTTGGTGGCTAAATATAAATTGTTCAAAAATGTGGGTTCAAATTTTGGAAGGGCCATAAACACGACTAACCATCATTCAAATACGAACAGTTTCAAGTCTCCTCGTTTATTCAATCCAAATGTATGACTTCTTTTCAAGGCTCTCATTAGGCCCCGGGTCAAAATTTTCTAAAATCCCGTCTAAGTGCTCAGCGATGTAATAAACATAAAAGAAATTGGTCAAAAAATCTATATTGGGTACATATAGTCCCAGGTCCAAATTCCGGAAATCCCTTTGAACACCTTGAACTCCAAAAATGTTTTAAACCTTCAAATGAGCCTCTACGTCTATTCACTCCGAAAGATATGGCTTTTCCGGTTTTAAGGCCCCCATTAGGCCCAGGGTCAAAATTACATTTTACAATTTTTTTGCCCTAAACCATCCTTGTGTGAATACGAACACACATGCAAGTTTCGTGAAAATCCGTCCAGTAGTTTTCATGTCCGTCGATCACCAACAGAACTTGGGACTTATTTTTATATATATAGATAAACAAAAAAAAAAAAAAAAAAAGATAAAGTTTGCATGGGTCTATGCCCAAAAATGGGTATTCTTAAATATCGATATTTTAGAGTATCTATATTTTTAAAGTGTCGATATTTTAGAGTAGAATATTTTTATACGCTGCAACTTGAGTGGTAAAGAGTGTATTAAGTCTGTACAATGTATATAACAGGAAGCAGGAGACGTGATAGACCCTATTTAGTATATGTATTTATTCTTAATCATCATTGAAAGAGGAGCCCATCTCTCTCCTTAGACTCTTCTGAGCCGTCAAGTGTTCACTAATAGGGGTAGCCCAATACAAACCTAACCGAAAATTTTGAGTTTATTCATGGAAACTTCGGTACTATGTAATATATGAACTCAAAATTTAGTAAGAATTATTACTAGGACAGTCAGAATGTAATATATCAATATGGCATTACAAATTTACCTTTTTTGGAAGTACAATAAAGTATATAATAAATAGGTACAGGATATCTTGCAGTCGAGCATGCTCGACTTCAGCATTCATTCATGTTAAGTATCGACATTTTAGATTGACAATATTTTCAAGCATTGAAATTTTTTTGCATCGTTATTTTAGTGTAACTATAGTATCGATACATTCTGAGTATCGATATTTAAAAAACGTCTATAAATTAAGAGTTTCAAAAACAGCCATGTTTTTTGGAAGTTCCCACCCCTCATCTTAACTTAATGTTTGATAGCTTTAACTATTAAAGTATTATGGTCTTTTTTGGTTTAAGTAAGCTCTTAACGGCTTTTTTTTTGGTGACACTTAATTAAATTATATTTATTAAAAAATTAAGTGTAAAACAATATACCCCGCTATTATTGGTCATATAAGGCAGATGATTAGCGGGGTAGACTAACGGATGTATGAACTTACGGAAGGACTAACAGAGGGAAGTACGGACCGAGCGATGGGCGGACTTTTCGATGGGTATATGTTTTGACAAAGGTTATAACGACTCCGTCTATAGCCGACCGGTTATAACGAGCAAAATTAAATGGCTTAGTTGGTCCCCAGAGAAACTTGTATGGAACTGCTCCCTTCGGTCCGGATCTAACGATGTAAAATCGTCGGTCGTTTGGCCTTTTATTTTTTCCAGTCATATTTAGCTTAGCATTGATGGATATATTCTCAGACGGTCCGAAAAATAGATCACATAGCTACCAACGAATAATTCATCTTTAGGGACAAATAAGTGCTTGAAATACAAAAAAATTGTTCTCTAAAAACTAAATATTTTATAGTCTTAAATTTATTATTGCGTTAAAATTTTATCCTTTACTTTTTATCGGTTCTGCTAAGCTTTGGTTTAAATCGCTGCTGAGTTTAGTTCTTTAATGAATTTGCTCCACTGCCAAAAAGTATGCTGCAAAGAAAAACAAATAATTTTCAATACAGCTGCTCTCCTTGTTCAAATATGTACGTACACATTCCAGTTCAAAAAAGCTTGCAAGTAAACAAGATAAATAATAAAATTAAAACGAACAATGTATAAACTCAATTTATATTAGTCACCAAATTATATAAAATCAAAAACGATAACAAAACTTTGTAATAAATATTTCAAATATGTACCTACTCATTATTAACAACGTGGCGTATACTTAATATTTATATTAAATACTAACTAACTAGTGTAACAAACTAACTTTATCTACAACATTTTTGCACACTCACTCGATATTAGCAAATTACTACACAAAAAAAAAAAACAATAAATGCAAAAACAATTTAAAATATTTAAATAACAAATTTTAAGCTTAGCTATTCATGTCAATTACACAAAAGCGATAAATTCCCAAAACAGACAGACGGACAAACTGATAGTTGAAAATAACAAAATGGCGCAGCTGTAAAGCAACAATTGCTATTATTTGCGTTCTCTTTTCTTTTTTAAAAAACTATTTATCTCTCTTTCTACTGCTGCATTTGCATATAATTTTCATGGCAATAATATATACTCTACTGACCCAAAATGATTGAATATGTGATTGCACAAACCTCCCACAACAGCCTTCAACTTTCCTTTTTGTAAACAACAAAACAACTAAATTCCCGGAAATTTAATACTTATGCACTGCGGGTGTACAAAATGATTGCTTCCACAATTTTATTTTGCATTCACAATCAGTTTTTTCCATATAAAATGCACTTGACTATGTGGAAATGTGCGCATGTAAATAATTTGTTATGAACAAAAAAAAAAAAAAAAAAATAGAAAAATTACAGAATTTATTATCAAAATTATTTTAGCATATTTTCCTAGTTTGCTTTGCAGGAATTAATTAGTTGATTGTTGCTGCTATTCTATACATCAATTGTTGCTCATTATTTATATATTTTTGTTGTTATTATTGTGCTGCTAGTTAGTTAGGTGAATCAAGTTTAATTTATTTGTATTTATTTTGTTTAAACTAAACGCATCAGAGTAATTATTATTTTATGTAAATTTGCAGTTTGTACTTCAATTAGAATGTTGAGTTTATATGTTTGAGCTGAATTTGAAACCCTTTTAGATACAAAATATTCGATTAGTTTTGTTTTATAAGGCAGGCTCCTAAAAAATACTACGGCGGTTCGTGGAGGTTTTGAGCCATTTCCCCCTTTTTTTTTTTTAAATTTCTTTTTATATAAATAAAAAATAAATGGAAAAACGGCCGGCTTACGTTTTAATTTTTTTTTTTTTTTGTTGCTCTACAGCCGATTGTCGGCCTTGGCAGCACGCAAGGTTTGACACCAGCGTTTGTAATCCAGTGCCCGACAATACCGAGATACCGATCCTGCGGATGTCCTCCAGTACCTGGTCCTCCCAACGCAACGGCGGACGTCCGCTCTGACCTTTGCTTGTAAACTTTTCTTGCCGAAGCTTCTATGTCCATTCGAAACAGGTGACCAGCCCAGGACAGCGTTTTGTATTGGATATTCCTTGCTATGTCGTTTTAATTACAAAATTTAAAAATAACTTCCAGTTATTATTATTAAAATAACATTTTTATACACTGTACCCAAAGGGTTAAAGGGTATATTAAGTTTGTGCGAATATATGTAACAGACAGAAGGAGGCAATATAGACCCTATAAAGTATATATATTCTTGATAAGCATTGGAAGGGGAGTCGAACTAGCTATGTCTGTCTGTGCGTCTGTCCGTCCGTCTGTCCGTCCGTCTTGCTGTCTGCCGTATGAGAGCGATTATCTCGGAGACTATAAGAGATAGGGCCACCATATTTGAAACTTATACTCTCCAGAGCCATCAAGTGTTCACTTGCAAACGGTTTTTCTCTAGACCCATTTCAAGGGGTACCTCCCACACAAGTGAAATTTTGGGTTTTGTCATAAAACTTTATTGTTTTTTATTCAACGAAGTTCAAATTTAGTATAAATTATGTCTATGATAGTCCCAGTAAAATATTCTAATATGGGTAGGATCAAAAAAATTTTAGGTATAGCCCCCATACAAATGTACCTTAAAATTTTGAGTTTTTGTACAAAAACGTCATTGTTTCTTATTCTAGGAAGTCTTAATTTAGTATAAATTATGTCTATGATAGTCCCAATATGGGTAGGTCCAACAAAATTTTTGGTATAGCCCCCATACAAAGATAAACCCGATTTTTAAAGTTTTTATATGAAAATTCAATTTAATAAGGTATGGTAGTAAAATAGAACCGATCTTAAGGTTCACAAAGATGGGGTACAGGGTATCTTGTAGTCGAGCATACTCGACTTCAACGTTCTTTCTTGTTTTTTTTTTTAATATTTGAAAATATGTTATTATAAAAATTAAGTCATTTAATTTTAAAAAAATAAACAAATAAAAAAAATACTCTTGTATTAAAAGTTTTAAATAAAAATTAATAATTTTTTTTTTTTTATTTTTACGTTTAAAAATACTAATTTTTATATTAAAATAATTATTTTCATTAAAAAAGTCAACCATGGAATTAATTGATCTAAAGTGTTTCGGTCAATAAAGGGTTAAGAAAAAAATTAAAACTTAAAAAATCTTTGATACAAGTAACAGGCGAACAGAATTGTTGAAGAGCATACAAAATGACAATTTCACTAGTGAACCAGCATACGGTCTAGAATGAAATGAAAGATCAATAAGTCACACACATACTCACGCACATTTGCATATATGTAGTTTGCTTACATTTTTATATAACGGTACACGAAGCATTCTCATTGGCTTAGAATGAAATCAAAACATAAACAAAAGCACGTGTTCAATTTTTGTTTACATTTTTTATAACGGTAAATTGCAAATTTACAATGCAATGTGCGCTTGCTTTTACTGCTTACAACACAATTCTGTTCGCCTGTTACAAAAGCGTTTTGAAGATTTTGTAAGATTTTCTAAAAATACAGTGCTGTCTAAAATATTGGCATAGTAATATTTTTTAAGTTTGCTTGTAAATATTTACTACAAATTGACCTTGAATGTTTTATTTTCTAATTTTTTATATAGAGATGACGTCCACCGCTGCGTTGGGAGAACCAGGTCCTAGAGGACATCCGCAGGATCGGTAGCCCGAACTGATATCGTCTGGCACTGGATTACAAACGCTGGCTCCAAGCCTTGCATGCTGCCAAGGCCGACAATCGGCTGTAGCGCAACTAATATATTATTTTTTATAAAATATTCCATTTAAATTTTAAGAAAAAAAAAAAACCAATATAAAACACTAGGTTTTTTTTTTAGTTCTTTAAGAAGCATAAAAAACATTTATTTAGAACAACATTATAAATTTTAATTTATTGATTTATAATAAACATTAATTAAAATTTTATTTACAATTATATAAAACTATGCGGATAATATTAATCAAAACTCGCTGTCCAAACTTGTATCGTTTATATCTCAATTGTATGAAGGATCAGGGTTGAGAAATGCTCTTGAAGACAATTGTATGCTGACTATTGAACTTGTTAGCCTCGTGCTAATGGATAAAACCCCGTTAAGCGTCTTGTACTTCAATCTATAAAAGAGAGAAAAAAATGTTGTTAAATTAAATAAAAATAGTTTAAGTATTATTTTTATGTTGATTATTTCTTATAACCACAAATTCTTTATTTCATATCAGCTTAACGCATTCCAAAACTAAAAAAAAAATATATGAAAACTATACTTTATTTTATTCTTTAAAACTGAGCGAATAAATCGCGCAGCAACAAATAGACGGAAGGACATAGATAGTTCGACTCATCACGCCAAGCTGATCCGTAATATACGACTTTATATGGTCCACGATATCTCCTTGAATATTTCTTTTTTCACACGATGGCAGGTATAAAAATATTACCAAATTTATGCTATTCTATATTTACAAAATATCATTTTATATAAGTATTAAGTTGACCATGTATACCTTGGTCCAGCTGTCCGTCTCTAGTTGCCCGAATGCACTAATCCTGAAAACAAAAAGTTACACCTTTTCAAGTTATACAAATTACCAAAGAAAATGTTACTCCTTTAACATAATCTGTCAGTTTTGATCGAAATAATTTCTTTATAATTTTTACAAATTTTTTATCAAAATTATTCGCTGCATAATTACTTTTTTTTCTTTTTAATCTTAATAAAAAGATCGCCAAATTACTTGCGGTCTACTGGCAAAGCGTCTTTTGTGTAAATGACAACTTCGACGACGACGACAGTTAGTCTCGCTAGTTGCCCTCACTTTATCCTTTGGTATTGCTTTTTTTTGTTGTCGTCCTGTCTGTCAGTCCATTCAAAATTTGTGTGCAACTATTTGTCGCTGCTGCTATTGCTGCTGCTGTCTATCTCAGACGCCCTTTTCGCTCGTTGATATTTGTGTCCTTAGCTGTCTATCTTAGCAAATGCCTGCAGTAACAATGCTGCTGCTACTGCTGCTGCTTCCTGTGCCCATTTTGTCCTTTGCTCTGTGTGTGTGTGTGTTTTTCGGTATAAAAACTTTATTTGGCAACTGGTTTTTAATTAACTTTCCTCAACTTTTGATGTGCCACACAGCATAATACGCGGCGCATTCCCCTTGCTTGCTTGCTTTTGTTTTATATTATTCTTTCAACTATTTGTATTTAGTTTTTTTTTTTTTTTGTTTTTGCAACAATTTTATTTATTTTTTTTGCTGTTTATTTTGGCTGCCATGGAGCGCAAAAAAAGAAAAGAAAATACGAAAAACTGTCGTTATTTCAAATCGTATTTTATTTATTTTCTAGTTTTTTTCATTTTTTTTAACTGAATATTGTATTTGTTTAGCATCGCCATTTCGAATGTCCTTTTTTTTCAAGGCAAAATCTTTAATTGACATTATTGCTAATTTTTGTTGCTAATATTCTTTTTGTAATAGTTCAAATAACTGACTTTGACATTTTATTAACATTTAGTTTGGTTCAAATTGCAACAATATTAAAAATTTTTATATTAAAAACTAAAAGCTATTTGAACTAAAATATATATATTTTTTTAAAAAAGAAAATACATTATTTATGCAAAATTAAATTGAATTTTTTTTTAAATTTAAAATTTAATTTATATAATTTTTGTTGTGTCACAAAAATTTATCGAAACAAAGTAAAACAAAAACAAGAAAAAAAACGCTGAAGTCTAGTATGCTCGACTGCAAGATACCCTGTACCCAATCTTTATGTACCTTAAATTAAGTTCTATCTTTGTATATACCTTATTGTATTGATTTTTCAAACAAAAACTTGAAAATTTGGGTATATTTATATGGGGCTATACCTAAAATTTTTGTTGGTCCTACCCCTATTGGGATATTTTATTGGGACTATCATAGACATAATTTATATCTTAATTTGAACTTCCTACAATAAAAAACAATGACATTTTTATGGAAAAACCTAAAATTTTGGGGTATATTTGTAGGGGGCTATACCTAAAATTTTATTGGTCCTACCCAAATTGTGATATTTTATTGGGACTATCACATACATAATTTATACTAAGTTTGAACTTCCTAGAATAAAAAACAATGACGTTTTTATGGAAAAACCTAAAATTTTGGGGTATATTTGTATGGGGGCTATACCTAAAATTTTATTGGTCCTACCCATAGTGGGATATTTTATTGGGACTATCACATACATAATTTATACTAAATTTAAACTTTCTAGAATAAAAAACAATGACGTTTTTATGGAAAAACCCAAAATTTTGGGGTGTATTTGTATGGGGGCTATACCTAAAATTTTGTTGGTCCTACCCATATTGGGATATTTTCTTGGGACTATCATAGACATAATTTATACTAAGTTTGAACTTCCTACAATAAAAAACAATGACATTTTTATGGAAAGACCTAAAATTTTGGGGTGTATTTGTATGGGGGCTATACCTAAAAATTTTGTTGGTCCTACCCATATTAGGGATATTTTCTTGGGACTATCATAGACATAATTTATACTAAGTTTGAACTTCATAGAATAAAAAACAATGACGTTTTTATGCAAAAACCCAAAGTTTTGGGGTACATTTGTATGGGGGTACCCCTTAAAATGGGTCTAGAGAAAAACTGTTTGCAAGTGAACACTTGACGGCTCAGGAGAGTCTAAGCTTTAAATATGGTGGCCCTATCTCTTATAGTCTCCGAGATAATCTCTCATACGGCAGACTGCAGGACGGACAGACGGACGGACGCACAGACAGACATAGCTAGTTCGACTCCCTTCCAATGCTGATCAATAATATATATACTTTATATGGTCTATCTTGGCTCCTTCAAGCCTGTTACATACATTCGCACAAACTTAATATACCCTTTTGCCCTTTGGGTACAGGGTATAATTAATGCATTTTGTTTGAAAAATACTTTTAATAAATAAAAATAAGCGAGATCTATTTGTATAATTTCCTATTTTATTGTATTGTATATCGACTGAGCTTTCGATGCTGTGATAGGTATCTTTTATAACAGACACTGCCTTATTATTTTCGTTTTCATAGAGCACATTTTAAAGAGTCTTCCATCTGCTTGTTAGATGCATTTACATAAGCATTATATTCCGTTTTACAGTTCAAATTACAAATGCATTAAGCTTAACTACTTTGCACAAAATCTCACTAAAATGTATCTTAATTTCAGATATAAATTTATGCATTGTAGCCTACAATATACATATACAAATACAAATTGTTATCATTAAAGTACGTTTAAACCAATGCTACAAATAATAATAATATAATTTAAATACATCATTAACTTGAACTATGCAACTATTGAACTTGCACTTATAAAATTTGACTATTTCGGTTTAGAGAAACTTAAGACCCAAAAACCGATAATTTATGCAAATATGCACAACAAATCTGAAGTAGTAAAATCTTAATAAAACGAAATGATAATTAAAATATACATTTGTATTCTATTACAACTAAGAGTCCGTTATTGTTTTCGTCGGAAAATACTTAAACAGATTTATTGCTGAAGTGTACCATATGAAACTAAATATCTAGTTTAACATTTATATGAATGCTTTAAGTTTTAATTAAATTCGTTCATACCAAATTATTACTCATACGCAATGTAAATTATGCCTAAGATTGTAATTTATAAACTAAAACTAAACAATTCCGTAGTACACGTTTCAAATATTTGCGTATCAATCTTGTATTTCGAAATATGCTATGAGCTATGCTAGAATAATTTCTTGTTGTTGTGGTTTTTGTTGTTCTTGAAAACTTATGATTTTGCTGCTGCTGCTTCATGTACCTACATAATATCCTGTTTAACAATTTTGTGAAGCTCTAAAGTGGATGCATTACAACATGAACTCTCTTGACAAGAGCACCCAGCAGCGAGTTTACATTATTGAGTTCAGCTGCAACTGGAACCTAAGGCAATAGCAACTTGATTGTCTTTGTGCACATTGTTTTCGATTTGTTTGACAAAGACATACTACGAGTATGTACCAAGAGTTTTAGATAGTTTCGTTCGTTCCTTTTACTTACAAAGTTCTTCTTGGGGGGAAAACATGCCGAAAATGAAAACTTTTTCTAACCATAAAATTTGTCTTTACTTTGTGCTTTTATATCAATTGCTGCGTTGCTGTGCACAAACTTCAACTATGACAACAAACAAACAAACAAACAAAAAGGGTATGCAAACAAACTGACATTAAGTTGATCTATTATTGTTTAAAGGCAGCTGCTGCATGGAGTTGCCATGCAGCAGGCTTCTAAGAATTTTATATAGATTGCATTTATGTCAGCTGCTAACTTTAAAAATTTGATACTATTTTTTTTTTTTTAAATATAAATTAAAATCAAATGCATGGCACTGAAACCCTTTCTCCAGAATAAAAATAATTTATACAAAGCAGCAGCAAATTTAACGCATTTCCGTTTTTTTTTTTTCCAACTTTTTTTGTTTTATTTTTTGCTGTCAACTGTTAAACCCTTTCAAAGGACTTCCGTTGTCGCAGTTAAGTTAGTTGAGTGTTTGTTTTGCTTTCCGCTGCTGTACTTTAACTATTTCTTGCTCTTCTTTTTTTTTCTCTGTCTGTCTATCATTACTGCCTTTGGCTGTTACCTTTTTTCATTTTTTTTTCTTCGTTCATTTTTGTTACTATTGTCTGAATCTTGATGGCTGTTCTAGTGCCTGTCTGTCAGTCTGCCTGTCTGTCAGTCTGTCTGTTTGCCTAACCATGCAAACAGCGTAAAATCCATAAGTGCGGAAACGACAAACCCGTTACCGTTATGACGAGTTTCCTCTACCACAAAAGTATGCACAAGGAAAAAGATGAAGAATAAAAGATATGCTTAAATTTGGTAACGCTGAGTTTTTATACACTACAAAATAATTCACGCTAACACTGAAAAAACGATACGATTTGTTTCCGGATTATTAGTGTACAAAATTAACGATTAATCGAAATGAATTGGTTTTTTCATATCGATTATTCTAGAAAAATATAATCGATTATAATGTTTTTATGATGAATAGAAAAGTTAAAAAGTCATATTTTTATTTTGTGTACCTATTTATTTACGCCTCAATTTGTTACTGTAAAAAATTCGATTAATCGGAAAAAATTCGATTGATCGAAAAAATTCGATTATTCGGAACAAATTCTATCAATCGGAAAAAATTTTGTTAATCAGAAAAATTCGATTGATCGGAAAATTCAATGAATCGAAAAAAATTTGGTTAATCGTAAAAAATTCGATTGATCGGAAAAAATTCAATTAATCGGAAAAGTTAGATTTAACCGAAAAATTCGATTGATAGGAAAAAAATCGATTAAACGGAAAAAAATTCGATTGATCGGAAAAAATTTGGTTAATCGGAAAAATTCGATCAAACGGAAAAAGTTCGATTAATCGAAAAAAATTGGATTATTTCAGAAATCAAGTATGATCGGAAATAAAAAATATTTGCATAGATTAAGCTTGAGTATTAAGGACTGCGATAAATATCGAAATATGAATGTCATTTTGATATTTTGTCAGAATTGATCTACCAATAATTTTAATAATACAAAGACGATTATGTAACGATATATTATATTAATGTGTGTATTGATCTGATTTAAGTCTTCAGTATCCAGAGCAAACAAACGAAACTAGTATACACATTCTATGTGAATGTCCAGCTTTGGCCCGTTACAGATTCACCCTGTTTAATCGCTGTTTCATTACTACCTAGCAAATCAGGGTCGCCCCGATTAGAGATACTCTCCTGCTTATTAAAGAGGCAGAGAGGGATTCTCGGTCCATAACCTAACCAGTTATTATCGCCAGGCTTGAGTACAATAGACTCCCCCAGAGTCGCAGTTCCCATATAATCTCCATTAGGAGGGCCTATCATGTTCCCAATATACTCTGTGCTAATGATGGGAACGTGTGATGACCTTTGTGTGCCTTCACGTTCGCTCTGACCACTTGCTCTTGGGCTACGTCAGGCATTTATGGTTATGGTTATCCAGAGCAATTGCCAAAAAGTTTAATTGAGTTTTTTTTTGCCAATGCTCTGCACTAAGGAACATTTTGGGATACGATATTTTGTTATCGATTTTTCTAGATATTTGAAAAGTATCGATCGATTTTGGGATTTGAAATATGATACTCTGTTGTTGGAACGATTGCTAAATTGAATTTTCTTTTTTAAAATTTAGCATATAAATTTGTATTTAGTTTTCTGATAAATTCTAGAAGCACTTTAAAAAGAACATCTTGAACAAATATGCAAACTCAGAGAGAGACGGGCGAAAATAGCGATATATTTCGATATAAATATTTACTGTAGCCACTAATATTTATAACTTTATAAAAAGAGTGAAAGGGAAAGAAGTGTATGCAAAATAATTGATTAATCGAAAATAATCGATAAAAAAAACAAACGATTTGATCTATTATAATAAATTGATCGAATAGTACAAAAAGAGATATTTAAGTATTGTGTATCCTTTTCTTGTTTTCATTTGTTTGTTCATCATTTAGATATTGTTCATAGTTCGATTAATCGATTTTTTTTATTTTTTAGAGATGATTATTAACGACACAGGGCCAAATATCTCTTAGTTGAAAAGTTTATAACGCATGAATTTAGATATCGGAGACTCTATAAATTATTTTCACTATATTCACACTTTACTCGTATGCGTGTAGGGTACAACTAATAATAATAG
Organism: Leucophenga varia; assembly: GCA_018903435.1. Classification (NCBI taxonomy): domain Eukaryota; kingdom Metazoa; phylum Arthropoda; class Insecta; order Diptera; family Drosophilidae; genus Leucophenga; species Leucophenga varia. The sequence continues at coordinate 87,085 of JAEIFJ010002254.1, read as the reverse complement.
CAGCGAAGCGCATAACGCTAAATTCATCAAGCATAAAATCACACGCAATCATAAGGTTTGCATCGAAAAAAAAAAAAAAATTATGTTGAAAAGAAAAGGACGAATAAAAAATAATAAAGTTTTAGATTAGAATGAAAAGGGAAAAAATGGCATAAAATAAAAGGTCGATAAAAAAATAGATATAGAGTAATGCAAAAATATCTTCATATTAAAAGGATGCAAATCATTGTCACAATGCTGCTGCCGCTGCTACTGCTACAGCGATTTACTAAAGTTTTTTTTTTATAGTAGACAGACGCATTTCAGTACGATTGCTTTGCATTTGAATTTGATGCGTTTGACAATATGGCTGAAAATGTTAAACTATTGAACCATTGAGTCTCAAATCGAGCAGAAGTCACAGACAAGCATACCAAGGACAACAACGAATAATGCTGTTGATGTGTATACAGATAGATTGGTTAGGCGGTGCTACGGAATAAGAATGTAGAAAAAAAAATGTCAGCTAGTCAACAATTTGGTTGCTTAACTATGTCGTTTCGTTGTATAAGGACACCCACCAGCACCACCGCACATTATCGTGACCATCAATTTAAAGTGCTTGTGCTTGATTATGTGCTTCTTCTTCATCTTCTTTTTGTTGTTGTTCTTATCCCTTTGCTTCATCTAAATCTTTACTTATTGCGCCATGAATGCGTTTTGATTTGCTTAAAATTGGTGATTCATTTTTTCAATGATTTGCTTTTGAGCAAATTTAAAGTGAATTATTTTTTTTAATTTTTTTTTAAGTTTCAATTTTTTTTTTAAAGCATTCATAAATTTTGTATGATTTAAATTTATGTTCTTTTTTTTTTTTTTTGAAAAATAATTTATTTCATATTTTTTATTTAATTTTTTTTCTCCTTTTGCTGGCGTTACCCTTTTTTTTCGAAGCATATCGGCGTAGAAATCTATGCAACCATTAAATTTGTATGCTAAATTATGCACAAAAAGCCGTCTTTATAAAGAAAAAAAAAAATAAAATAGTAAGTGAAGCAGTGAAGTCAAGAAGAAATTTATAAAATAAAATATATAAAAAAAAGTCCCAGTGTGTCCCTCAAAATCTGTGCCGGCTTGTTTGGTGTCGTTTTGTTTGCCTTTTTGACTTTTCCGGCGCATTCGTTAAACAATTCGACCGCAAAATAAAAAAAATGTAAAAAAGCAAGAGCCAAAAAAAATTATATAGGAAAATATTTGGTTTAAACGTATTAAATATACGCTACAGACCAATCATTAAGAACATAAAAAGAAAGTTTAACAATTTCAGAAACTTCCAATTTTGACCACCAAAGTTCTTGTTTAATTAGGCGGACTGAAGTCTGTGTTTGGCATACAATATTTTTGGAACGACGTTCCTTATGCCGTATAGAGTTAAGCCCTTCTCTGTTATACAATTTTTTTTTATAGAATTTTAAACAAATTTAAAATACCCAATTTAAAATAGCAAATCAAGTGTATTAAAATTTACCACGAATAAAAAATAAAATAAAAAAATCGAGGACGAATAGCAATTTGGCATAAACAATTTTTATACATTTAGGAAAAAAAAAGAAATGGTTTCTTTCATTTGTTGGAATGAAAATAAATGTGTCGTTTTTCTTTCCGTCTCAAGTTAACCAATTTTGTAAAACATATTTTAAATGAAATAAAATTGCAACTTATAGTCGATAGCTTAAGGCGAAATTATAAAATATGAGATAGACAGACAGACAAAAGGGTTGAACAGTCATAAAACGAGTTAAGTCCCTAAATTTAGTCAGGTAATACGACTTTGTAGAGCACTACAGCATTAAATGAGAGTTAAAATATTTAATATACAAAAATATAAAATTCCAAATTAGTGCTGTGCAATTTTTTAAAACATCGATTATAATAAATAAAAAAAAAATCGCATCTCTTTGATTAATCGATTATTTGATAGTCTTAAACTAAAGAAAAACTAAAGAATTATTCGACCGATCGATAATTTTACACATTACTATTACAAATTAATACTTTCGATATTTTTAGAGTATTGAAAAAAACATATTTTAAATATCGATATTTTTAAAGTATCGAGTAATATCGATGTTTTGAAGAATTTACCAGCCTAAGTGCTGCTAAGTGTAGTAACACATTTTTAACAGGAAGTTTTTATTGACTAACTAGAGCCATTAGAAATAGCCCGGCGCAGTTATTTGAAAACATCGAATTAAATCGATTCTCTTTAAAAATTATTTTTTCCTATTAATCGAATAAAATCATCATGTCGCTATTAATTAACAGAACGATTAAGTAAATAGAACGATTCAATTTTTTACAAATTAAATCGATATATTAATATTTAAATTTTTTTTCAAATTAATCGATATCAGCAACTTTTTTGGGGTATCGATACATTGATATTTCGATATAAAGATTGTTTTTCAAATTAATCGATGTTAGCCACTTTTTTTGAGAAGATCGAAAAGTATCGAAAAGTATCGATATTATTAAACTTACTGATGGATTGAAATTAAAAAAAGGAAATTTCATTTGAATTGAAGTTTAATATGTCCTTTGGACTCTACGACCTTTGCATTGTTTATCCAGCAAAACGCAAAGCTATAAATAAAGCTTTGATGTGTTGGAAAAAAGGTATTTCATAGTCGAGCAATTGAAACGTTCTTTCTATTTATTTATTTATCTATCCTGCTGAAGGACATTTATTTTAGTATTTATCTATATTGTGGTTCACTGCATAAATTCTTAAGAATTTCAAGTTAAATCGGACAGTTTAAAAATATAAAAGAGGTCAATGCTACGCATTCGAGTGTCATCAAAAGTCAAACGCAAATCTTTATTCTAAAATGGATTTTATGCCAATTTTTTCTTGTGCATATTTTATTGCTTTACCTACTTATTTATTTACAAATATATATATTTTTTAAGATTTGATGTAATTTAAAAAACAAAAATAATAATGATAAAAATAAGATTTCTGCTTAAAATATACAAAATGTGTTAAATTCAAAGAATTCAACTTGTAAATTAGAAAGTAAATAGCTGAAAATTTAATTTTGTATCTCGCGCCCAAAAGTATGCAACAAAAAATAAAAAATAAAAACAATAAAATTTTGCAATAAATTTTTAAATAATTTATTACCATTTAAACGTCACTTTCACAAAAGCAATAACTTTGAAATGGGTATAAATTCATTTAAAGCTGCTACATATTTCACCTACGCATCCCAACTACCTAAAATAACAGTCTAAGCTGCCTAAAAAGCTGTCACAGAAATGTCAAGTGGCTACCGTTGTACAGGCTCTGGTTGCTGTAAAACAACATTTCATTAAAGTAGCAACTTATTTCGAACAATGGCATTAGCAAACATAATATTCTAAAGTAGTATTTAATGAGCAGCCAAGGACAATAGACAAGTACGCTGCTATGCTAACGAGACAAGCGGTGTGATGTGTGTTGTGTTTTTTTGGAAGCAGACAATTGCTAAAGTTGTGTATTAATGTAAAATATGCTTTAGGTAGTTGCAGTGCACAGTATTAATTTAGCACTAGTTTGCAATTGTATTATTACAAAGCTAAGAACAGCTTTGCTGCTGCTCAAAATATCTGCAAGTACAGTTGACTTTATCTCTGTCTTAGCCAACACTGCTTCTAGTTATACATTGTGTATTATTAATGCTATTTGTACTGTTTGAATTGTGCCATATGAACGACCCACTTATAACTTACATTAATGCTGATCAACTTGCCAACTTGGCTTTGAGTCATCTGTGCGTATGAGTAATTTATAAGCAAATGTTAACATTAGCTGCGAGTAGTCGAGTCGGTAAAGGCAACACATATGTTTAAGGCGTTACTCAAAGCTTCTGCTGGCCTACACACAAGTTTTCGTTGGAATTTTCAGTTTAGTTTGCCAGTGCATTAGGCTTATTTCTAGTTAAAATATATAACTTGGCAAATACATGTTTAGATTCGATTGCAATTACGTATGGACTAATTTTTGTGTGGTAAAAAGTGAATGAAAGTGTTTTGAAAATGACAAAATGAACTGTGAAGTGTGCATATGCAAAAGTACAACAGACAATTTGCAGCACTTTAATACGAAGCGTAAGTAAACAAGAAAAAACTTTAACTTCGGTGGAACCGAAGCTTAAATACCCGTCACACAAATCTTTGAATAGTTTATGTGTGATCATCAGTGGCTTAAATACATTTATAAATATATATTGGAAAATAATTACCTTTTCATACATTTCTTCGAAAATAATCGATAAGTTTGTATGGAGACTATGGCTAAAAATGGGCGTGGCACCTTGGTTTTGTTATTGGATGTCATTAGAAGTGTTTTTACCCAAATTTGAGTGAATATTCTCATAAATAATACCTATTTTCATATAAAATTCGAAAATGGGCGTTTAATTTGTATGGGGGCTATAGCTAAAAATGGGCGTGGCACCTTGCTTTTGATATTGGATGAGATAAGAAGTATTTTTACCCAACTTGGAGTGACTACATTCATAAATAATAGCTATTTTCATATAAAATTCGAAAATGGGCGGTAAGTTTGTATGGGGGCTATATCTAAAAATGGGCGTGGCATTTTGGATTTGACATTGGATGACATTAGAAGTATTTGGACCCAACTTGGAGAGACTACGTTCATAAATAATTGCTATTTTCATACAAAAAAATCCGAAAAAACGGTAAGTTTATATGGGGGCTACCCCTTAAAATGGGCGTGGCACTTTGATTTTAACACTGCTTAGGACTGAGAAAAGCTTAAGTTCCGAGTTTCAGGTCAATATCTTTAAAAACTGAGCGAATGAAACGCATACATACAGACAGACAGACAGACAGACATGGCTAGATCGACTCGTCTCGTCATGCTGATCAAGAATATATATACTTTATAGGGTCTACGATGTCTCCTTTAATGCGTTACAAACTTTCTGACAAAATGATAATACCCTCCACACTGTGTGTGACGGGTATAAAAATTATTTTCTAATAAAAAACTTAAATTTAAATATTTTTTTTTACAATAGAAAAATACAATTTACAAATTTAATTGAAATTATTGTCATTTTGTCCCACAAAAATTTAATACAACAAAATAATTTACGCATAAAGTGCGAAAAACGCTAAAGGCATTTCGAAGACTATTGGCTTTCGACCTTAAAATTTTTCTTACTCAATTCAAAAAAAAAAAAAAAAATAAAAATGTAACATCTAAAATGGGCGTTAAAATTGTGGTTTGACTTTGGCATAATTACAAAAGTTTTAAGTTATGTCCTTTATTGTTGCTGTTGTTGTTGTTGCTGTCATTTTAGTTAAGTTAGCCTTTGTAGCGTTTATAAATTTCCAACGAAATTTGCATTCAAATTGAAACTTAAAACACGATAAAACGACGCTACACAACGCTTTGCTTTGAGTCGAGTTGAGTTGAGTTGTTGCTTGTTGCCCAATATTAAATTCACAAATAAATAAACCTTTAAATAGCAAAACCGTGAAATGTCAAAGAAATATTTAAAATGAACAACAAAAGAGTGCGGCGGTTGAGTGTATTTTGTTACTAGATACTCTTGTTCAACCTATATGATCGAAAACCACAAGGAAAATCGTTAACATCGATAAAACCAAACGATCGATTAATCGATTAAAATCAATATTTTTTTTAACATTTAAAATGAATTGACCGAGCTAGTTGCAGATCGATAAACAATATTATTATAAACAAAATTGAGCTTATTGAACTTATAAAACGTAGAACTGCTCCTGAAACCTCATAGGTCTAATTACCGAGTAGTTCGAAAAATAGAGCAAAGCAACAAAGTAAAAATTGTAGTGCATATACAGACCCTTAGCAGATCTAATCTTTAAGTATATCTATAAAAATAATGAGAATAAAATAAATAAATCTGAGATACCTGTTATTTTGATATGCATGAAGCCTCAAGTATCTTCCGTACTTTTATTCTTTGAACGTCCATCATCAATCCATGAATTTTAATAAGATAAATTCCGGCAGTGAAGTTGTTTTTGGAGAACGGAATTAAGTAAGCCACTTCAATTTCGTTTTTATTGAAAATTAATGCAGCAGATACCTCAAAGTAATCGATTATTTTAACGTCGATTTTAATCGATTCCTGAAAAAAATTATTGTGTTTCATTATTCAAATTTATGGCAATTTCAAAGCAAAGAGGTTAAAAAAAACGAATCGAAACTAACATAAAGAAACAATAATACTTCTAGCGATCAATCGATTCATTATCTTACTAACTTTTAAAAATAATCGATTAAATCGGTTTTTTTTAAAGTCGATGCTTTTCGATCACTTTGCAAATATCAATATTTATTAATGTTTCACATTGTGTGAAAGGATATATTTAGTTTGTCAAAAAGTTTGCAATGCATGAAATGAGACACCGTTGACCTCATAAAGTGAATATAGTTTTGATCAGCTCGCTGAGACAAGTCGATCTAGCCATGTCTGTCTGTCAGTCCGTATGTCTCAGTTTTAAAGCTATTTAGCTGAAATTTAAATTTTAAGATTTTCTCAGTCCTAAGCAGTTAAGGTGTTAAAAACCAATGTGCCACGCCTATTTTTAGGCATAGACCCAATACAGATTTTGAGTTTTTTTTATAAGAAATGTCTAATTTATAAAGCGATTTGTGTCATACACGCTTAAAACACTTCTATCAGCAAATTATGTTTATAGACGGACCGATGGTTGAGATGGGACCACCATAGCATATAGCCACATACAAATCATCCGCAAATTTTTAATTTTTTATATGAAAAAAGGGTTATTTTGGAAGCGAATTGTTTCAATTACGGTAACACATTTCTAAATAAAAAGGACCAATGGTTGAGGTGGGACTACTATAGCATGTAGAGTCCTATTTTTTGATTTTTATATATTTTTTTTTTTTTAAACTAATATACAATCTGTCTTTTTAAGACAATAAGCAAATTGTTTAGCTAAATAATACCTCACATGAGGGGAACATCACAGGTTCATGCCAGCATAAACGAAATGAAGAAAAATAAATTACAATTAATTTACAAAAATAATCAAGAACAGAGATTTCACCAGATTAATTCAGGTCTGAAGTGTAGGTCCAGGGGGTGACTTCTTTTGAGCCTCATTGTGTGTTGACTGTTGTCGAGTAAGTTTATCGCTAACTGATTATCATGATACTCCAGTCTAGAGATGTAGCGGGTTCCGAATATCATTTCGCACAGACGGTTCGTCTAGATCTCTGTGGATGACGGAGTTGCTTAAGTAGGTTGGCGCACCTACTTTCCTGCGGAGCAGCTTGCTCTGGAAACGCTGTAGGATTTCTATGTTAGTTTCAGCTGCTGTCCCCCAGAGTTGGATACCATAGGTCCATATGGGCTTAAGCAGCGCTTTGTAAAGCAGTAGTTTGTTGCGAGTGCTCAGCTTAGATCTCCTGACTTTAGATTTAGCTGCTTCCTTTTGGCCTCAAGGTGAGCCTGCCAGTTTAGACGCTTGTCTACGATGAGGCCCAAGTACCTTGACTTGTCCATCACTGGGAGGAAGGCTGATTGTGGGGCAGTTGAGCCTGCGGATCGTAAAAAGTCATATGAAGCGACTCCTCCGAATTTACGGAGATGTTCCATCTCAGCAGCCAAGGTTGCAGCATATCCAGCTGCCATTAGACGATTTCAGAGGCCTTCGAGCAGTCCGCTGCTGACATTTTAATGCATTACAAAATCACTTTGTGTGTAGCGCATAACATAAATCGTGGTTATACACATATTAAAGTCAAAGGATAATGAGAAAAAATTATGCAAATCCGAGTTATATATAAAAATAATATACTATCAATAACACGGAAAAATATAATTAGAAAAGTAAATCGCGGTAATTTTTATTTATAAAAACAAAAAAAAAATAAATAAATAAATGAAAATATTGCAGATACTTTTTAATTAATTTTTTTCTCATTTAACATAATTTTGCTTCAAGCGTTTATTCTATTTTGTAGCGATTGCTTCTATAATGCAGCTCAATACACAGCAGCAGCGTTAAATAAAGCAAAAAGTGTGAATTTTTTTTTATACCCGCCACACATAGTGTGAAGGGTACTATCAGTTTGTCGAAAATGTTTGTAACGCATCAAAGGAAGCATCGGAGACCCCATAAAGTATATATATTATTGATCAGCTCGACGAGACGAATCGATTTAGCCATGTCCATCTGTCTGTCCGTCTGTCCGTCTGTCTGCCTGTTGCAATGCGTTTTTCTCGGAAAGTTTCAAAGATATTGACCTGAAACTTTAAACTTAAGCTTTTTGAGCGTCTAGGCAATTTGTATGTCACAACCAAGGTGCCACGCCCATTTGTAGATATAGCCCCCATACAAACTTACCATTTTTTTCTATTTTTTTCTTTGAAAATAGTTATTATTTATGAATGCATTTACTACAAATCGGGTAAAAATACTTCTAATCCAATATCCATCCATCTTATATCAGAAGATAGATGCTACGCCCATTTTTAGATATAGCCCCCATACAATCTTACCATTTTTTTTTCGATTTTTTGTATTAAAATTGTTATTATTTGTAAATGTATTTACTACAAATTGCGTAAAAGCACTTCTAATGACATCCAATTTCAAAAGAAAGGTGCCACACCCATTTTTTGATATGGCCCCCATACAAACCAAGCGCCCATTTTTCAGATTTTGTATGAAAATAGTTTTTATTTATGGATATATTCACTCAAATCTGTGTAAAATCACTTCTACTGTTATCCTATAAATATACTACCGATATGACAAGGATCGAGCCACTATAACATATAGACCCCATACAAACTCACCTTTCATTTTTTTCTTTTTTTAAGAAAATGATTAAAGTTTCGTGTGGCGGGTATTTGAGCTTCGGTGCTACCGAAGTTAACGTTTTTTTTGTTTTTATTATGTAACTTAAATCAATTTTGTATGCAGTTCTTTTTTTATTTTACGCTCAATTTGTTTCCTAACACATTGCTACATATTTTACAATATGGTTTGCCCGGAATGTTTTGCATTAAAATTGCGCTAAGCACGTATAAAGCAAGTTGTAAACGAATATATTGAAAAAAAAAAAAATAGTTTGAACAAAAAAAATTGAAAGCAACAAAATCCAATGGATCAGTTTCAACTGCGGAAACGGAAATTGGAAGTAAAGAAAAAATGATGCACAGAAACTGCTATATCAGCTGCATTGCAGTTGCATGCATACACAAAGAGAGAGACACACACACATACACATACAAATGGAAAAATGCACAGCTGCAAACATGCCTCACGTGTCATGGATGCCTGCATTGATATTTCATTGACAGCTGTGTCGTTCTTGTTGTTCTTTTTTTTTGTTGCATCGTTGCATCATGAAAAACCCAAAAGCTAAACAAAAATAAGCGAAAATTGCTTCTTCTTTTTTTGTTTTTTTTTTTTTTTTGGTTTAGTAGGAATGATTTCTTTTTTTTTTTATTTCGCTTTTGTATGTCAACAACCATCGTGGCGTCATTTGCACGTACGCAACAGCGCATCTAATGTGATTTACAAGCGTGCTCAAGAACCTTCAATGTAAATCCTCAAAACCTCATGCATAGCTTATATCTTTTGTTATTGCATTTTTGCTGCAAATCCATTGCTAAATGGACAGCAGATTGAATATTGGATGAGTGTGTCAATCAGCGCAGCCAAAACACCAGCGGCAGCATTTGCATTTGCATTTGTACGCGAACGAATTGTTTCGCGGTAATCATTTGTTTAATGGATTTGAAATTTGACTGAAATAGTTCTTCATTTAACAAATTTTTTAAAAACTAAGCTGCAACAATTTGCACACAAAAATCCACCAACTAGTTTACACCTTTAATACATTTTGATGCCGCCTGTAAGCAGGCTTCATAAATTATTCAACAAAACTGTAAACCACGAAAATATGTTTGACATAAAAAAAAAAAACAGAAAATCTCGTAAAAGAGATATTTTCCACTCTAAAAAAAAAAAATAATACACTAAACTAAGCCACCACGCCCACATGCACGCATTTTGCTGTCGAACTATTTGTCTGCCTGCCTCTCTTTCTGTCCGTCTGTCTGTCTGTCTGTGGTTTTTCTGTCACATAACATAGCATCCTGTTATATTCTTATTGTTGTTTTTGTTGCTATTCGCAGCTGTTGCTATTTTTACAAGAACCACAACGACATATGTTTGTGTGTGACATAAACTTTCAATAAATATGTATTTTTATTTTTATATATTATAACAACAACGAAAATATATTCAGTTTGAGTTGTTGTCAGTCGGCAACACGTTGGTAAATATACACATTTTTTTTTTTTTTTTTTGGATGCCTATGGTGCTGCAATATTTGTGCTTACAACCATGCGACAGCATATATTAACATAATGACAATAAAAGCCGCCGACGCCACCGTCACCGTCACATGAAAACTTAATACACATGTACACGTCGTATACGTTATTTATATTTTTTTTTACTCATGTGAAATGGGTATTATTAGTTTTGTTGTAGAGTTTGTAACGCATTAAAGGAAGCATTGTAGAATTGATCGTTGGGATATCCGAAATTAAAAATTTACAATTTTTTAGAAATAAGTGTCGTTTGGAAATAGCCTTCTTAGGCCCCGTTTCCATTAGGCCGCGTTCCAAGTTAGCGGTAAAAACTCGACAAACAAACGATAGGCAGTTATGGAAAAAAGTCGCGTTAATTTTGAACGCGACTTTCGATAACACGCGTTTAAACCGATTTCACACCGATTTCAAACCGATTTCTCTTATCGGTTCGAATAATTTGGCAATCGTAAGTTGTGCATACTTATAAAATCAGCTGACAAAGTAACCGCAAAAAATAAACATTTACATAAAAGCTTCAGCTGCATATATTTAAATGACGGATTACCTTATCATGCTCGTATTGGACAGCAGTTACTAAAGGAACAACACCTAAAGGGTGATTTTTTAAGAGCTTGAGAACTTTAAAAAAAAAAAACGTATAAAATTTGCAAAATCTCATCGGTTCTTTATTTAAAACGTTAGATTGGTCCATGACATTTACTTTTTGAAGATAATTTCATTTAAATGTTGACCGCGGCTGCGTCTTAGGTGGTCCATTCGGAAAGTCCAATTTTGGGCAACTTTTTCGAGCATTTCGGCCGGAATAGCCCGAATTTCTTCGAAAATGTTGTCTTCCAAAGCTGGAATAGTTGCTGGCTTATTTCTGTAGACTTTAGACTTGACGTAGCCCCACAAAAAATAGTCTAAAGGCGTCAAATCGCATGATCTTGGTGGCCAACTTACCGGTCCATGTCAACCAAGTTCAGTTCTTCCATTTTTGGCAACAAAAAGTTTGTTAGCATCGAACGATACCGATCGCCATTCACCGTAACGTTGCGTCCAACAGCATCTTTGAAAAAATACGGTCCAATGATTCCACCAGCGTACAAACCACACCAAACAGTGCATTTTTCGGGATGCATGGGCAGTTCTTGAACGGCTTCTGGTTGCTCTTCACTCCAAATGCGGCAATTTTGCTTATTTACGAAGCCATTCAACCAGAAATGAGCCTCATCGCTGAACAAAATTTGTCGATAAAAAAGCGGATTTTCGCATTTCGAACCGAACACTGATTTTGGTAATAAAATTCAATGATTTGCAAGCGTTGCTCGTTAGTAAGTCTATTCATGATGAAATGTCAAAGTATACTGAGCATCTTTCTCTTTGACACCTTGTCTGAATCCCGCGTGATCTGTCAAATACTAATGCATGAAAATCCTAACCTCAAAAAAATCATCCGTTATTTGCCTAAAATATCATATGTTAGGTATTAAAACTGCGTTGCTACCAAAGCTAAATGTTTTTCTTATTTTAAACCATTTTTGAAACATGGTTGCCTATGTAAGCTACTTGTTTGTTTTGGTACAACTTTTCATTTTGATTTTTGTTATTTTTGTTAAAAACTGATAAATAGTGAATAGCAACACTTTGCAAATCCAATAACATGTTTTGTTAGCAACAAATTTATTCGAGATTTTTTTCTGTTATGAAGGCATTTGCTGATAATGAGTATTTTATGATATTTTTTTGATATATATTTTCGCTGCTTAAGTATTTTGTTCATTTTTTATGCCTTGTTTAGTTCATTATTGCTTTTTTCGTATAACGCACGTGTAACACATTTATTTAAATTTGTTACACAACTTAAAACAACAACAAATGCAAAACATTTATATCGAAAACATGCGAAATGGCTTAATAAATAGCATACGCGTTGCATAACTTTAGGCGCTATGTGCACAAAATGTTGCTAAGCGGTTGCGTGTGCCTATTATTATGTGACTTTTTAAAAAAGTTCGCAAAAAAAAAAAAAAAATTATTAATAAAATTAGCAGTGAAAAAATATCATTAGGAATGTTAGCTGTCTTAGAGAGGGACGAACTGGCGCTAAAGTACGGACGGACATACAGATTGAGATAAAGATAAACGACCAAAGAGACAGACAGAGAAAATGTCATACTAAAACTCTGCTCGTCTAGCTTATTAGAAACATATATATAGTATTTAAGGTCTATGCTTGCTCCACCACTGGAATACACCAATTGAGGGCAAATTAAATTAAATAAAATATTTCAAATAAGCAAAATACCTATAGTCAAACAAAAAATACTAAATTTAGCAAGTAATTAGAACAGTGGTGAGCACGCACATGCAGTTTGTTACCTAGCCACGCGTGGTATAAAAACAAAAAAATTGCCCATCACTGATTTAGAGAAACCTTTGACTACAAATAAATTCAGCAACTGAAATCAAGTATCGTCAAGCAGCCAACACTACTACTTTCGTTTATATTGATTGCCAAAATTGTTGTTAAAATAAAACTCATTTGAAAGTTCAAGCGTTTATTTTACAGAAGAACCAAAAAACAATGCCAAACTAAATTCAAACTATGTCATTGAGTCAATAAAATCTTAGATAAACACAGGCCACGCGTAAAATATGTGAAGGCTAATATAATGCAAGATAAAACCTTGAAACTAGACAAATGTGTTACATAACAAAAAAAAAAAAAAAAGACTACAAATTTTCCAAGTTACAACTAAAATTTTAAAGCTGAAAAGGATATATGTGTGCGTATTTGTACGAAATAGAACTTAACTAGCTGCGTCAAACTTTTTTTAATGTTTAACTTCCGCAGCAAAATAGCAAAACTTTCATATCCTGTCAACACAGATTGACGCAGCTCAGTTGCAAACATAAACACAGACAGACAGACGGAGAACAAATAGACATCCTGAGTGATTATATGTCGATTTTAACTAAGAAAGACGTACAGAAAACTTTATTATTAACAAAATTTTGCGCTGCAGATAAAATGGCAATGAAAGCTGCTAAAGGAAAAGCCGCGTATTTAATTTATTTACGCAACAAAAAACTTTGTCACAGTAAAATACTTGAATGTAGCTATTTATCTATTTTAGAATTAAGCCAAAAAGCTATTTACCATTTATAAATGCACGACTGACTTTCCATTGAGGCGCTATTATTGAGTGTCAATTTATTTAAACCGAAAACGAATTGCATATTTAAGCATTTTGTTAGGCTTATTAAAAACTTTTCCGCACTGATTCAGTCCGCCTTTGTCCTTTTGTAATCATTGTCATTTTTATTATGCCAAGATATTGCGTCAAGATGTAAAGATATAACTTTGCGTAAATTTGCTGCAAAGGATTAGCTACAAGAAGAACAACGAAAAGGCAGAGCAGTCCTCGTAGTCAATTTAGAAAATTTGATGGGATTTATGCTAAGAAATTGAAATTGTCAGCAGAGAAGAACGCGTGCGTTCGTTTTATGAAATGAAAATGTTTTGCAGCTTTTTGGTTTAAGTGAATTGTTTTTTTTTTTTTTTTTATAAAATAAAATATTTTTTTATTTTAAAATTTTATTATAGTTTAATTTGCGCTCTAAATATCTTAAGCAATATCTTAAAATCCATGCATCACAGTAAGTGCTGCATTATAAATTTTTTTATTGCATTCCAAAGCTTAATCTTGAATGTGTTTATTTGTTTATTCATTTTGAAGAAGATTATGTTATTTTTCTTTTATTAAAATAACATTTAAATTCCAGTTTGGTAATTATCAAATACCAAATGCAAATCTGTGCCATCAGCATTTTTGTATACCCTATAATCGTTTAATGAAAGAGTATATACGATTTATTTTAGTTTAAACTGTCGCATTTCATAATTGTACTGCAACCGTAACTCTATATTCTAATATTGGCGAATATGTGTAGATTTACTAGAGATGGGAAACCACTTTGATACAACAAGATCATCGATTAAAAATAACTCAGTATGAATAATCGACTATTTTTTCTTCGATTAATCGATTTTACGATACTTTTAAAGAGAAAATATCACCGAGCTAAAAATTTAGAGTAGAACTCAGTGATAAAAAAGGATTGGAAATAATCCAGTGTGAATAATCGACTATTATATTTTCGATTAATCGATTTTTTTAAACAGTTTTAAAACGAAAATATCTCGTTTATACTATTCGAACAATCAGAAAAACATTGTACGATTAATCGCTTCAACTTTTTTTAAATAATCAAACAAATTGATTTTTTTAAACGATTATTTTCGATTAATCGTTTATTTTGCACACTACTAATTCTGAAAAAAAATTTTTGTTTTTCAATAAAAATATTAAACCTAGAGCATAAAATTGGTTTACAGACAAATCCAAAATTAGAAGACTTAGAAAAACCTATTAGTATTTTTCAGATAAAAATATCCGCTATTATATGTGCCCAAATAAATTTATACTGTGTATGAAACAAATTAAGCATACATATGTATATCTATCGGAGAACTCAAAGAATAAAACATAATAAGATTATTAGTTTGCAAATTGATCGATTAATCGAAAAGAATCGATTTTTCAAAAATTATTTGTTCGATTATGTTTAAAAAGTTGTATCGATTAATCGTATGATGATCGATTGAATAGTATAAAAAGCGATATGAACTATGAAAATCGTTCAGATGTGTCACAAAATATAGCCGAGAACGTGTGTCCTTCCTATAATCTCAAAGTCTATAAAATAGATTGTCATCAAATTAAGCATTTACAATTTACAGAATTTAATCAAAAAAAGGGTTTTATCGAAAGGTTTTTTTAAACTCCTTTACTACTGCGTAGCATCATATAAAAAGCAACCTTATCAAGCCTTAGTTTATTAGACGATTTTAATTTCAAGATTATTTTATGTATTCTAGATAACAAGCATCAGGCATGTCATATTTGCATCAATTTATAATGTCTTTCAATTAATAACAAGCTCAGCAGTGTCCTAGATTTACCAGCAAGCTAAAGGGTGTTCCGAAATAAACGTAAGTTCCAGAATTAACGTAGGATTTGCACTAAAGTGCTGGTAACTTCGAAAATTAACAGTAGAAATGAAGCATTGCACGATAGAATAAGATGGAACACGATTGAATTTTGTTAGGGTTGCCAGCACTTAATTGTAAACTAGCAGGTACCCGCGGCTTTTCTCGCGTTTTTTTGCTTCTATTTGGTGGCTAAATATAAATTGTTAAAAAAATGTTGGTTCAAATTTTGAAATCCCATAAACACGACTAACCATCATTCAAATACGAACAGTTTCAAATCTCTACGTTTATTCAATCCAAATGTATGACTTTTTTTTCAAGGCTCTCATTAGGCCCCGGGTCAAAAATTTCTAAAATCCCGTCTAAGTGCTCACCTTTAATAAAAATAAAAGAAATTGGTCAAAAAAATCTATATTGGGTCCAAGGTCCAAATTTCGGAAATCCCTTGAACACCTTGAACGCCAAAATTGTTTTTTAACCATCTTTCAAATCAGCCCTGTTTCAAGTCTCTACGTCTATTCACTCCAAAGATATGGCTTTTCCGGTTTCAAGGCCCCCCATTAGGCCCAGGGACAAAATTACATTTTACAATTTTTTTTTTTTTTTTTGCCCTAAACCATCCTTGTGTGAATACGAACACTCATGCAAAATTTCGTGAAAATCCG
The DNA here is from genome assembly GCA_018903435.1 of Leucophenga varia. Classification (NCBI taxonomy): domain Eukaryota; kingdom Metazoa; phylum Arthropoda; class Insecta; order Diptera; family Drosophilidae; genus Leucophenga; species Leucophenga varia. The sequence continues at coordinate 70,958 of JAEIFJ010002254.1, read as the reverse complement.
TCCAGTAGTTTTCGCGTCCATCGATCACCAACAGAACTTGGGACTTATTTTTATATATATAGATTTTGCGTTTCTTCTGGAACACCCTTTATATACTGTATAGGTTCGGTCCAGTTCAAAAAGAAGATTATATAAGCATTCATAAAATACGGAATAAAAATTTATATCACAATAACTTTTAAACTAATCAAATGAAATAAACCGACAGAGGAACAGACCAAAGTCTATAGAAATAGTAAGATTCGTTACGACTACAAAAACGAATGCTATAAAATATTTTCTGTGTCATATTGGATTTCTTTTTAACGGGTGATTTTTTAAGAGCTTGAGAACTTTTAAAAAAAAAAAAGCATATAAAATTTGCAAAATCTCATCGGTTCTTTATTTGAAACGTTAGATTGGTCCATGACATTTACTTTTTTGAAGATAATTTCATTTAAATGTCTGACCGCGGCTGCGTCTTAGGTGGTCCATTCGGAAAGTCCAATTTTGGGCAACTTTTTTCGAGCATTTCGGCCGGAATAGCCCGAATTTCTTCGGAAATGTTGTCTTCCAAAGCTGGAATAGTTGCTGACTTATTTCTGTAGACTTTAGACTTGACGTAGCCCCACAAAAAATAGTCTAAAGGCGTCAAATCGCATGATCTTGGTGGCCAACTTACCGGTCCATTTCTTGAGATGAATTGTTCTCCGAAGTTTTCCCTCAAAATGGCCATAGAATCGCGAGCTGTGTGGCATGTAGCGCCATCTTGTTGAAACCACATGTCAACCAAGTTCAGTTCTTCCATTTTTGGCAACAAAAAGTTTGTTAGCATCGAACGATAGCGATCGCCATTCACCGTAACGTTGCGTCCAACAGCATCTTTGAAAAAATACGGTCCAATGATTCCACCAGCGTACAAACCACACCAAACAGTGCATTTTTCGGGATGCATGGGCAGTTCTTGAACGGCTTCTGGTTGCTCTTCACTCCAAATGCGGCAATTTTGCTTATTTACGTAGCCATTCAACCAGAAATGAGCCTCATCGCTGAACAAAATTTTGTCGATAAAAAAGCGGATTTTCGCATTTCGAACCGAACACTGATTTTGGTAATAAAATTCAATGATTTGCAACGTTGCTCGTTAGTAAGTCTATTCATGATGAAATGTCAAAGTATACTGAGTATCTTTCTCTTTGACACCTTGTCTAAATCCCGCGTGATCTGTCAAATACTAATGCATGAAAATCCTAACCTCAAAAAAATCACCCGTTACTTTGATTTTCCGTTACGTACTCAGTGCTTTCGTTGTAGTTGACATTTAATTGTTGCTGTCCCTTTCTTTCGTGTTAGCATCTAAAGATTTTCACGCTTTACTTCTTTCTACTAATATTAGCTCTTAAATGTTATCAGTTCTTACAACGATTAAATTAGCAGCTGACAACAGAGAGAGAGAGAGAGAGAGAGAGAGACAATTACACTCTTTCAATTTTGTAAAGAATTGCATTCCTTATAATCCTTTGTTGTGTGACGTTACATATCTTACGATTTCTATTGTCTTTGAGCAGTCTACCAGCGAATACAGACCTGATCGCTTTCATTGCCTATTCAAAGGTGTTACAAGCTCTCTTAAAAATTGCAAATACCCTAAGTATGTTGCATATCATTATACACAAAATGAAAATGCCATAAATCTTTTGGTTGCCAATTTTATATATAGTATGCCACATATGTCGCACTCCTGCTGAACTGACTGAATGTTATTTAATAAAAATGCATATAAATCATTTTTCAACAAATATTTGCAAAGAAAAGTCTTATTACAGAAAATACCTACCTACACACACACACGCAGGTGTGCTATACTAAAACTTCAAATTCTAATTGCTTGCAGCTTCCTGGTATTTTTTATTTAAAAAAATGAATATTAAAATATTAAAATTGCTTTAATTAAAAAATAATATATACGAGTATGTGTGAGAGAATTTCATTTATTTGTACATATGAAATGTATATAACTAAGGCAACATTTGGTTTGTTAAATGCTTAGCATGCCAAATGTAATTTAATTTCATTTTAATGAGTTTCAGTTTGCGTATGTGTTGCATGTAAGGAAGCAGCGCAGAGCAGCATATTTGTTAGTGTTATACTTTGGGTTTAGTTTGTGTGTTTTTTTGTGGTAATTTTGCAGCAAAAAAAAAATAATGCTTAAAATCTTGTTTATACGATTATAATTTTATACAAAACAACTCAATACAAACAGTAGCAACAACAATTAATCTAACTACAAAAGCCTTTATGTATGCGATTACACTGAAAATTATATAATTTATATGAAACTAATGCAAAAGAACAAAAGCGTATTTAATGTGCAACAGCCGTAGCCAAGTTGCCAAAATGTTGCCAAATGCTGTCCTAAGGGAATTAAATTTGCAATAGTCGCATTTTTTTTTCTTCTATATTTTTAGAAGACTACTGCAACACATGGTAAAAAAACTTTTGGCCGCATATAATATAACCATAAATTATATGTGTACAACTAATTTAAAGCATCCATAAGAATGAGTGAAAGAGTAGCGTAAGTTTGCTGTTGTTGTTTTGAATATGAGTTAAGGGTTTTTTTTGCTGTCAACCCTTAGCAGAAGAGTTGAAATAACGTTGAGTTGGCTGCTGTTGCTGTCGTTGCATAAATCATGCACTAAGTAAACTCTTATGTTGTCTCACATACATAAATGAGCAAACGAATATATAAACACATACATACATATGCATGTATTTGTTTCAAATACCTACACATAGTATATAGTAAATCTAACTACAATTATGCATATAGGTATGTGTAAAAGTATAATGTAATGTAAGCTTCAAATTTTCTGGCTTGGCTTTTCGATGTAGGCCAAAATACCACAAATGCCGGAAGTCTCATTACAACGCTTGGCAACGTTTATGCTTGTACATACACATACATTCACATACTTACACACTCATAACGATGTGCTATTGGCAATATATAGTATATATGTAGGTAGCGTCAAGCACTTAAATGCATAGACATACTTTGCTTCAGCTATAGATACACACTTCAACATGCCAACACCTGGTAACGTGCTGCTGCTGTGGCACATTTGACGTGGGGTGTTTGGAAAGTCTTTAAGTCAATAAAAAAATAGTTATTTTTATTTAACCAAAATATATATTTTAATTTTTTAAAAAAACAATTAAATACTTTAATAAAAAATCAGCGATAAGAAACAAAAAATATCGATAACAGATAAAAGTATCGTTGTCATATTATTTTAATATCGATCTGTTGTTAAACTTTTTGTTGCAAGAGTTCCGTTACGAGAACGTAGTTTAAATTTAATGCTTCGAATCGATTTATCGATATTATTAATTTATTTATCGTAAAATATCGGTATATATTTATGAAAGGCGTAACAATTGCATTTGCTGGATATGACATAGTGATTACGAAGGAAGTATTTGGAATGTTTACGAAACTGTTATTCCACCACATTCCAATTCAAAAACTGTAAATACGCAATCTCTATCTTACGTAAATTTTTGATTCATTAATCGTAAAAAGTCGATATACACATATTTGGGAATGACATAACTTTTGCATTTCCAATTATATTTGGCGTTAAAGTGTTGTTCCGTAAATTTAATGTTTTCTTAATGACATTTATATAAATTGTACTTGAGATATAAAAAATAAGTTCATCGAACAATGCCCATCTCTAACGAATGAAACCGATTATTTTCGAGATTATTAAATATAGCTTTTTTGTTACATAATCTAGAAATACAAGATTTGGTGTGAGATAGTCCAAAAAAAAAATTATTCCAATATTCAGAACCAGGCACTGGATACAGTGTATACGAAGGAATTTGGTGTGTTGTTTAGGAATCTGTTATTTCATCAACCAGAATTTTCGAGATAAATAAGTCCAATCCAAAGACGTAAAACACAGAATATTTTTATGTTTTGGGTTTCAATATCACAGAATTATTGGGATTGAGATTGAAGAAATCTGAGCAGTAGCTCGGAAACAGGTGTAAAAATTTTTCCATGTCCTGTCTGAGCTTAATATTTTTTTTAATTCATTGAAATAGCATTCGAGTTTAACAAGCGATTAACGATTTTTCAAATAATCGAACCGATAGCAGTAATCGATTGATTGCATTCGAGTTTAACAAGCCATTTACAATTTTTCAATTTATCGAACCGTTAAAAGTAATCGATTTAATGCACTCGAGTTTAACAAGCGATTTACAATTTTTCAAATAATCGAACCGTTAAAAGTAATCGATTTATTGCATTAGAATTTAACAAGCGATTGACGATTTTTCAAATTATCGAACCGATAATACTAATCGATTTATTCAAAATCATCAATAAAAGGGGTTTTTCAATATATTACTCCTTTCGACCATTCAATTTTTTTTAATATGTTGGAATTTTTACTATTAAAACATAAAGCTGCCATACAAACCTATTCCAACAGTTAAATTTAAAACAAAAAAACTACCACAACTCAAAACACTAATCTAATACAATGGATAATATCATCTTAGAGCACATCTATTGACTGACAAATGTGTTTGAGGAAACTCTTTAAAATTAATCGGTTTGTTTTCAATTAATTAGCGATTAACTATCAAATAATTATCGATTAATTAGCAATTAACTATTAAATAATTATCGATTAATTATCGATTAACTATCGATGAACTATCCATTGATTATAATGAACAATACTACAAAAAAAAAAAAATTGAATGTATCAGATAAAATTTGAAATCAACAAAATACATTTATTTTAACTCCCGTAATTCATAAAACCTATTAAAACTACCCACCTAAAGTTACTTAATAAACACACTTGACGCCATATGCATACTATTGTGTGTATGTGTTTTAATGCTTGTTTGTATGCGTATTTGTGCATACTTAGCAGACTGATTGTAACCCAATTCGATTTACAAATTGAAAATGAGCAAGCGACTGTATGCCTTGCTACCCGAATGCTGCTCTCTGCCTGCCTACTTGCCTGAATGCTTGTCTACAAACCTATTTTGCCCCATAAGCGTACACATACACTTTAGAGTGTTTATCTGTTTAGAATTGAATTGGAACAGCTTGACTTAGCTGCACGCCTGGTATTGCATTAGATGTGCGTAGTGTGCAAAACACAAAGCACAAAATTGCAATTTTCCACTAAAAACATTGCAAGCAAATATGCAGCAACAACTTTAATGACATTTTAGTGCACTTAACACCAATTTTGACGTAAAACAGTTTTCGTTTAGTGTTTATCTTTTATGTACTTAATTTTTATGACTTACCTATAAATTTTTAGCTAAACAAAAGCTACCTGCGCTAAGTAAATTCATATCTTATCAAAAAAAGGCTTAAAAAGGAAAATAGCGAGCAGCATAAAAAAAAAAATTTAGAGAAATCAAGCGTAAGCCACTCAAAAACCATTTTATTATTAAAAAACAACAGCATAAAATTTATATAATTCAAGTTTTCAACGCTTTTCCAGACAATATGATTTTACTACTGAAAAGACAATGCTAAACAATGATAAAAAAACAATGAAAGTGCAAAGAAATGTACAAAACGAGATAAACTATAAGCAAAGACAATAAGCAACTGCCGCCTGTGATATTCCATAGCATACACAAAGGCGCAGCCATTTTGTAGACGTTTGTTAACTGATTGCAGTGCAGCAGTTTAAAACAAAAGAAACTTTATAGCATTTTATTGTCTTAAATTATTAATAAAAAGCTGCATACTAAAAAAAAAAATAATAATCTTATATACAAATTTTTAAATTTATTGATTTTTTATGAACAAAAACAAAACAGTCATAAATCAAATCATCGTGAATAATTTGATTAAAATACAATTTAAATTTAATCTACTAAGTAAATATTTATGCACTTGAAATATCATATCTGCATGTCTACAATGCTGGTTGATGTTGAGTATATGCTGTGCAAAATTGATATTTATTCAAGCAAAACATTTTTAGTATAAGCCTAGTTGCTAACGTGTGTTTTAGTATCAAATATGTGAATAAATGTAGGGGATGTGTCAGCATAATGGCCATATCCTTGAGCTAATTAATAACGCAGCTAAACATTGCATAATAATGGAATTAGACAACAATAAACTAAAGCTTTTTCAATTATATACTTAATGAAGTATTAAATATTTTTAACATTGTTTGTAGGTGCTTATGGACAGACGGACAATATGTGGGATGGGTGAGCATATAGAAGAATATGCAGATAAATAGAAACTCTGAACAGTTAAAACTGTTAGCACTTGCCAAGAGCACTGAGTACACTTTTGATTCAATCAATTTGCACACTTAATATCAATATAGTTTAAGTATTCATAGTATTCATAGTATTCATAGTATTCATAGTATTCATAGTATTCATAGTATTCATAGTATTCATAGTATTCATAGTATTCATAGTATTCATAGTATTCATAGTATTCATAGTATTCATAGTATTCATAGTATTCATAGTATTCATAGTATTCATAGTATTCATAGTATTCATAGTATTCATAGTATTCATAGTATTCATAGTATTCATAAGTATTCATAGTATTCATAGTATTCATAGTATTCATAGTATTCATAGTATTCATAGTATTCAGTAGTATTTGTTGACTATTTAGCACAATAAAATTTTTTTATTTTCGACACAAACCAATTAGCCTGCGGTCAATGGTGTTATTGGCAGCATACTATAATGTTGAACATACAAAAGTACAACTTGTGCATTAACTTAATGTCCAAAAAATGCATATAAAAAAATTTCATAATAGCAAAAAACACAACAAAAAACAATTATTACATTAATTTAATGCGCAAAGCGTATTATTTCCTGTTTTTGTTGTTATTGTTCGGCATATTATTAACATACAAAATGAAAATTAATTGCATGTTGCGAAGGCGAGTAAATCTGTTTGTACTCTTATGGCTAAATGCCAGCAGCAGCAGCAAGAGAAAGCATGCAAATGAATACAATATTTTTTTTTAATTAATAATTTTTTTTTTTTTTTTTTAAATGAAATTGACATGTGCTTAATGAATTAAATATAACACAGAAATAAATGCAACAATTCAATTATAATAATAATGATAAAAAAAAAAAAAACATGACAAACGAAGCGACGAAATGAATTTTTAAATAATTAATAAACAATTGCCTATTTTCAGGCGCAATGCAAAATATGCAAAAATGCATTTATTATGAATGATAGCGGAAAGGAAAACAATTAATAATAGATTAAAAAAGAAAAATTATGAAAACTATTAACCAAAAAAAAAAAATCGTTAAGTTAAAGCTTTAATAAAAATCTTTCCAATTTATCGCAGCAGAAAATCACAATGCATACAAAAACCACAAAGTAGCTAAAGCAAGCCTAAAAATAGGCAATATGCTTAATTAAATAGTAAAGCAAATTGTTCACAATGGAATGCCTAGTCACGCTCTAGAGCATACTTAAAAGTCTAAGCATATTCGATACGCTAGATTTAACTTCAAACAAAACAAAAAATAGACACATAGCAGCAATTCAAAGCCAGAAAGTAACTTGAGATAATTAACAAAACATTTGAATTGTGCCATGTCACAGCTGAAAAACTTCTAATTAAAGTTTTGTGTTCATTTAAGTTAATAAAATTTTATTATTTTGGTATATGAAAAACTTGTCATTAAATTAAATATTAAAGAAAGTTTGCGCCTGATTGTATGCAATGATTTTTTTCAAATATCAAATTTTATACATCATGAAACGCAAATAATTACTTCCAGCAAATACATTTCATTTTATTCATGTAAAATGGCACGCATAGCTCTAAAAGAAAGATATTTGCAAAGCATGACAAGCAATTATCCTTTGTGTGCAAATGCAAAAAGGAAGAATGTGACGAAATTGTAGTTTTGTCTGACCAAACGCAAAAAAAAAAAAATTAAAAAAAAATAAAACCGAGAAAGAAACTTGAAATATTTTTATATATAAAACTTTGCAAAACTCAATGCAGCAAATTTATATTTGCCAACGCAATGCTGCAATCTTCTTAAATTACAACTAAAGTTGAAAAAAAAAAAATTTGAGACAATAATAATTGTTCAAAGTTGAACAGAAAACTCAAAAATTTATAACAATATGAAAATATGCATTTTGAAGCTATGCAGAGCAAGAGTTAAGAATATTTTTGGAATAACTAAAGCTTCAATACTCTTTGGAAAAACAAAAACTGAATTGAATTAAGATTAAAGCTTCAATATTCCAAATTAAAAATTGAAGCCAAAAAATGTGCATTCGCGTGTCGTCATCTATGCCGAAAGACCAATGCATTTTCGAGTAAAAACATTGCAACAGACAACGGACGGACGGATATACAGACGGACATATGTCTCAATCGATTCGTCTCGTCGAGCTGATTAATAATATATACATTTTATGGGATCTCCGATGCACAGTGGTCGGGCTTGTATCAGCTTTGCCCTGCCAAATAGATGTTTTGCAGTTCAAAGCTGACCTTGAAAAATGTAGGACGTCGTCAGTTTATTTACGTTAATACACACATCTGCAAATTTCTGCAGCTACACTTAACACATTTTTTAACTTAAAAGCCAGACAATTACAATGACATACAACTCAGTACTGGAATTTTGTGGGATCACAACTAAAAGTCCAACTAAACATATGAGACAATGTAATATTTTCTGATTGATTTTTTGAGTTTTGGCCTATGGGCGCAACCACTGTGCAATGGTGATTCCATTTGGTATCTTATTGAAATAAATGTTATATACCTTTTCCTTTCTCCAAGGTTCCAAAGAAGACAACTTTTGAAAAGTATCTCAAGCGATTTATTGTGACGATAAAAATTTTCAAATTATTAAGCTCATAAAGTATGCGTTACTAATTGGCTGAAAAAATCAAAATACTTATCCGACAACCAACAAAAAAATATAAATAAAAATATATGAAATAAAATAGCATTGGCCAAATGCATAGCATTCAGGCCACATGAAAAATGTATGCATGCTTGTGGCAGAGCGATGAGAGACTGACAAGCAGTAGGAAATATTTTAATAAATAAAAAAAAACAAGTACAACTGGAAATATTAAATAGAAAATTTAAAATATTTCATGCCACAAAAAAAAAAAAAAAAGAACAATACCAAACAAAGAACAACAAATGTGACGACAACTTTAAAAGGCTATGTTGAATGCTTCAGTGTTATGGGACATATTTAAAAGAGTTTCACAGCACAGTAGTTGGTGGTGTCGGAAGTGCTACATAAGGACAAGCATAAAATAGTACAACAAAGAAGACACCTGCTGCCATGTTACTGTTTTATTTTACATTATTCGAACACAATTTGTTTCCGTTTCCTTTAATTCAAGTTTCGCTCCAACTATTTACTTGCATCTCTGCATTTGAAAGGATGCATGATTATATTCTTTATTTTGAAATTTGTATTTTCTATTTTATAAAGAAATAATTTTTTTTTTTTTCTAAACGCAAATTTACGGAAATAATTTTACATACAAATTTCAAAGAAAGAAATACTGCAAAATTTTTTCTTCTTTCTTTTTTTTTTAAATAAAATGCAAAATAGCATTTGTGCATCTGCAACTGGCTGCATAAAATTTTATTGAAAATAAAGAAATAAAAATTGTATTTTTCCAATGAAAATTTGCTACAATTTGTAATTGTAAAACAGAAATACAAAATTTTGTTAGAGTTTCGACAGAATTTTATTGGATTTAATACACATTTGAGATATTTTAAAGAATTTAAAATATTAAAATAAATGAAAAATTTAGATAGCAAAAATTTATATTTTTTTTTTTGTTTTATAAATTTTTAGTTAAAACTGTCTTTTAAATTTTTTTTTAAAAAGATTTGAATTAAATATTCATTTTTTTGAACAGCAAAGCAATTAAATATAAGTGTTCAAATTGATGAATATATTGTTCCTTTAATCAAGCCAAATACAGGTATTTGAGCAGTGTGGCATTGAAGTAATTACTTAAAATCCATTCGTCTTTTAAACAATAGTTTGAATTTTGAAAACTCGGCAAAACCTTATTGAATCAATACATTTTTAAATTTGAATTAATTTATTGTGCCAATCAAAGCAAAATAAAAAATTTAGAAACTGTTTAGAACCAACAAAGCTGGAACTTGAAGAGTCTGACATTTTAATTTCACTTGAACCTTAAACTTAACCTTAAACCGAACCATTAACCAAACCTTGATTCAACCTTGACCGAACTTAGAAATAAAGCTAGTACTAAAAAGAAAACGAGCCTTTAACCGAACCTTGAACCGAACCTTGAACCGAACTTTGAACCGAACTTTGAACCGAAGCTTGAATCATAAACCTTTAACTAAGCCTTGAACCGAACCTTGAACCGAAGTTTGAACCGAACCTTGAATCTTAAACTGAACCCTGAACCTTAAACTGAACCTTGAACCTTAAACTTAACCTTAAACCGAACCATTAACCAAACCTTGATCCAACATTGACCGAACCTTGAAAGAAAGCTAGAACTGAAAAAGAAAACGAGCCTTTAACCGAACCTTGAAACGAACCTTGAACCGAACTTTGAACCGAACCTTGAATCATAAACCTTTAACTAAGCCTTGAACTAAATTATGAATCGAACCTGGATCCGAACTTTGGTTCAAACCTTGAACCTAACCGCATGTTCAAATAACACCACTAACCGACAAAAAAAGGACTTCATTTATCTTACATAAAATTTTCTTAGGGCCAAGTCACACGATGCAAGATTTTCATGCAATATTTCTAAGGTTGTTGCGCAACCTCGTTTGAATACGAAAAAATATCTCACTAAAATATTTTAGCTACTTTAAAAAAAAATTTTTTAATTTGCATTAACTTATTTTAAATTTGTCTAGGAAGTCCGAAATTCTGGTTAAATAAATAGGTTTTTCTTCAGAGCACTCGTAAGCTATCATGTATAAATAAATCTTTTAAATCACATTTTGGGGAGTATTTCGAAAAGCGTTTTTCTTATATATTTTTCGACTTCCAATTTTTATATATTCAGTTTGTCTGAAAGTTTGAAACGCATTGAAGGAGTCGTTGTACACCCCATAAAAACAATAATATATTCTTGATCAGCTCGGCGAGTCGAATCGAACTAGCTATGTCCGTCTGTCTGCCCGTCTGTTCATCTGTTTACTTCAACGCGACTTACTCAGAGACTTCTGGAGATACTTAGCTAAAATTTAAAACTTAAACTTTTCTTGGCAACTACCAGGCCAAGTTTGAATATGAAAGTGCATTGTCCATTTTTAAGTATAGCCCCCATAAAAACTGACCGCTAATTTTAATTTTTTTATATGAAAATAGGTATTACTTATGTACATTTTTACTTCAAATTGGGTAAAAACACTTTCAAAGTCATTCAAAGTCAAAACAAATTTACCATGCCCATTTTTAAATTTATCTCCCATACAAACTTACCGTCCATTTTCGAATTTTTGTATGAAAATGGTTATTATTTAGCAATGTATTGACTCCAATTTGGGTAAAAATACTTCTAAAATCATCTAATGTCAACACCAATGTGCCACGCCCATTTTTAGGTTTAGTTCCCATACAAATTTACCGCCCATTTTAAAATTTTTGTATGGAATTGGTTTTTATTTAGGAATGTATTGACTCCAAGTTGAATAAAAATACTTCTTATATCATCCAGTATCACAACCAAGTTGCTACGCCCATTTTTTGGCATAGGACCCACACAAACTTATCGATTATTTTCGATTTTTTTTCTGAATATCTGTATTTTTAGCTTAAAATTTGGTACCAATATTTTGTCTAAACTTAAATTGACCCCCTCCTATCCCATCTCGAAGTTTTATCTAGGTCACTGACTATTACACATTAACTATTTAAAAATACGTGTGACGGGTATTTAAGCTTCGGTTCCACCGAAGTAAACGTTTTTTTTTTTTTTTGTTTAAATAACAATTTGGGAATTGTTCCGAAAAGCGCTTTGTTACATCTTTTTCGACATCCAAATTTTCCCTTCTTATTTCACAGACCATGCCCTCGTATAACCAATACTGTTGACAAGGATTGTAGAAAACAGTTAATCTTCTAGAAACACAATCCATTTTTCTTTAATATGAATCCTTTCTTTTTGATTTTTATATAAAAATTTTGTCCATCTGGCTGCCTGCCAGTCTATTTGTCTACCTGCCTGAGTGTCTGCTGTGAGTCGTTTCATTAGCTCAGTTTCAAAGACATTGAACTGAAAAAATGCATGATAAATTTGTTTTTCTTCGAAAAAATAAATGCCATTGCACTTTTAATGAGCTCTGTAGCTACTTAATATCTTAAATATATAAATATTTTAGATATTAAGTATCATATGCAAACTTGTAATTAAAACTGCAAATAATTAGACAGAAAGTTCAATATGCACGCGTAATCTGAGTCAACGTATTTAATAGAATTTTAATAGAAAACGCAAAGACAGACAGACCGACAGACGTACAAATGGCAGTTCAACTTCAGCATAGCAGCATAGCGACTGTTTACCTTTGAACTCGCAATTATATTCATTTACATAGTGTGAGATTGTAATTTAAGCTGCTTACTTGAGTATACATATTTGAATAATTTAATACGTATTTAATTAATATCTGACTGCATTTATAGCTTGCATAAGTTTAAGTTGTGAAACGTTGAACTTTATCTTTGTTATATAAGTACTCTTCTAACCGATTTAAATGCATTTGATGCAGCACTAGCTCAGTAAAAATAGAATTTTATATATTATTTTTAGTATTTTCCTTTTTTTGTTTATGCTACGTACTAGCTTTGCTTTCCACTCGATTTCATTGCCAAAATAAAAAAACAAAAGAAAAAAATAAACACATAGAAAGAAAAATACAGCAAATATGAAATGTAGTAAATTCACAGCAATTCAACGAATTTGTTCAGTAGTAGAGGTACTTTTACTACGTATATGCAAAGGTATATAAATTGCATTTGTATGTGTAAAATGTGCATGATGTGTGTTTGTGTGTGGTCCTGCTTCTGTGTTTCACTTCTTTAGCTTGCTTAAGTTCAATTGAATTTGCATATTACGTATACGCACTGCATACTTTCAGGCGATTTATGCAAGTGGCATGCATGCATTTTGCATACCGTTCGCAATTTAAATTGTCGAGTTAAGTGTGCGCGAGATTATGATAGTAGCACTACAATATATATACATCTGTATGTGTATAGTAAATACAATAGCTAGTATACATACATACATACATACACATATATACACGTATAGTGTGTGCTTTAGCTTTTGTTTTATAACTCATTCACTGCTTGTTTCATTCTTACGCATTTGGGTTTTTAGCTCGTGTTTTTGTATTTTTTTTTTTTTTTTTGTATTTTTTTCATTTGCTGCCAAATGAGTACGTTGAGTATGCAATTGTTTATAAGTGCCAAGGCAACTACTGCTTGCGCAACCTTCACTGTATTTGAATGGATTTTTTTCTTTTTACAAACAAAAATGAAAAGTATTTCAAATGTTTAAAACAGCAGAATACATGTGTGTGTTTTTGGTTTGTTTTAATAGAACTAAAGCACATGGTTTTATTTTTGTTTTAATTAATTATTTGAAATTATTCAATTTACGATTTAAATAATTGAAAAATAGGTTCTGTGTTTTTTTTTGAATGGAGATACCCCTTAAAATATGTCGTAGAAAATTAAGAAAGATTACGGCAATTATATTCAAATACAACTAATACAACGTTTAAACAATTTATTTATATATACTAGATAATATCTTGAAAAGAATTATTTGCCTTAAGTAAAAACAAAATAAAAACCTCCCTACTACGATTGCGTTTGCGTTATTTAATCGATTTACGTATAGATCGACTCGATAATAGAAATCAAACTATTGAAAGTAACACACTGATTATGCTCTTTGCTTATTCGTAATTTACTTTTACATGTAAAGTTGCGTCTTCCTTTTATTGCTTCGAATATTTATGCAATCGACGTCCGATTTAGTAACACGATCGTGAACGCAGCCGTAGTGAAAATAGATCATAGGACTAAAAACTATAAAAATGATTTTATTTTTTCTTGGTAAGCAAATAAAAAAAATGATAAAAGAGAACACAAAGAAAACAAACAAACAAAACAAAAAGTTTTCCGCCTGATACAAATATAAAATCGCCATATGTAAAAAAATAGCTAATAGCTAACTAGAAGTGTATCGATGTTTCGATACACTCCTAGTTAGCTAGATTACGCTCCTTTACCAAATCGGTACCATATCGACACCATATCGATACCAAATCGATACCACATCGATACCACATCGATACCACATTGATACCATATCGATACCACATCGATACCATATCGATACCATATCAAAAGCAAATCAATAACATATCGATACCACATCGATACTATATTAATAATATATCGATACTATATCTATACTATATTGATACTATATCGATACTATATACGAGGTGTGTTTAAACATTATCGCGAATTTTAAATATTTAAATATTCGAATTTCGATTTTTTTGTGGCGTTATGTTGGTACTCATGTCTCTCACTTCTGCCGACAAGCTCGGCCATTTTGAATGTTCACTTAATTGTTGACAGCTGCTTTGCTTGCACGTGTTTTGGATCGTCTTCGATTTTTACCTATTTAAAAAAATGGATCAAAGAACCTGTATCAAACTTTTTTTTTCTGAATGGAATAAATGGAATAAAAATGTTGAAGAAGGCTTATGGGGACCGAACTCTACCAAAATCAACAACATTTGATTGGTATAAATTGTTGAAAGAAGGTTGCGAATGTGTTGAAGACGAAGAGCTCCCTGATCAACCATCGACCTCAACGGACGATACTCACATCCAAAAAGTAAAAGAATAAGTCGATTAACTATGAGAGACATTGCTGATAAAATTGGCGTATCGAAAGGATCAATTAATACAATTTTGAAGCCTCAAACATGTCAAGACTCGGTTGGTACCAAAAATGATGATTTTTTTTAAAAACTGTACTAATTTTTCGTGACTTTTTGCCAAAAATCCAACCAATATCGTTCCGCAACCACCGTATTCGCTTGATTTGGCACCGTGTGACTTCTGGCTATTCCCAAAACTCAAGAGACCACTCCGGGGAACGCGTTAAGAGTCTATTGAGGAGATAAAAAGCTAAATCGAAGAAGGCGCTGATGGCTATACCGGAAAGGGACTATTTGGCATGTTTAGAGGATTGGAATAAATGTTGGCATAGGTGTATTTTATCGGGGGGGGATTACTTTAAAGGGGACAAAATAGATATTCATGAATAAATAAATAATTAATAAAAAAACACAAAATGTGCAATACTTTTGAACACACCTCGTACATAGATACTATATCGATACAATATCAATACCATTTCGATACTACACCGATACCATATCGATACCAAATAAATACCCTATCTGTACCATATCGATATCATATCATCACCACCTCGATAACATATCAATTTTATATCGATACCATATCGATATCACGATGTAATACTTTAATTATTTAATTTTCGATATAATTAGTTATATGGGCTATGATTTTGTTAAAGAAATTCTGTTTAATGTATTCTTTTCAAGAATTTTTGTGCATTTTTTTCTATTCACTTAAAAAAGTAAATACTATTCAATATTTTAAGTATCATTATTCGATACTCATTATATTTTTTTTTAAAAAATTTTCACTTCTAATCCATTAAAAATATAACATAAAAATTTAAGCAAAATACTAAACTATTTTCCGAAAAACTACACTAAAATACTTCAATAATCAAAACTAAATTAAATAACATAACAAAATCTAATCAAATTAATTCCAAATGAAATATTTAATTTGTTTTGTGCATTTAATATTAACACATTCATTAATATTAAGAGAGACTTAAGCAAATGGAAATATCCTTGACGTTTTAAGCCCAAAAACTAATGACAAACGGAAATAACAGACAAGTTGACTTATACACAAAAATAATATGTCTGATAAATATAATTATATTCCTATATACTATATAAAGATGCGTGTACATTATCTAAAGAGCAAAAAAAAAAAAAAAAAAAAAAAACTTTGCAGCTTTATTTTCATTTATGCGCTAACATATACAAAACTCTATAAAACTTTACGGCGGCATAAAACTTTCAACAAAACTTTACTTATTCACGCCCCAAAAATACGAAAATTCACCCTTTTTTTGCCATTTAAACGCCAACGTCACACCACGCCAACATCTTTAACTTACAACGCTAAACAATTAAATTATAAACAGTTTTGCACATAACAGCAGAAACAGTGATACGAAAGATAAAATCAATAGTTCTAAGTTTTCTGTGCGCCTGCTGCTTTATTGGGTTAATTAATTTGATGTAAACTTTGCAATGACTTGCTTTGCTGTATTTAACTGTCCGTAAATGGCTTTAAGGGTTTGTCTGCTTGTCTATTCAATTCACTGTCTCTCCCTCTATCTCTCTCTCTCTCTCTCTCTGCCTGTCGGTTTGTCTGATTAGCTAATGAGTTAAAGGCGCAGTACGCACTTGACTTGACAATTAGTCAAAGCGTGTATTGAGATTGAGTTAGCATGACTGTTTTGTGGCTTTAGTTGCTCTTACTAATCAAGAATTGTTTGTATTTAGTTACTTTGTTGTGTCTAATTGTAAAAGTAACATTTTCAAATTAAGATAATTTTTGTTATTAAAATAAAATACTGAGTAATATGTAAAGAGCTTTAAGTTTTATATATTAATTTGTAACTGAAATGAATTTGGCCTTTATTTATATAATCAGTGAGTTAAAAACTTGAGACGATGTGAGACATATATGATGCCTAAAAATTTTATAAACAAAAAATTAGCCCTGTAGTCTCTTTCTCCCAAGAAGAACATGGAAATACAGTGACAGATGTTTAGAAATTACATAGGGTTTATCAAGCAAGGATCCGACCGATGACGGCACTAGGTCTGTGTGATTGTTGCAAATAATCGTTTGTTGATGATTGTACAAATAAATCGATTGTTGCATATTAATCATGATTATGAAAAAATATTTGTTGATATAATTTTTTGATTTAATTTTATTCCATATTCTAAGCTTAACTTAAAAAGGATGAAAAGTGACGACTTAATTTTATTTATAATTTTTTTGCTTCTCATCTGGAAACGAACGCTTGCTAATCAATGCCGAGACTGTCCTCTATCCTCTATCAATTACTTGATTATTGATTAATCCATTGTTGATGCTTCAACTAATTAATCAGTTGATTATACAAAATAATCGATTGTTCAATGATTAATCGATTAATTACAAAGTCCTAGATGGCAACCCTATGCAGTCAGCAGTCTTTAAAAATGACCTCAAAGCTATTACAAAGCTAAATAATAGCAAAGCAGTTAAGAGATGTATGCACCAACTCTTATGCAAAATACAGACTAGTGGAAACATGCCCAGCGATGTGAACTTAATATGTTTATACATTTTTTTTTTAAGGAGGCCTAAAAAGTATGAAAAAATAATTTGAACGAATTGGGAAATAAACTGAAACAAAATTTAAAAAATGCCTTTGGATGTATGGTTTCAGACCAAAACCGATTAATTCGAAAGGTTCGATTTTTTTACAATCGATTTAACCGATTTTTTTTTTAAAATATTTCTTTAATTGAATCGATTAATCTAATTCATTTATTTTTAAGATAAATCGATTGATCAATCAATTTTATACAGTAATGAGTATTTTTTTTTTACTTGTCATTTCAAAATTTTCAATTTTTTTATATTTTCTTCTCTTCACTTTGTAACTGTAAAAAAACTCGATATATCGAAAAAACGATATTTTAAACCAATGTTTTCAAATAATCGCAAAGGACTATATAGAAGTCAACTATTGACCAGACTTTTTCCCTAAAGGGAAAAGTTTATAAACCAGAAACATAAAAAACAGGTCAAAGTCAAAATATGACGAAAAATTGGCCGTATTTCCAGAGATATGCTACAAAAAGTGATGGAAAATGTCTCAAAAAAAAAAAAAAAGACAAATCTTGGCATCGTTTTTGATCAAAAACAAGATTTTTCATTTTCTACTCAGGTTATTTAATACAAACAAAGGGGGACACAAAACGGAGCACCCTTTATTTACACTACGCCAAGTCCTAAAAAAAAAAAAACTAAAAAAAATCATTCGACCCATACCGTCAAATTGTTAGACCACAAGCCTCGTTCAACCCGGTTCCAAACTTAGTATCTTAACAAAGAACTTCTCCGAACTTTGGTTTAAATTGGATCAATGACCTATGGCCACCATATTTGCAAAAGTGTTACCCACACGCACTATTGGAAATTTAACCAGTTTATGAGGCCAAAACCCATTTTTTAAAGTCGCCAACTTAAAATATTTTCGAGTGCAACGCATTAACAAAAAGATTGTTCTTCAATGTTGCGTACCAGAAATCACAATAGATGGCGCCACTACGAAGATATTGCAATTGCAAAGAACTTGCTTTTAAAATTTAAAAGTTTTGTTATCAATTTGAATGTGCCAAAAAGTGAAATATTACATCAAAATTACAAAAATTTTATGATGACTTCGAATCAGTATGGTTTGTATTATGTGTTTGTAAGTGTCAAAAGTAGAAATGTCCCCTAAATAATGTAAAAATGAAAGTAGTCTAACAAACGAAAATTTTTTATTGAATGTCACTTTTCAAAAGGTATACAAAATGAGTCCATATGAGTCCATTCATGAAAAATAATATGTGTTGTTGAGTATTTAATTCTCGTTCAAATGATTCTAATTAAAAAACCCACTTTTAACCACTTTGCTAGAAATTTAAATTTGAAGGACGTAACTTCAAATTTTCGGGTGCAGAATTGTCCGTCTATCTGTCTGAAGTTACTCGTTTCAAATGCTCAGTTTTAAAGATATTGAGATGAAATTCAAAACTTAAGCTGTTCTCAGTATTAGGCAGTTATATATTTTGTTAATATTTTGTATTGGTGGCACTGCTTGAATGAAGTGTAGAAATTCAAACAAATTTTCAGAATATATTCAGAAGGAAACAGTTGTACTAAACATGAAATTTCAAAACTAAGTTACTTTTAGCCACGACTTAGTCTTAGCAATAAAAGCAGTTAACTTTATATTTATTTTGTATCTTCCAAACACAACAATACTAATTAACTTCAAAAGAGAACACAACTACATCAAATTTCTTTCAACTTTTGCATAGCCTCAACAAAGTATTGTGGTCAAAGTAAAAGTGTGGAGCAAAAAATTACTAAATTTTGAAGTGGCTAGTAAAAATTTAAAATATTTCGGCAAAGCATAGCAACCGAAGCATTAACTTAATCTTTAGTAACTTGAATGAATGCTGTCTCAGTTGTTACTGCGGTAATCAACAAGATAAATTTTCATGCTGCCAGCGTCAAACCAATTTGCTAAAGTTGTCATGGCAGCACATTGCCTGTCTTGGTATTTAATTTAAATTTTAAGCGAACAGTTTGCACTTTAAAATTATAACAATGTGCAATGCTGTAATAAAAGAGTGAGTAAATGAGTAGCTTAATGCCAAGTGAGTGCAGAGTCCTTTGTGGTGTGCAGCATATAAATTTCAATTGCACCAAGGACGAAAACGACCACAACTTCCACACACGACTATACTCTATACGACTCCGTTGAGAAAGGATTTCGCCACTTTCGCGCGTGCCTCATTTTAGCAATTTCCGCTTGCAACGCTGCTGCCAACAGCAGCTGCAAAGGAACGGCAACGGCTGATACAGCCATTTTTGCAGCAAAACAATTCCCAGCCACGTAAGCGTTTAATATTGATGCCGCATTTGAGTTGAGAGTTGTGTTGTGTTGCGTTGCGTTGCTGCTACACTTGTGTGCGCTGCATTATATGCGCGTGTTTTGCACGCAAGAATGCGGTTAATACAATATATTCCATGCAAGCATTACTTGAAGAACAAAAGAAAATAAAAAAACATACTAGAAAAAAAAAATACTGCAGTTGAGTAAGCTAGACTGCAAGATACGCTACACCATAGCTATGTGTATCATAAAATAGTGTTTTGCAAATAGGCTTTATAGGCTAGACCGACAGACAAACGGGCTGACAGACAGACATACTTAGAAAAACTTAGCTTTCGATGCTGATTAATAGGATATTCTTCAAATGTCTATTTTCTCTAATTGTAAGTATATCGATATTTTCCGATACTAAAAATCGAAAAAAATATAAATTTTTTTGAGTATTGGTTCCATCGATAATCGATAAATCGATACATCGAACCAATTACCTTAAAAATAGCAATAAAAACGAAATCAAATAATATCTTTACTACGTCAATAAAAACTGTTTACTACGTCAGTAAAAACTGTATATCGATAATAATCACTGTATTAAAAGCAATATCAATCGATTGATCTTGAAACATATCGATATGTTATCAATATTAATAAAATATATATCGATATGCTATCGATACTTTACCATACCTCGACATGATATCGATATTTCAACAATTTCTGCCAATTTTACACAAAAACCTTAAATACAACAGTCTACCTCGTATATAGTGTGTAAAAAATAAAAGAAAACAAGTTGAGTATAAAAGAACCAAAGTGCAGATAAGATAAATTCAATGATAGACTCCTGCAAGTGTAAGTGTCGATATAATGAAAATGGTGTAAACTGTCTGAAGTGCAGACGCTAAGCCTTTTGTATTGAAAGTTGTTTCAATCGAAATGAATAGAGTGTTTGGAGTATTCTATTGACTCACATACAGATCTAAAAAACTATGAAAGTGCTTAAATTAAATAAGCTTAACTAAGCTGTTGCAAAACAAGGTTGTTTATTTGATTTAATTGATTTTAATTTAAATAAATTTCAATTGATGAACTCAGAATTCAGCTGACTAACAAAGGAAAAAAATGATATTTGAATATATCGATACCAGTAGAATGTATCGATTTAATATAATTATTTGTTAATGGATACTAGAGAGCTATACATTTTGAAACCCAACCCACTGCTAAGATAGCAATATAAATTTTTAAAAGCACTACTTAACTGAGGCTGTAAATTTGTCAAAATGTATCGATACAGATTCAAAAAATCGATAATATTGATTTATCGATACTTATAATTTTTAAGGGATAAACAAAAAAAACAAAAAATTTTAAAAATCTAAGCTAAGGTTCCCAAACAAAAAGTTTGCCTCCACATCCAAATGGCAACAGAATATCAATAATTTAATGTATCGATAAATATCGCAGCATTCAAAAAATATATCGTAGGCTCAAATTGAAAAAATATCGAAATGACATCGATTTTTTTTTTTTTTTTTTGATTTGAATTTTCTAAGAGTCTAAAAAGAAACTTTAATTATTATTGTCCGTCTGTCCGCCAGTCCCTCTATCCGTTTTTTTTTTTTTTTTGTACTTTATTATATTTTAATTTTTCTTATATTTTACTTTTCCTCTCCATTCTCTATTAACATAAAACAAATATGTTCAACTGCATTAAAGTCAAAAACAAAAGACGATACTCAACGTAAAGCTTAATAAAAATCAACTTAAAATGCTGCAGCAAAAGGAAAACACCAAGCAACAAACCAAGCAAAACGGACAGCTATAAATAATGCGAGAAAATTAACTACAAAATGAGTGGTAATAAAAAAGAAGAAGAAGCCAAACGAAACCAAGGCAAAAGCGCAATGAAGCGCAAGATAATGACAACTGAAACCAGCGACGCAGCAACTAAGGATAACTAAGGACATGCTTTGACCATGAGCAACAGCAGCGGCGACAGTAGTAGTAATAGCAGCCACAAGTATGAAACGGAACACAGCCAAACTGCGAACGCGTAAAATTGGCAACACTAAATTTGTGCACTGTGCGCGAAAAGTGTCGCCAGGGAATTAAGCTCATCAACGCTGATGGTCATATGAAGCGTTAAGACAAAATGAAGAACTGTGCTGAGAACGCCATGAAGTAAAGTGAAAATGAGCAATAATAAAAAATAAAAGAAAACCAAATAAACTTAAAAGGAATATGAAAAATTGTAGTCAGAAAGTGAAGCTTATAAGCGACAACAAATGGCAATAAAATAAAATACATTGCGTATACGCAGCATGTGCCAAAAAAAAAAACTTGGAAATAAGAGTGAATTTTTTTTTTTTTTTTTTTCGAAGGGAAATGGTTGTGTTTAGTTGTGTGGTCATGTACACCAAGGAAATTAGATTAGGGACTAAAGACAAACGAAAAAAATTATAGATAAGATGTAGTGTGGATATATATTTTTAGCTGCAGCGTTGTGTTTTCTGATTGAACTAAGCTTTCTAGTTTTACTATAGTTTTTCTACATCTAAAGCAACTCAAATATTGCTCATCTACGCGCAAAATTAACTTGGCAAAGTTATCAGCATCATTACTCTTCAGTTCAGTCGTCATCATTTTCGTTGTTGGCAATGCTTCCCTTTGCTGCTGCTGCTGCTTAATTAATGGTGTGAATGATTTCAGTGCTTCAAGTCATAAAGAAAAATAAGAATTTAAGAATATATAAGAGCTCTGCTTTGTGTTTTAGTATACATACTACTTATGTATATTATGAAATAGCTAAAGCATAGTAATGCTAACATTTGCAAGTTAATAACTCTAAAGCTTAAGCTTATTTTATGCTTTTCCGCATCAAAGGAAACGCTTCATGATGTACGCTGCGACAAAATTTGCATAATTTATATAATTAGATAAATGCATGCGGAAAAGAAAGACAAACCAAAATGAATTTATGCACGACATACTTAAGTAAATCTAATAAAAAAAGTAATTCTGAAACAATGAAATTATTTATTGCTCAACCTTTGCTCAGACATTTTGTTCAGATTTCTAGGTTAGCTTTCTTTAGTAGGCTTAGTGCAAGAACCATTTAGAGAAGATAAAAGTAAAACGAAAGATAGAACGAATACATTAAATAACATTTTACTTGGTGCAAAAACTAGAACGTACATAATTTAAAAAAACAGGAGTTCAACGAATCGTTTTACGTGGCTTATTTGTGATCGTTTTTTAGAGATCCAAATGCTCAGTTGCATTTGGTACACTTTGTTCTGTGTCTCACGGGTTCTATGATTTTACGTCGTTGTAAACCACTCCACCGACCAACCTCACATAGAGGATTCGCTTTTTAGACGACTCTTACATCAAGCTGAGCCTGCTGTGGTTGTATTCTTGACCGCCCGCTCACCACACGGGCATAACAAGACGAAGTACTTGGTATCCACTCGCAGGCAATCTGCACGTCGCAGACGGTCTTTGAGTACAGGAAACTTCAGCTTTGAGGCTGTAGAAAACTTCATCTAATTGGGCTCAGATGTAAACAACAACAACATCATCAGTCAGGAGATTAAACGATGAATCACTCTTTGCGAACCGTAGCTATTTTGGTCTCGGTAAGCAGATGCGAAGTAGAGTGCTGTCCAGAAAAACAAAGATTAAACTCTACAAGACGCTGATAATGCCGGTCCTGATGTATGGCTCAGAAGCATGGGTCATGACAGAATCGGATAAGTCGGCGTTGGGCGTATTTGAGAGGAAGATTCTTCGGAGAATCTTTGGTCCAGTTAGACTGGAAAATGACATCCGTATGCGCACGAAAGATGAGCTGTACGAGCTATATGATGACATCGACATAGTCAGGAACATCCAATACAAAAGGCAGTCCTGGGCTGGTCACCTGTGTCGGATGGACACAGAAGCTACAGCAAGAAAAGTTTGGAAGCAAAACGTGAATCAAATCGGAGGGGTGCGGCAGAGAGGACGTCCGCCGCTGCGTTGGGAGGACCAGGTCCTAGATGACATCCGCAGGATCGGTATCCCAAGATGGTATAATGAGGCACTGGATTACAACTGCTGGTGTCGAATCTTATGTGATCCAAGGCCGACAATCGGCTGTAGTGCCACTTATATATAAATGCTCAGTTAAAAAGATATTGAACGGAAATTTTAATTTTTATCGGGCAACGACTATGTTGAGTATCATAACCTAGGTGGCACATTTACTTTAAGGTATTTCCTGATAGAAAAACAACCGATCATGTTCTTTATTATATCGTGTACCCGAAGTGTAAAAGTATTTACAGTTTGACCGAAAGTTTGCAACGCATTAAAGGAGGCATCGGAGACCCCATAAAG
Source organism: Leucophenga varia (assembly GCA_018903435.1). Classification (NCBI taxonomy): domain Eukaryota; kingdom Metazoa; phylum Arthropoda; class Insecta; order Diptera; family Drosophilidae; genus Leucophenga; species Leucophenga varia. The sequence continues at coordinate 46,654 of JAEIFJ010002254.1, read as the reverse complement.
TATATAAATTATGAAAACATTTAATATTTCTGAATGAATTCAATTAAAAATTTGGTAAAATCAATTCCAATGTCCACCTAAGTGAACACTATCGATATGGTAGGGATCGGGCTAATATAACATAAAGCCTTCATACAAATTTGACCAAATTCATCGTGAAAATTCATCTAAGCAACTGTTGTGTAACGAGTATTTCAGCTTCGGTTCAACCGAAGTTAACGTTTTTTGTTGTTTTCATATGAAAAAAGGGAAGAGTATTTGGATTTTATTTCCATCAAAGTTTTTTTTTACAATTCTTAAAGTCACTAAGAAATGACTTCTCCGTTGTATACACATGTATAGCCTAATTAAAATATTCACTAATAGCAGCTAATTATTCTTAGGATTAATATTCAATGATAGCAACTAATTATTCAATAGTATCAATGAGAAATGCGAGCCAATAAGTGCTTCTGCTATTGACATGCATTCACACTCTATGCCTGATTCGAAGAAATTGCTTTAATTTCGAACTCTACTACACGCGTCTCACTAATAATTTGCTCAGCTGACAGTTGTCATCGTAGACGTCCTTAATGCGACGTTGTTATCCTTGTAGCCATCATTGCTGTCGCTGTTGGCATTTTCGCTTGCCAATTGTCTGTTTTGTTGTCTTTGCTAAGCTGTTTATTATTGCCTTTGCTGCGTGCGTACGCTCTGCATACGCATACCTGTGTCCTTGTGTATTGTTCGACTGGTTGCATGCTGTAACTGTGTAGGACGGTGTATCGTGTGCGCCTTAATCCTGTCAAATTGTCTTTGGTGCGCTCGCACACACACACTCAAGCGTACCAAGATAAGCAGCCACAATGAGCATCTTATCCTGTTGATGTTCTAAGTAGACAAGCACATGGCAGCCAATATAGACAAACAATAGAAGTATAGATTTAAATTGAGTTAGACAGACAGACGAGCACCTTTTATGCTTTTAGCTTTACTTTTGTCTGTGACTGCAGCTAGTATTTCTTGCAAGAAAAAAAGCCTTTAAAATTTATGTTAATTACTTTATGTCAGCCAGTTTGAAGTGTTCAAGTTTGTCTGTCCGTCTGTCTGTCTGTCTGTGAGTTGCTCAGGCAGTCAATTTTTTGTGCTTAACTTAAGCAAAGCTGCGTGAAATTATGTACTACTTGCATCGTTAAAATTTCATTTTATGAAGTCTCCTGCTGTTTTGTTTTAAATTTATTTGTTTTATTGCCATCGTCGTCGACGTCGTCATCGTTGCGTTATGTAATTGATAGCTTGTGGTTTTTAATTTGAAATTGATTGTAAATTATTGCGTTGCGTTCAGTGATGCCGAAAAGTATGCTTTAAGCTTATAAATTAGGCCTGTGTGACTTTGATTTATTAGATGAAATTGTTTAAAATTTTGTGTTTTTGCCGAAAATTTGAAAAAAAAAACATAATTTAAATTTATTGTAAAAAAAAAAAATAAAAATTTTATCGTTAAATTATTATTTAAAAAATTCGTTTTTTATTTCTTCGATTCATAACTAATTTGTATTTTGGACAAAATTCAGAATCGGATTGCATTGCGAGAAATAGTGGCTCGATAAAAAATACGCTTTAGACTTTTTAGTGTTTCTAGTAAGAAGGTTATTCTATACGGCCACTCCATTAAAAATAACAAGAAAGAACATTGAAGTTGAGTATGCTCGACTGCAAGATACCCTGTACCCAATCTATATGTACCTAAGTAAGGTTCTATTTTACTACCATAACTCACTGAATTGGACTTTCATAGAAAAACTTAAAAAATCGGGTATAACCCCATACAAAGGGGTTATAGCTAAAATTTTGTTGGTCGTACCCATATTGGGATATTTTTTTGGGACTATCATAGACATAATTTATACTAAATTTGAATTTTCTAGAATAAAAAACAATGACGTTTTTATGCAAAAAACACCAAATTTTGGGGTCAACTTGTATGGGGGCTATACCTAAAAATTTGGTTGGTCCTACCCATATTGGGATATTTTATTGGGACTATCATAGACATAATTTGTACTAAATTTGAACTTCCTAGAATAAAAAACAATGACGTTTTTATGCAAAACCCCAAAATTTTGGGGTAGATTTGTATGGGGGGTACTCCTTAAAATGAGCCTAGAGAAAAACCGTTTATAAGTGCACACTTGACGGCCTAGGAGAGTCTAAGTTTCAATTTTGAAAGCTCTACCTCTTATAGTCTCCGAAATAATTGTTTTCATACGGCAGACAGCATGACGGACGGACGGACAGACAGACATAGCTAGTTCGACTCCCCGTCCAATGCTGATCAAGAATATATATACTTTATATGGTCTATCTTGCCTCCATCTGTCTGTTGCATACATTCGCACAATCTTAATGTACCCTTTTACCCTTTGGGTACAGGGTATAATAATATTTTTACATTTTTCACGGTCCGGTTCATAGGTTTACAATAACTTTTAAATCAAAATAGAACCGCGATTCGATTTAAACGGTTCAAGTAAAATTTATATTTAAACACATTTGCACTCAAAACCATATTTTCAGAATAACTGGTTCAAAATTGGTTTGCAACCCGGCTGTTTAGACCCGTTTGTCAGTTTGCCGGAAAGCTTGTCACTTTTTAAAGAAGACACTGTAGATCGTATATAGTAAATATATATAAATATATTTGATCAACTCGGCGAAACAAATCAATCTACCATTTCTCAGCCCTAAGCAGTTTACATGTTGAAACCGAATTGCCACGCCCATTTTTCCATAAAAAGTTGTCAAGGTTTTATATATAAAATTGAACATTTTCAAATCCATTTATTTCAAATGTGGTGAAAACATTTTATGTAAAAATATTTTTTACTTATTAATAAATTCACTCCAATTTGGATAAAAAAACTTTTTATGTCCAACTATGTGAGCACTGTGCGATTATTTAAAAACATTGATTTAAATCGATTCTCTAAGAAAATGATTCCTAAAAAATATTTTTCGGATTCATCGATTTTTTTAAAAGTTTTAAACGCAAAAAATGAGTACATATTATCATGTTCATATTTGAAAAAGAAACGATTTAATTGATTTAATTTATAGACGGATTCAACTTTTAAAACAATCAATTTTTTTTTAAAGAAAAAATATTCGAAGTTTCATATGACAGAAAGTTTCTCCATGTTTTAGTTACGCTTTAAACTCCATAAACATTCTCAAATCATGAAGGCATAAAGTATAATAACAAAAACAACAACAAAAATATTATTTATGGCGCTTTTGTCAGTGATGCCATTTCATGCTGCATTGTAGTACAAAAATGTTGCTGTCGTGTATGATTTTTTGTCTGTGACTGTTTGGCACAAAAGCATAAATACATTTTGCAAACAGCAACAACAACAACAACATTTATGCGTACTAAGACTACAATGTTGCTGCTAGAACGCGTTGAGTAAGAAATACATTCCTTTATTTTTTTCTTTGTTTTGATATAGTTGATGATATATATGCATGTTCACTGTGTAAAAATTTTCTGACGCTCTGAGTGACTGAGTGTCGCAATAAAGTTGTGCAACTTGTCGCAGTAACGTGCATAACGTCAAAATCTTCTCAAGCAAAAGTTCAGGCATACATACATGCCAACACGGTTTATCTACGCAAAGCATGCATGCGTATATGTATATGTATATTATGTAACAACATTTATTTATGCACATCAACTATGCTATGAAGATTTCTTCTTCGGTGTGCATGATGTTATTTAATCATTAAAATGGCTTAATTTTCAGTCATGCAACGCCCTTGAAGTATGCAATATTTACAACATATTTTATAGCAATTAATTGCTGCCTTACGTTTGACATGGAAATGCATTAAATTGCAGAAATGCATGTATGCTACATGCACATTAAGTTTAGATTAAAAAAAAAAATAATAAAACAGAATACAGTTGAGTTTGCTCGATTTGTAGATACACTCTATGCAAACTTTGTGAAACATAAAAATTTTGTGTGAATGTTTCTTTTTTTCTTTAAAAAATAAGCTAAAAATGTTAACAGTATACTTCAAAACTAAACTATCGCGTTTTATCTAATTTTATTTTTTGCCTACTATTAGGCGCCATAGCATGAAAAACTTTATTTTTAAAATAACATTTAATTCAACTGAAACGCTCGTTTAAATATTTTAATTGCTGCGCTGTGGTCAACTCACAACTCTAACTAAATAACTTGTTGAAAACAAAATTTGTTGCAGCATACTTCAGGGCATTTCAGCTGTCAAAACATCACTAAAACCCCAAAAAAATAGCGAGCCAGAAAAAAAAATATGCTATAAATTAAATCAAAATATACTTGACAGTGATTAAAATTCCATTAGTAGGATTTCCGCTGCTGCCAGCCTAAATGTGTAAAATATCTGCAGCAAATGTTTATTGTTGTATCTATGTGCCCCCAAACAAAAAAAAAAAAAAAAAAAAAAAAAAAAAAAAAAAAAAACATTCAAACAAAATAATAAAATCAAGAACAAAATTCTTTTTCTTTTATTTTAGTCAAGAAATTCTACTTAAGCAAAAAAAAATATATATTTTTTTTTATGAAAGAAAACAAACATGAACATTGATTTCACTTTAACGAGCTTGTAATGTCTGTCAAGCTTCAACAGCGTCCAAGAGCTTCGCAGTTGATGGCTGTCAACGCGTTCTCAACAATATATGTAAGAAAGTTTGTGTTCTTTGGAAGCATGAATATGTCTGTCATAGTGGTGTTGCTCTTGATGGTGTTGTTGTTGTTTGTGTTTCTTTGTCACTTCCTAATAGGATAATGACAAGGCATCAGCATAGCACTATGTTGAAGCCTTACTTACAAGAGGGCGTTATCACACAGAGCAAAGGAATATTGTAAAAGAAATAAGTACAAAAAGGTGGGTTGTCTATAAAATTGGTAACCTGAGCATGTTGCATAGTCAAAATAAAAAATAGAAAATAGTTGGCTTTTAAATTGACAATTGATTTGACAATTTAATTTGACAGATAAATGGATAGAATTACGGACAGATGGACATACAGATAGATGGTCACACAGATACAATCAAAGAATCCCAAAGAGAGACATACACATTGATATATCGATAGATATCTCCGAAGAAACCATTTAAGAAGGTATAAAATTTATAAAATTTCGTATATTTCGTAAAATTTCTAAAATTTTAAGAATATAAAGGGTGATTTTTTAAGAGCTTGAGAACTTTTAAAAAAAAACGCATAAAATTTGCAAAATCTCATCGGTTCTTTATTTGAAACGTTAGATTGGTCCATGACATTTACTTTTGAAGATAATTTCATTTAAATGTTGACCGCGGCTGCGTCTTAGGTGGTCCATTCGGAAAGTCCAATTTTGGGCAACTTTTTCGAGCATTTCGGCCGGAATAGCCCGAATTTCTTCGGAAATGTTGTCTTCCAAAGCTGGAATAGTTGCTGGCTTATTTCTGTAGACTTTAGACTTGACGTAGCCCCACAAAAAATAGTCTAAAGGCGTCAAATCGCATGATCTTGGTGGCCAACTTACCGGTCCATTTCTTGAGATGAATTGTTCTCCGAAGTTTTCCCTCAAAATGGCCATAGAATCGCGAGCTGTGTGGCATGTAGCGCCATCTTGTTGAAACCATGTCAACCAAGTTCAGTTCTTCCATTTTTGGCAACAAAAAGTTTGTTAGCATCGAACGATAGCGATCGCCATTCACCGTAACGTTGCGTCCAACAGCATCTTTGAAAAATACGGTCCAATGATTCCACCAGCGTACAAACCACACCAAACAGTGCATTTTTCGGGATGCATGGGCAGTTCTTGAACGGCTTCTGGTTGCTCTTCACTCCAAATGCGGCAATTTTGCTTATTTACGAAGCCATTCAACCAGAAATGAGCCTCATCGCTGAACAAAATTTGTCGATAAAAAGCGGATTTTCGCATTTCGAACCGAACACTGATTTTGGTAATAAAATTCAATGATTTGCAAGCGTTGCTCGTTAGTAAGTCTATTCATGATGAAATGTCAAAGTATACTGAGCATCTTTCTTTGACACCTTGTCTGAATCCCGCGTGATCTGTCAAATACTAATGCATGAAAATCCTAACCTCAAAAAAATCACCCGTTTAAAATTTCTAAAATTTTTAAAAATTTCCGAAAAATTTCGTAAAATTCGTAAAATTTCGTAAAATTTCGTAAAATTTTGTAAAATTTCGTATATTTCCTATATATTTCGTATATTTCGTATATTCCCTGTATATTTCCTGTATATTTCGTATATTTCGTATATTTCGTATATTTCGTATATTTCCTATATTCCGTATATTGCATATTTCCTGATATTTCGTATATTTCGTATATTCTGGATATTCTCGTATATTTCGTATATTCCTGTATATTTCGTATATTTCGTATATTCTGTATATTTCTGTATATTCTCGTATATTCTGTATATTCTCGTATATTTCGGATATTTCGTAACTTTGTAAATATTGTAAATTTCACATATTTTGAAAAGTTCTAAAACTTCGTAAATTTGTAATTTTTTAAATTTTAAAAAATTTAAAATGTTTGTAATATTAAAATTTATGAAGTTTCCAAATTTCTAAAATTTCTAAAATTTCTAAAATTTATAAAATTTCTAAAATTTCTAAAATTTTAAAATTTCTAAAATTTCAAAAATTTCTAAAATTTCTAAAATTTCTGAAATTTCTAAAACTTCTAAAATAAAATTTCTAAAATTTCTAAAATTTCTAAAATTTCTAAAATTTCTAAAATTTCAAAAATTTCTAAAATTTCAAAATTTCTAAAATTTCTAAAATTTCTAAAATTCAAAAATTTCTAAAATTTCTAAAATTTCTAAAATTTTTAAAGTTTCGAAAATTTCTAAAAATATCTAAAATTTTTTAATATTTTCATAACTTCCTAAACCACTCTCCAAATTTTTGCAGTTGCGTTAGAAGACATCAGCAAACGTCTAAGGCAGTCAAGTATGATGTGCGCTAAATGACCAACGAAGTTGCCAGAATGCGCAAAGTTTTCACGCGGAACTATGCTTCCTATTTTTCTACTCCTTACTTTTCGAAGATATAGATAATGCGGCTTCTAGGTCTTCTATTCCACTTTTTGTTATCCTGGAAATTAAACGTTAGAAAATATTTTGTTTTGTTTGTTTTTTTTATTATTTCATATATATATTTTTTTACTCTTGATAAGCACAACAAACGACTTGCGGAAGATATTAGCAGCCAACTTAAAGCAAAAGAATTGGAAACCCAACTGAGCTGTGTTGGCTGTTTCGCATTAGTCGCATCAAACTGACAAAATGAGTATTTATGTTTATCCGGTTTGTTGTGGGCGCCTAAAAGTAGACTATATGCTAAAGTTTTTTGGCAAAGTTTTTGACTATATTTCCGGCTTGCATTATATTTAAGCTTTTTAAAAGCTGTCTGTCTGTCTGTTTGCATATTTGTATTTTGTATTTTGCTTTGATTACAGCTTGTTTGCTTATCATGTTTTATTTTTCGATTTTTTTTTTTGAGAAGACAAGCAGACAGCAGCGTCAGCCTTAAGCAAAATTTTGCGCATCTGCTGAAATGAAATTTCAAGATAAACTTAATAATAGCGTTTAAATTGCATTTGTGGTTTGATGCTGCAGTTCTCATTTTTTTTTTTTCTTGAAAATCCTGCACTTATTCTGTTGTACAAAAATAAATAGAAGTGAGCGATGGTAGTGTGCACGCTGTGGGCGTCTCCAGTCAGCGAAACATTCTGCAGATAATGGAAAAATAATAATGTAAAATCACGCGGGAGTTTTACTCTGTTGTTACTCAAATTGTTTTTCCTGTTTATAGTTGAATCCGTTTTATTTTTATTTTATTTGCGTATTTCATTTTATTTTTATTTTTTTTTTTCTTTATACCCGAAGGGGTTAACTGGTAAACAAAGAAGCATGATAGTATGTTACAATCATAATGGGGCAGGGTGAACTGCATCGTTTTATTGGGAAGCATCGACAGTATCCGTCTGTCCGTTCAACTGGTTGTCTATTGGCTGTATGAGACAAATTACCTTGGTAGATTTTTATAATGGTAGATGAACAAGAGCATTTCAACCAAGCAATCGCCCGTAACTTCTTAGATGTGCGTGACATAGTGTTTCCCAGCTGACTGCTCTGAGTTTTGCTGAGCGTTACTTCTTCGATAACCTATCTCATAGAACACCACCCCCTCAATAAGCAAAAACAGGAATTTTCAACTTTCATTAGACTCTCTTAAGGCGAAATTTTTCACCAATAACTATAAAATGGATACATAAGAAGATCCCAAACAAACTACCAGAGCTTCTTGGGTCACCCAAGCAATTTGCTACTATTAGTCTCCAAAATAATATAGTCGGATACTCGGTTAAGTTGATTGGATACTCGGTCAAGTTGATTGGATACTCGGGTTAAGTTAATCGGATACTGGGTAAAATTAATCGGATACTCGGTTAAGTTAATCGGATACTGGGTAAAGTTAATCGGATACTCGGTTAAGTTAATCGGATACTGGGTAAAGTTAATCGGATACTCGGTTAAGTTAATCGGGTACTGCGTAAAATTAATCGGAGACTCGGTTAAGTTAATCGGATACTAGGTAAAGTTAATTGGATACTCGGTTAAGTTAATCGGATACTGGGGTAAAGTTAATCAGGATACTCGGTTAAGTTAATCGGATACTGGGTAAAGTTAATCGGATACTCGGTTAAGTTTATCGGATACTGGGTAAAGTTAATCGAATACTCGGTTAAGATAATCGGATACTGGGTAAAGTTAATCGGATGCTCGGTTAAGCTAATCGGATACTCGGTAAAGTTAATCGGATACTCGGTTAAGTTAATCGGATACCCGGTATATTTTCTGCTGTCCTTTCTTTTTGAAGCTAAAGAAGAAGACGATTTCTTTGGATGACTTTTTAATCTAACACAAGTGATATCTGAACGATGGGATAAACTAAATGGTTAGCTTCGGTCATTCCATTCATCAGTTCAAGTCGGTTAAGTGTCCATTTATCGAGTTAACCGATGCGGTAAACATTTATTATGGGAAGTAAACTTGAAACGGATCGATGTAAGCTATTCAGAAATTTAAAATCCCTCAGCTTGCTTAATTATTTTTTAATAAAAAAAGTCTTATAAGAAAGCAATTTAAAGCTTTAGCTCATTTCATATTTCCTGCTCAGACAAGTATGTCTAAATTATTTTGCTTTTAAAAATCAGAAACAATTTTGTAATATTTTTTTATTTTTACTAGCGAGAATTAACGGTAAAAACTTTATTCCAAGCACAAAAATGAATCGAGAAGCTTCACCGGAGGAGCACACATCTACCAATAATTTTGGAATAAACTTTTTTTGGAGCTTTTGCCGATTTTTTTCGAGGTTACAGCGAAGAAAGCGACAGCGAAGACAGTGATTCAATCAATTTTAACGTTGTAGATTCTGAAACAGTAACTGCGCCTAACATTGCTCAGCAAATTGTAAGCAGCACTACGCCGGCGAATTCAGCGGCGGCTTTCTTTGCAATACTCACAATTCGATGCGAAACAGTTAAATGCATTAATACGCTGTACCGAATGCGAACTGAATCCAGTTATACCCTATTTTCAGTGTCAAAATGCGCATTTATTATGCGGCAGCTGTCATAGTATACGCATTATTGTTGTGGAGCAAAATTACTGTCCCAAGTGTAAAATACGTCTCGATACCAAGAATCCATTGCGCTTGAGACATATCGAAAATATTTTAAAATTAATGCCCAAAATCTGTGAACACTGTCAAATGCAATTGACACGTGGCACACTTAGTGCACATTTAAAAAATGGATTGTGCAGAGTATCCAAGTCCCTGTAAATATGCACGTATCGGCTGCAACTGGATTGGAGCGAAAAAAACTGTAAATGCACATATAGCGAATTGTGTATTTAAGCAGAAAACTGTTTTGGAAATTGAGCCATTTCTACTAAAACGTCATATTGCATTAATGGAAGAGTGTGATGCATTAAAATCCATAAACGAACTTATGAAAAGTAATCGCATAGAATTTTTTTTCATACGTTTAATGCCACAATCTGTGCCTATTGTGGCAGAATTCTATGAAGTTGCCAAAATTAAGGCATTCGATTACGATTTGAATATGGAAATCAAGTATAAACCGAATAATACGAAACATAATGGTAATGCCACTTTGGAATATAAATTAAATTTAATAGCATCTGGAGTAGCAGCAAATTCATTACGATTGAATTATACCTTAATACCGGCGCTCTATTGTAAGGCAAAATTTCTTATACATTTTAAACGAACCAAATTCAATGCTCAAAGCAGCCAGAGCAGTGAGAGTTGCGTCTTTATTGAAGATACAGAGAAAAATATATTACGCTGGCTACGAGAAAAATTATTGATAATGCGACTTTGCATGACAGACAATTAGCTTGAAACTTTAAAAGAAAATATAGATCCAAAAAAAAAGAAAATAAAAATAATAATAATAATTATAAAAAAACTAAAAAAAAAAAAAAGTTTAAAAATGTTAACTGTTGCCTTAAAAATGTACGTTAATTTTTATGTTTTATTGTTTTCTTGTTTTTGTTAATATTTTAAATTTATTGTTAAATATTTTTGTTTTTATAAACACAGACAGACGGACATATACTAATAAATACACAACTACACTGAAAAATTGCTTGTTTTAATTTTGTTATACGTAGTACTGCGCAGCTTTTTTTAAAAAAAATCAATTTTTTCGAATTATAGATTTTTTTGATTAATCGATTTTCCCAATTAATCGATTAATCGATCAATCGATTTTTCGATTAATCGATTTTTTCGATTAATCGATTTTTGAATTAATCGATTTTTCGACTAATCGATTTTTTCGATTAATCGATTTTTCGTTCAATCGATTAATCGATTTTTCGATTAAACGATTTTGTTTGACCAATCGATTTTTTCGATTAAACGATTTTTCGATTAATAGAATTTTTCGTTTAATTGTATTGTGTGCAATTATCTAGAAGTGGTTTTTATATTTGATCAATCAATTTGGGTTACTTCGATTGTTCCACGAAATATAATATCGATTCAACTTTTTTTTTTTAAAATAATCAATTAAATCGTTCTTTTTCTTTCAAATCGACTTTTTTACAATTAATCAATCTTTTGCCTATTACTACATATAAGTTAGTATTTCCAATCTGAATTCAGATCTTTATAGATGTGTGAAATGAAAAATTTGATATTGAATGTAAGGTTTGGTCCGGAAAATTTAATTGGTTTTTTTAGCATTGCATTTCACTGGTCTAGTAGATATCGTGTTACAATCAATCTTAATGGTATATCTCGATCTAACTCAAATAAGCGCCATTTTCATTTTTAAGGTATTATGCCTATCACAGAAGTCCTCTTTAAAATGATCAAAAAACTGAAACAGTCGTTTTTCACAAAGCTTTTATGAAGCAAATTTTTAACCATGAAAAGTATTCTCCATGAACAGGAATATCTAGTGCTATCAGCTCAGGGACTATAAGGTGGATGAATAAAACCATCCTACCAAGCTCCTGAATCTTCTTCGATGCATGTAGTCAAGTTCTCTGAGCGAACTTATACAACGCGAGATATAGATTACTAAATACAACTAAAACTATTAGAAAAGAAAGGCGTTAAAGGCATATGAACGTTGGCAAAAAAAAACGATCTATCCTTGTCCGTCTGTCTGTACAACCCATCGTTTTTTGCTATAAGATTCAGTTTTTTTTGTTACTAAAAAAATTATTAAAAAAAAATAATTGATTAAGAAAAAAAAATTTAAAAAAAAAAAAAACAATTTTTTTTCATTTTTTGGAAGAGTTTAATCGATTGATTTGATCTATTTTTTTAAATAGAATCGATCGATCGAATTACAAAGAGATGAGGCATATTTTTTTGTTTCTCATTAATATAAATTTTTTCAAATTTTGTACTTTGTTTATTTCTTTTTTTTTTTTTTCCACCATCAGCCTGCCAAAATTATTCTAAAAAAAAAAATTTTTTTTTTGAGAATCAATTCAATTGATGTTTACAAATAATCGCACACGTTTATGGCAATTCCCCATGAAAAACTGCACCATGAAAAGTCTTTGACACTTAGTCTAGGAACTCTAAAGTTAGAATGGGCTATGCCTACGATATAAATTATCGGTGGGCTTGTATGGGCAAGTTTGACTGGAAACAACAAATTGGCAGACAGGCAATCATAGCAAAAGTAATTCCAAAACCTGATATGATAGGCAAAAAATAGATTCCTCATTTGATTTCAGCACACCTTCTGGTCAGACCATAAATGCAAATTACTCGAATTTATGTAAAATTTACACAGTTAATTTAATATTTTCCATCTATAAAATACATCGCAAAGTACCACTTCCATTTGATGCAGCGAACATTTCCATTTTTTTTTTTATAACATTTTATTATGTTTAATTGAAATAACTTAATTTGCGTAACACGCGTTCTGCGTAGAACATTTGTTCAAAAAGCATAATGAAATTGTTTATTAGCCAAACACGCAAACAAAAGAGGCAGAAGCCTGCCTGGCAGCCAGTCAGCCACCCAGCCAGCTTCAAGCATATAAATACAAATAAACTTGAGTTTAGCAAAGCAAAGGAGTCACACTACTACTATCATACCACGACAAGAATAACAAAATACACACAACAAGCACATAATGCCTTTAACGTGCAATGACTCAAACAGACACAAAATACAAATACGTTTGTGCGGCATAACACTGCAATTGGCTGCAACACAATGCGGCCGCGGCGGCATGTCAAGCATATTAAAACAAATAATATTTCCGCTTGAATAAAGCATTTTGCAGTTGGTTGAGCTAGGCTAAATAAAGTCAAACACAAACACATGGTTCGCATTACGTGTACGTATCTGCAAATATGTATCTAAACGTATTATGCGTGTAAGCTGCTGTTGCTGCTGTTTGATTAAATACTTGCCACGTGTGGCATTCAGCAGCCATAGGCACGCACGCGCTGCACATTAAATACGCTTTAAAATGTAATGCACACACAGAATATACGGCTGCTGCTGCCCACTCATAATTTTTTTCAGCTGGTAACATTAAAACATTTCCGGTTTGTTGCGCCATTTTGTTTTTAATGTATTTGGTTGCCATTGCCTTATAGCCATTCTTCTGCACGTTTTGTCATTTTATTGCTTTAGTTACTTAGTTTGCCATCTAGAACAACTCACACGGAAAATCTATATGACTTGGCATTTATACATTCACACTCACACACAAACATTCACGAAAAGCACACAAACGCTCGCGCCTCTTTAGTCAGGATTTATGCCTGCAGAGAGTATCATGAATTTTAATTGCATAAAAAATTTATGGCACACAACTAAATAATGTTTATAACTATGTTATATATAAGTCAAGTTTTAGTGCGTTTTAATGTCACTAATATTGTAGGTCAAGCATAAAACAAATTCATTTCAAGTTGATTAAATTAGTAAATTATTTTATGCATTTTATGCATATCGTTTATTTAAGAAAAATTTAATATTTATTTTATACTTAAAGGCATGAAATTATTTTAAATTGGAAAAGAAAATGCAATCCCTACAAAGCAATAAAAGTTTTTTGTAGAAAAAAAATAATATTTAGGTAAAATTTGTTTGGGCACTAGCGATGGCAGATGTAAATGATTGACCGATAAATCGATTAACCGATTAAGGAGATAACCGATTTATATCAATTTTTCATTTAATCGTGCCATCTCTAATGTGGACCATAGAATGTTATAAATTAATTGCTTAATCTTAACCAAATAACGATCTTTTTTTGAGATTATGCTGGATATAATCCATACCAAATATAGTGTTTTTATGTTAAATAATTAAAAAATGTCATAGAAGAACTTTAAAGTCTGGGAGGTGAGTTTGTATGGAAGGTTTGACTAAGAATAATATACAAATTGATTAAGTTTTTGTGTTATCAAAGTTTTAAGTTAGGTGACTACATTTTTTATAGCTATTCGAGATATTCCATTTCTTTAAGGCAAACAATCGGATGTGCGGACAGACATAGCTAGATTGATTCACTCATTACTTATCAGTCGATGCTTATCAAGAATATATATAATTTATGCAGTCTTTTATGTCTTCGAGACGTAGAAACTTACCAAAACATTGTAACATTTTTCAATACACAAAAAATAATCGATAATATATCGATATATCGAGTTTGATCATTTTCCGAAATGGAGAAAAAAAATCTGTCACAATCTTGACTATTTACCAGAAAACTGAACTCTTTAAATTAAAAATTTTGCCAACATATTACATTGATGTATAGACAATTGCGTTTGCATTCATACATTTATCGAAAGCTAACATTTAAAAATATTAGTATTCGGTATTTCGATATTCCCCACAGCCCTTATATCCCCTTCTGTTTGTTACGTACATTTGAGCAAAATAAATTGTGTCCGTCTGCCTGACATGAGCTATTTATAGCATATTTGCTTAAAAAAACATATAATACTATCCAAATAAAAAATATTTTGGAAAAAAAATAATAATTAAATTTAAAAAAACAATGCAACTATAGCAGATGTAGTATTCCATCACCGTTTCTTTCTATTTCGCTTATATATTTTGGTGAAATTTATTTAGTATGAAAGTAAACTGTGGTGAAAAGAGTACATGAAATATGTTTATCTCACTCTAGTCTTCTACTAAGTTATAGAGCAAAGCTTTCTATGTTAAAACAGAGGTAAAAATTGCACCTGGTATAATTGCAATAATAAAGGATTTTTTTTTTTTTAATTTTTCCAAAGGTATGTATAATTCTTGAATAACTCTTTTAGATCTTTTGGCTAGCTTCGAACCGTTTATAGTTGAAGAAAAGTCTACGATATTCAGAAAAATGGTCCGAAAAACAATGGGGTGGAAAGTTTATAAAAAATATCGATATTATGCAATGTTCTCAAAAATTTAGCCTAAAAAATCTATAATATCAATAAGTCATATACATATTTTTCAAAAAAAGAATAAAAAAAAAAGGGACAAAATACATTAAAATTTCAACGATATATCGATGTATCGACATTTGTCTATTTATTTAGAAAATTACATCCATAAATATGATATCGATATTTCGATTACTTTTCAGACAAAAATGAATCAATGAATTCATGCCATTGTGTTAGCTAAAAATGTATTAATATTATATTCCATTTTAATATTAAATAACGGGTGATTTTTTAAGAGCTTGAGAACTTTAAAAAAAAAAAAACGCATAAAATTTGCAAAATCTCATCGGTTCTTTATTTGAAACGTTAGATTGGTCCATGACATTTACTTTTTGAAGATAATTTCCATTTAAATGTTGACCGCGGCTGCGTCTTAGGTGGTCCATTCGGAAAGTCCAATTTGGGCAACTTTTCGAGCATTTCGGCCGGAATAGCCCGAATTTCTTCCGGAAATGTTGTCTTCCAAAGCTGGAATAGTTGCTGGCTTATTTCTGTAGACTTTAGACTTAACGTAGCCCCACAAAAAAATAGTCTAAAGGCGTCAAATCGCATGATCTTGGTGGCCAACTTACCGGTCCATTTCTTGAGATGAATTGTTCTCCGAAGTTTTCCCTCAAAATGGCCATAGAATCGCGAGCTGTGTGGCATGTAGCGCCATCTTGTTGAAACCACATGTCAACCAAGTTCAGTTCTTCCATTTTTGGCAACAAAAAGTTTGTTAGCATCGAACGATAGCGATCGCCATTCACCGTAACGTTGCGTCCAACAGCATCTTTGAAAAAATACGGTCCAATGATTCCACCAGCGTACAAACCACACCAAACAGTGCATCTTCGGGATGCATGGGCAGTTCTTGAACGGCTTCTGGTTGCTCTTCACTCCAAATGCGGCAATTTTGCTTATTTACGAAGCCATTCAACCAGAAATGAGCCTCATCGCTGAACAAAATTTGTCGATAAAAAAGCGGATTTTCGCATTTCGAACCGAACACTGATTTTGGTAATAAAATTCAATGATTTGCAAGCGTTGCTCGTTAGTAAGTCTATTCATGATGAAATGTCAAAGTATACTGAGCATCTTTCTCTTTGACACCTTGTCTGAATCCCGCGTGATCTGTCAAATACTATGCAAAAATCAAAAAAATCACCCGTTATATATATTTTGAAAAAATTATTCCAAACATGACAAAATATCGATTATCAAAAAGTTTATACAAATTTTCCTAAATAAATCTCAAGAACGCCTACTTTAAACGCACAGTTTAGTTTGCTCCAATTGAGCACAAAACTAATATACTACCTTCAGCTGCCTGCTTATATAATATTTCTACACACATTATAAACAGCAAACAAAGGCGTATAAATTCCTCTGAATAAAATTCATATTTAAAGCAAAATTGCGGTTATATATGCCCTTTAGGCATAATTTTCACGCAAGGGATTTTGTTTGTTTTGTTGTTTGTTTGTTCGATTGTTTATTCATACATTTATTGGTTAGTTAGTTAGTTTGTAGTTAGTTCACAGTAGCCAATATTAAATCTAAATTTATGTAATTTGTGCGGCATTTGTGTTAACCGAAAATATAAACCTAATTGTCATTTAGTATTTAAGCATACAAAATGAATGCAACAATTTTACTCCTTTTGCCAAAAATGCTATTAAATTGGTTTTGGCAAGTTTCGGTTAGTTTGGTTAAAACAAGGTCTTTCTAAGCAAAATATTTATTTATTATTTAATAGGCTTATTAGAAATGCATTGAAAGGCCTTTAGGACGACTGGGCGCTATGATAGGATTGAACTTTATTTTGTGTAATAAATCTTTTGATGCGTAGTAGAAATTTTGTTGCAGCTCTGAATGCGTAGATAAGCTGCGGTTGAGAAGTTATGCCAAGCAAAAGTAAAGGAAGAATGTCAACAATTAAAGGGTTATAAATAAAGCTTATATAAAATGGAATTTTCGTAAAATTTAAGCCATCAGGTCAAATGTTAAGAGTAATAAAATGAATAAAATATGAAGCTTAAAGCGTGTTATTTTGATTTTACTTTAGAAATTAATACGATTTATGTGAAAAAGTAAGCATAATTCTTGTGAGTTGTGAATTAAATGTATAAATTTAAATTTGTTATTGTTATGGGAAAGTCTATCACAATTGGTAGATGCATATAAAGTAGGACGTATGGACGTTTATATGTAAATGCGAAAGAAGATGGGAAGACAGACGGACATGCTTGCAGACAGACGGACAAGCATGCGGACAGACGGACATGTATGAGAAAAGATACTCCTATAAATAGTAGATGCAGACAGACAAAGTAAAAGCTTTAGAATAAACAAACATTCATGCGGACAGATAATGGACAGAAGGACATGCTTGCAAAACATGCGGAGACGACACTGACGGACGGACATATAAACATACTGAAAAAAAAACAAACATTTATGCGGACAGAAATATATGGACAGTCGAGCATAACTATATGTGGACGGACATAAGCGAACAGAGTATAAATATAGAGGACTGAACGAACGAAAAAAATGCGGATGGGATACATATGCAGACAGACGGACATATATTCAGTGGACAGACAGAGACATAACATATATGCAGACAGACGGACATATGTCTATTTTCCAAATATCTTCAAATGTGGTCAACCTTAAACAAAATCCATCAAAACTATTTATTTTTATTGCATAAAAATTCCAGAGTAAATGTTTTTGATTTTTTTTTTTGTAAATATTTTTTCCATTAAAAACTTTTCCACCACCACAACAACAACAAGAACAACAACAACAATAATCGAAAAAAATTTTCTATTATAAACTAAGTTTGAAATTACAAAATTTTAACGCTGTTTTTATTGTTTATAGCTGCAACTAAAATTAAATGTCATGGAAAATCCACAAAAATATATACACAAAAATTTTTAATGGAAAAAACATTTGCTGAAAAACAATTTGACCACAAAATACAAAACAAACAAAAAAAAAAAAAAAAAAAAAACTTTAACCTTGCGCTATGAAAAATGCTTTGTAGCGTAATGAATATAAAAATTTACACAAAATCATTTGCTGCTAATTTTTTTTTTTTTTTTTGCTTTCATTTAAAGCAAATTTTTCTTTTTAATGTTTTTTGATAAAACAAAACACACAAAATGAAAACGAAAAGAAAATAATATGCAAAGAATTATTTAATTGGCATATTTTTATTCAAACTTTATGTTTGCTTTTTTAAACGCATTACGTGAAAATGGTAAATGTTCCGGAAACGTAAAAAAAACACACATACACACAAAATAGAAGCAAACAGCTTGGCGTATGCGTAATCTGTTTGACGTCATTATTTATATTAAGTATACGCAATGTTGTTTCCTGTGTGTGTATTTCGTTTTTAGGTGAGTGTGTGCATGTGCATGTGAAAGTGTAAAAATTAATTAAAATTGGGTTAAAAAATTTGGTAAATTCGGCACTTAACGCTGCTAAATTGGAAATAAGATATTAGAGGTGGCAAACTATCGATTGTCGACGCTATCGATAGTTTTAAATATTGTATATGAATAGTCTACATAGTCCCATCCCCAGTAAATGTCATTGTCAGTGACATTCACTGTATATATATAATTTACTTGGAGGATAGGACTATCGTAGACTATTGATATACGATTTAAAACTATCTAAGAAACTATCGAAAGTTTTAAATATTGTAATAATGTCTACGATAGTCCTATCCACCAAGTTTGCCACTTCTACTACACATCCCACAAACGTCACATGGAAAGAGTTAACCCTTTCACCGTATTTTTTAGACACATCGGCGATATCAATATTGTATCGATATCACATCGATATGATATCGATAACATATCGATAACATATCGATCTCCTTCAGATTGGTAGGTTCTTACCATTGTAAACACATTCGAGGTCACGAATGTGCACTGAACTTAACTTGATTTCCTGAGTGTTCTTAGAGAAACAAGCCAAATCCCAATTGGTGGTTTCTTGGAGTATAAAATCGGAGTTATCTTCAGGATAATTTGGTATATAAAAAAATTTGAGAATGAGCCAAATTAAACATTTTTGGAAAATTCATTTTCCTACCTCTTTTGCGATCATCTAATTTGAATTCAGTTTCTTATATAATTTTTTCTAAAAAAACGTCTTAAGAAGATAAGAGTTATTAAGAGCACAACTGTTTAATTTAATCGTTTTACTTTAAGAAGAACAATGAAAATATAGCAGAACTAGCAGGTACCCGCGGCTTTGCTCGCGATTTTTTTTTTTTTGCTTCTATTTGGTGGCTAAATATAAATTGTTCAAAAAATTTGGGTTCAAATTTTTAAAATTCCCTAAACACGACTTACCATCATTCAAATGCGCCCTGTTTCAAGTCTCTATCTATTCAATCCAAATGTATGCCCTTTTTTTAAGGCTCCCATTAGTCCAAGGGTCAAAATTTTCGGAAATCCTGCCAAAGTGCTCACCTGTAATAAAAAAAAAAGATTGGTCAAAAAAATCTATATTGGGTCCACATATGGGTCCCAGGTCCAAATTCCGAAAATCCTTTGAACCTTGAACGCCAAAAATGTTTTTAGCCATCTTTCAAATGAGCCCTGTTTCAAGTCTATGCGTCTATTCACATTTTTTTTTATTACTTTTTTTTCTTGGTTAGATTATCAAGATTTGGCTCCTTTTTTTTGAAAATGCCCCCATTAGGTCCACGGGTCAAAATTTTTCAAAATTCCGTCTTGTTTGCCTCATTCCTGAATAGTGATGTGTCCTGAAAATATTGTAATACTTCATTTTGCGTTCTATCATTAATAGTTTTCGCAGCGCACACGATTGAATGAAGGTTTTTGTATTTTTTTTCGCAGCGCACGCGATTGATGGAAGTTTTTTGTTTTTTTTTTAAAACTTGGGTTAGATTATTCAAGTTTTAGTAAGCATTCCTATTTTTTTTTTTTTTTGAAACTGAAACATAGCCTATGTCACTCGGGAATAGTGTAGCTTCCAACTGTGAAAGAATTTTTAAATCGGTCCAGTAGCTTCGGAGCCTATTCATTTCAAACAAACAAACAAAAAATCATATCTTTCCTCTTTATAATAATAGTATAGATAAATATTTATAATTCGTAAATAGTTTATACAGAATTTGTACAAAGTCAATAATCTGGTTTAGCTGTAGTACACCTTTTATTTATAAACCTTTTTTATTTTTGAGTTGCTGATATGTTTCGTTAGAGCTCCAAATTCATGTTACATCTTCCAAGTGACGCTTCCGCATTTACGTGTTCAATTCGGTTAAGTCTTGAAACACAATTTTATCAATTTTAAAGAGTTACTTAAATGTATTTTTTTTTTCGTTTTACTATTAATGTTAACATTACATTTTCTTAATACAAAAAAAAATTGCATATTTGTGCTTATAGATAGCTTATCTTTATGACTATAAAAATCATCTCATGTTGCTTGCATTAAAATGCAAATATGCAAACAGGAAAATTGCCAAGAAGATAGTCAGTCAGGCAAGGCCAAATGATAATCGAAAAAAAAATGTTTTTTTTTTTTTTTAATATAAAATGTTGCATTGAAGACTCAACTAGATAGCACGTCCAGGCCAGAATGCAGCAGCAGCAGCAACACTCGCTCAAGTACATATCAATATTGTCTCAAGTCGGTCGTTGTCTTCATTTGCTGTGTTTGGTTGCTCGGCATAAAATCTCCGTTGTTGACAACAATAAGTACAACAAACATGGCTGCTGACAACAATACAAAAAAGATGCTAAAGCTAAAGTAAATGCTTATCTTATTATTTTGTGTGTTTGTGGCTTATTTGCAAATTGTAAATTTAAAATCTTTACATGCAACAAAAATAAATAAATAAATAAATAAAAAGCCAAATAATAGCTATAATAAAATTATAGAATCAAAGAGAGTACAAAGTTTAAGTTCAGCAACCTTAAAAGCCAATTTGTAAACTGTGTGAAGAAAATCTTATGCAGCAAATCTTATGCAAATAAAAAGATACATTTTATACCATTTTAAGCAGATAAAATATTTATAAATATAAAACAACAAAAAAACGAATCTGTTGACAATTGTAATAAAAGCTTTTATTAAATATAAATAAATGACGAAAAATTTATTTAATAAAAATTGCTGCAGAAAAATCTACAAATAATTTCAATCAGCATTGCAGACATTTATATAGAAAAATATATACATAGTAGGTATATATTTTATCAACTTCTCACGCAGCACTGCAGATTTAGGTTAATCCAGCCAATGAACTCGTTGCTGTAGCATATATTTCAATGCAGTACATTTTGTAAAAGTATCTATAGTGCTGCTGCCCATTTTGCATTGAGCACACGCGCTAGCTCGAAGAAATGCATTGCCGCCATTACCGTCAGGCGCACGTTGCGAATAAATGTTGTCCGTCCGTCCGTCTGTCCGTGTCTATACAATTTCGTTGCCATTGCCAAAGTGTTGCAGCGAAAGAAAAAAACAGACAATTTATTATCAATTTTTTAGTGCAAATTTTTAAACAATTTTTTTTAACAAGCAATTTTTCTTTATGCTACTGCTTCGATTTTTATCGCGTAACTTTTTAATATATTTTTTTTTTTTTTTAAAAAAAAAATGTCAGTGCAATATTTCTTTTGCATCTAGTGAAAGTGATTTCATTTAAATAATTTTACAAAATCATTGAGTGCTATGCTGTACAATATTTTAAAAAAAAAATAAATTTGTAAAAATAATAAAATAAATGGTAAAAATTCAAAAGAAGCTAACACAACAAACCCACAAAACTTTAATCATTTCAAAAAAAAAAAAGAAGTTGAATTTTTATAGGTCTATTATAGTTTCCTTGTCATATCGGTAGATAATAGGAAAAAAAAAGTATTAAAATGAATATACCAAAAAAGAACTACTTTGATCAAACACGCTGAAAATGCGGCGGCTTTTTATAGAACCTGGGCCATACAAAAATACCGCACCAATCTTGACTGATGCAAAATCCGCAAAACTATCGAAGAAACGGCCTAGCCAAGTACGGAGTGGCAGCAAAAATGTTCTACTGTCTCCTCCTCTTCCTCGTTTCTAATGCTCCTACAGAAGTCATTTGAAGCTACCCATAGCCGGACGGCATGTCCTCCTAGGAGGAATAACGGAATTTGCACTTTCTCTGGCCAATCTATCTGCTTCGCAATTACCAAATATATCTTGGTGACCCGGAACCCATGTGAGGCAAATATCCCTTTGCTCAGCCATCTCGTTGAGAGATTTGCGGCACTGGGAGATAGTTTTGTATGTACGAGGTGTGTTCAAAAAGTATCGCATATTTTGTGCTTTTTTAAAATTATTTATTTATTCATGAATATCTATTTTGTCCCCTTTAAAGTAATCCCTCCCGATAAAATACACCTATGCCAACGTTTTTTCCAATCCTCGAAACATGCCAAATAGTCCCTTTCCGGTATAACCATGCGCCTGCCTCCTTCGATTTAGCTTTTATCTCCTCAATCGACTCGAAACGCGTTCCCGGAGTGGTCTCTTGAGTTTTGGGAAAAGCCAGAAGTCACACGGTGCCAAATCAAGCGAATACGGTGGTTGCGAAACGATATTGGTTGGATTTTTGGCAAAAAAATCACAAAAAAATCAGTACAGTTTTTAAAAAAAAAATCATCATTTTTGGTACCAACCGAGACTTGACACGTTTGAGGCCCAAAACATCCTTCAAAATTGTATTAATTGATCCTTTCGATACGCCAATTTCATCAGCAATGTCTCTCATGGTTAATCGACGGTGTGCAAGCACTAATTCTTTTACTTTTTGGATGTGAGCATCGTCCGTTGAGGTCGATGGTTGATCAGGAGCTTTTCGTCTTCAACACGTTCGCAACCTTCTTTCAACAATTTATACCAATCAAATGTTGTTGATTTTGGTAGAGCTCGGTCCCCATAGGCCTTCTTCAACATTTTTATTCCATTTATTCCATTCAGAAAAAAAAATTTGATACAGGTTCTTTGATCCATTTTTTTGAAAAGGTAAAAATCGAAGACGATCCAAAACACGTGCAAGCAAAGCAGCTATCAACAATTAAGTGAACATTCAAAATGGCTGAGCTTGTCGGCATAAGTGAGAGACATGAGTACCAACATAACGCCACAAAAAAATCGAAATTCGAATATACGTAACCCGCGAAAATTCAAAATTCGCGATAATGTTTGAACACACCTCGTACTATAAGATTATTAAATCTCCTGAAAGATATACAGCAAGGCCTTACTAATGGCCAAATTGGTCTATGTGTATCCCACCCGAGTGATTTTCGATGATCAATTCGCATCCCTAAACAAAAATTCAACTCAACATACCAGATACCAAAGAGCCGACAAAGTAATTAATTTTTCTGGATGTACCAAGTAAAGTTAAAGTATGTAGACATATTTAGCTTATAAGGAGTATGAATTGCTTACACTGACACTTAGCGCTGACTATATTTCACTCAATAAACATTGCACTCAATATTCTATGTTTTTCATATAGTAAAAAAAAAATATCACTCAATTTAAATTCAACTCAATTTTAAAGAAAAAAGCTTCAATAAAAAGAGAGAGCATACAACCTAAAAGAGCGCAATGAGCACAACACTAACGAACCGGCTTTTATTTAGCCGGTTCGCATAAACAGTCAAAAAGAGAAGAAGAATAAACGAAAAGAGCGAACTGCACGATCGTCAAGATAACCATACGAATCAAAAAATTTAATATTTTTTTTTTCGTTTAGTTTCAGACGAACTTTAGCGTTGAACGCGATCGGTACGTGTGCGCTTTAAACGAACGTGCGTCATAGGCAAAAACAACAACAACAACAACAATCAAATTTGTATCTTTCAGATACTTTTGCAGCTAATTAATTATTCATGCAAAACAAAAAAAAAAAAAAAGTGAAATAAATTTTAAAGCGTGTGAAATTTTGCAAAAAAAAAAAAAATATTTGCAAAAATATTTCTTTTAAGTTTTCTTTTTTCTTATGCACATAACTAATCTCGTAAACTATTTGAAGAATTTAGAGCGCATTAAAAAGCATCATACGCGCGTCATATGCATAAATTAGCCAAGCAGGTGTGCAGAGCGTAAAAACATATTTTAGCACACAAAAAAAAGTATCTACTAAAAGAAATATTTCAAATAAACAAAAAAAAAAAAAAAAAGAAAAACGAAACACATAAAAATATTTTTTTTATGCTAAAATAGCTGCGAAACACGCGATAAAATTTAATAGTGTAAAAATTCTGCTAGTGCAATTGTGTGTAAAAAAAAAAATTCAAATAAAGTTATTAAAAAAAAAAAAATTTAAACAATTTTATAACTTCAAAAATTTACGCTTTTTTCGTTTTACGTATCTATCTGACTAAGGCAACTATCTATGAGTTGCTGTGGCATAATACTCTGTGTAAAAGATAAGATAACAAAGCTAACTGAAAACAAAAAGTTGCTATATAAATAATATTTTTTTTTCTAAAAGCATAAAGCGTTACTGAAATGTGTTGTACTGTGAAAAGTATCTAGTGTAAAAAAAAAATATAATAAATAAAAGCTTTAAAAAAACAAAAAAAATTAAAAAAAATAACGCAGTTTATAAAAGCAATAGCAAAAAAAGTAAGTAACTTTTGGGTATTCATAAATTTTTTTTTTATCTATCTTTAGCCATTTTATTTATCTATAACATACTTTATTATCGCTCGTGCGTTTAGTTAATAGCTATAGTAAATAAAAATAATTTGCATGTCGTCTTCGTTTTCTCATGTATAAAACTAATTAAATTTACGCCTCGTTGCCAACACGCACAACAACCAAAAAAAAAAAAGATACAAAAAATACAAAATTAACTTTCAACCAATTTGTCAAAAAAAATAAATGTATGCACAGAACTTCATTTGTAGCGCTACAAAACTTCAAGGTGTTAATTAAGTCAAATTGATTTGTTAAATACATACAAAACAAACTTATAGATACAAATATACAACTGTAAGGTATGTGTAGACAATCTACTATAAACATAGCTGAAAACATATGAAGCAAATATGCTGCATGAAACTTTTTTTCTTATCTGCATTCAATTTATCAGCGATAACAATTACAAAAGGTTGAAAGTAGTTACAAACAATCGTAAAATAACAAAAACAAAAACCAAATAAAATTGAGCACAACTCGAGAAATATTTTGCAATACGCACAGCCCCCATAGAAATTGTTCGAATTGTTTTTTTTTTTACGATATTATTTTTATTTTTGGGTTGGGAAATACTACAGAAAGTTAAATAAAGAAAAAAAATTTAGGTTTGTTTTAACAGTTTTTTTTTCTTCTGCTTTTTGTTTTTGGACACAACCACAAAAAAAAAAATGTTTCAATTAAAATACCGTAAATATTTTTATTTAATTGGAATTAATATGAGTTGTGCTGCTTGGTTTAAAAAAAATGTATCTTTTGAAAAATATCTTTAAAAAAAAAGACTCTGCAATCGTGTAAATTTGTACGCGAAATACTTTGCATGAATGTGCATTCTGAGCCAGTTTGAGCTAGTTCTTATAATCTTCTACAAGCAACTGACTCATCCATTTTAATTTAACGTATAAATACTTTTTTATGGTAGTCATAAACTAATGATACCCACCTAGGTCATGCACATTTATCACTACATTTTTTTTATCAATACTTTAGGTTACTATAAAATTATAGCAACTTAAACACTCATCTACAAAATTAAAAAAAAAAAAAAAAATTTGCTGTTAGAAAATATAAAATACTTTTGAAAGAGTCAAAAAAGGTGATTTTTCAACTTGCTATAAAAATTATAGCAACTTTGTATAATGCGTATAGAGGCAAAGTATAAAAGCGGAATGGGGTCTGGAACACAATTATGACTAAAAAAAATATTTACTTACGAAATAAGACACCAATAACATATTTAAAAGACTAACTATAATATTATAGTAAATATGATTCAGAAACAATTAACATTTCTATAACTCAATACTCGAAAAACAAATGTTTAGTCATTTTGCAACTTTATCACAAAAAACAACGTACCAAAACTGCTGCATAATATAAATCAATAAAATTTTTTTAAAAGTTGCTATAATTTTATAGCAACTTCCAATATGTTTTTTATTTTTTTTTTTTTTTATAAGCGTTTAATTTTTATTGAAACGAGTACTTTAAATATGTACCTAAAATAAATATGTATCTTTTAGCACTTGCTATAATTTTATAGCAACTTTCTTTTAATAAAAAAATTCTTTTAGGCTATCCATTTTCAAAATTTTTAATTCAAAAATTTAAATATGAGCATATATTGAACCATATAAACAATATACAAATGGGTTAAACTTCTTGCTATAATTTTATAGCAACTTTTGTATAGTCATAATTTCTTCAAGATATTTTATTACAATAAATCATTAAACGAAAACAAAGTATTTGCATAAATACGCTAATTTTTTTATAAAAAATACTATATTACTTTAAAATAAAAATGGTGCACCACTCTGTGCTATAATTTTATAGCAACTTTTAAATAATCATAATTACTTCCAGACTACCTTTTATGAATAATGAAAACAAAAATTCAATCAAAATATGTTTATATACATTGAGCAATATTAATAAAAATTGACTTTTACTACATGCTATAATTTTATAGCAACTTTTATGTGTTGATAATTTCTTAAAGACTTTTTATTTTTTCTAATAATTTCTTAAAGACTTTTAGTTTTTTAATAAACATAAAAAGAATCAAGCACGAATATGAGTGTGCACTCTTTGCTATAATTTTATAGCAACTTTTATACAAACAAAATTTTTTAAATAATATTAATTTTTATAAATCATTAAAAACATATTTATTTAATATTCATAACGATCAGCTCAGTAGCTGGCGTTCATACTGCTCAGATAAATAGATTTCAATTTTTATAGATGTTGTTCCATACATTTTTATAGCAACTTTTAAAATACATAATTTATTATAAACTTTTAATAAAAATAATGAAAAAATGTTGATAAAATCCGTTTAAAAATTCTAAAAAAATATTTGTTTTAATAATTGGTATGTTGTTCCAAACTGTGCTATAATTTTATAGCAACTACAAAGTACTTTTAAATTATTTTAAAATTCTGCAGCAAGTGCAAATTGAGTTTAAGTGTAGCTTTTCGACACTTTTAAACTTTGCTATAAAATATTATGGCAACTGAACCCATTGTAAATTTCAGCTTTTAACTATAATCTCATGCTTATTAATATCTACTTTAAAAATATATACAATTTGCATATTGTTTGTATAATTTTTTTTTTTTTTTTTACACAATTTCATGCTTAGTAAATGTTTAATTTACCGCTGTGTGTAGTCAAAAAATTTTGTATCTTTATATTTATATATTATTTTTTTTTTTATTTTTTTTTTTTTTTTGCTATTATTTCTTTATTTTCGCCAATTTATATACGAACTTGTGCCAAAAGATATGCAAATTTTTGTGCAACAATGCAGCAAGAAAATATTTTTTCTTTTTTCGTTAACTTTTTAACAGCCAAAGATCATTGGACCCTACACAGCGTGTGGTATTTTGTTCACCCTTTCAATGTAAATTTTCTTGCAAATATTTAAATTTTAAATTGAATTTTTTAATGAGAAAATTAAACATTTTTTTTCGTTATCACATTTTTGGTTTTTTTTTGAATAGCTACAAAATTATAAATTAAAATAGACTGAAAAAATAACATGGCATTGTTACTAAATATTAATGCGCTTAAGGCTTTATACAATATACAATATGACAACAACAACAACAATCACTATGAATTGTATCTAGATACATTTGCGAATATTTTTTTTGCATTTTTTTTTTTTTATTTTTATTTTCAGATTTTTACGCTTTTGTCATAGTACGCATATAATAAATACATAACAATAGTGCCAATTAAAAAGGTATTATTGCAAAATACAATAATTACACAGAAAATCAAGCAGAAAAATATATGTAGTGTTGGGTATTGTAGATTTTTTTAAAAAGATATTTTTGTCTTGTCTTGTATTGATTTTTTTTTTTTAATTTATATATTTTTCTATTTGCCTAAAGGCATTTTTATTTTTATTTATTTACTTTTTTTGATTTGAGGAAGTCATTTATACAGTTAAAAATTTTTTTTTTTTGGCATTCATGATTTTAATTATTAAATTTGAGCTGATTTTTAATTGTGAAATATGTAAAACAGCAAATATCTTTTTTTTTATTATATAAATATGAATTTTTTATTAAAATTAAATGTATCAAATATCAAATTAAAATAAATATTTTAATCTAGAATTAACGCTACTGCATATTTTGTTACTATGCTACACTTAGATATGCTGAATACTTTGTTATGCTTATCAACGCATACCAAGCTTATCACATTAGCTTATCATAAGGCCTACCTGTAAAATTTAGCGGCCATTAAGACTAAATCGAGGTCATGCAAACAAACGAATTAAAAAAAAAACAATTCACATAAAATATTTCATATTATATATCTATAAGATACAATTAGGTCAGCAAGCTTTTTAAAGCTAAAAAAAAAATATCTATTTTTCACATTTTGGCATTTCATCAGCTTCATCAAACTGACAAATTTGTCAAGCTTAATTTCATCAAAAGAATTTCAGAGCAGGTCATAAGTACAAACAAAAAAAATTTTATATTCAATTGAATCACTAATAGATAAATTTCAAAGTCAGTTGAACAGATACAATTTTGTATCTACTACAGACATAAACTGACATAACTGTCCAATCAAATATTGTATTGCGTTGCGTTACGTTACGTAGCGTTAGCACCATAAATTCCAAAGCAATTAGAAATGCAATTAGAGCGAGATACATTATAACTTAATGTTGAGATACATACTCGTAGATATTTACAACAGCAACAATGACAACAAGTGGAACATTTCTATAGACAAAATGCCAAGCCTAGAAAGCTTGCGTGTGTATTAGATACATAAGTATCTATGTATGTACTTTATACGAGAAATAAACGTCTGCAAATTATTTCCGGTAAATGGCACCCAATTTTGTTTACTGAAGCTGAAACAATTAAATAATGAAAGCAAACTGTCTGAACTGCAAAAATTGATTATGTATACAAAAACAAAACTTAGAAAAAAAAAACTAAGCAAAAATGAAAATAGTATCTACGTCAACAATTCAACGACTTAATTAAATTCAGCAAATTTCAATTACAAAACGATTTGAAAAAAAAAAAAAAAAAAATATTATACAAACAAAAGCGGAAGATACTGTTTTCACTGTGCGAAATTTTTATTCAAAGTAATAATTTAAATTAAACAGAGACGAATAATAATGGAATACTTCTTTAAGCAACTAAATATAGAACTGTTCAAATGTCCGTCTGTCTGCATGTCCGTCTTTTCGCATTTTGTCTGTCCTCATGTCCGTCTGTCCGCATGTCCGTCTGTCCGCATGTCCGTCTGTCCGCATGTCCGTCTGTCCGCATGTCCGTCTGTCCGTCTGTCCGCATGTCCATCTGCCCGCATGTTCGTCTGTCCGCATGTCAGTCTGCCCGCATGTTCGTCTGTCCTCATGTCCGTCTGTCCTCATGTCCGTCTGTCCGCATGTCCGTCTGTCCTCATGTCCGCATGTCCTCATGTCCGTCTGCCCGCATGATCGTCTTTCTGTATGTCCAACTTTTTGTACGTTCTTCTTTCTGTATGTTCGTCTGTCTGCATATACTTCTGAGTGCATATGCAGCTGTTCACATGCTCGAATGATCGTCTGTCCGCAAAAATATACAAACAAATATTACAAATTTTCATCTAATAAAATTTCTCAGTGTACTGAGACACACTCACACAAAATTTATGCATTGCGTGTTGCCGTAAATGGTAAGTGTACAACCCGGGCAGTTAGCCAGCTACTATACAGACCGAATATCATAAAGTATTCTATTATTGGCATATCAGGCAAACCTTTCAATCAATTTGGCATACGTTTTTCGGTTAAATGAATTACAAATAGATACAAATTCAACAGCAATGAGCAACAAAATACAAATAAGTGTCGATTTTATTGTCATTTAATGTGACACAACACAAGAAAAGAAATGAAAAAAAAAAAAACAAACTCAATGAAATAAATTATAAAGTATAAACGCAAAAATGATGTAAGACAATTTTAAATTGAAAGATTAAAACGATTTATGGCAAATAACATGCTAACAGTTTATGTACAAATCAATCAACTTAAAGTGACTGCAATATTTAAATTAATTTGAATTATAGATTAATTAGCGCAGACACTATTTAGAACGTGCTTTAACACTTAGCTTATTGCTTAGCTTTTTTTTTTTTTTTAGTTAAGCATGACATCAGCGTCTCATATTAAACTTGTGGTTTAGTATTAAAATAAATAGCCGCAACTGCAAACCGCATACTGCGATAACAAGAAAAATATTAAAAAAATAAATAAATAAAAATTAATTTAAAAAGCGCGTTAAAAATGTGCACTAAAAAAATGCAATAAAAAAGAACACCAATCTAAAAGAAAAAAAATCATTAAAACATAAAAGATACATATACCTTTTGTGGAAACAAATTTAAGATACACTTTAAAGTACTCTTACTAGATTTTCCAAAGTAGATCGATATATTTACAATTTAAAAAATCGATAATATCGATATCTTTTAATAGTCTAAAAGCCGATAGTATCAATATATTAGATCGGAACATTTGCGATAGTAAAAAATATTGAGACTAAAGCTTACTTACCGAAAAAGTAACTGAATTTATTTAAAAATTATCGATAGGTTATCGATATTGAAAATAATTGATATGGTATTGATATTAAAAATGATCGATATTAAAAATTATCGATAGTAAAAAGAATCGATATTTTATCGATATAAAAATTATCAATATGTTATCGATATTAAAAGTTAACGATATGTTATCTATATAAAAAGTTATCGATATGTTATTGCTATTAAAAGTTATCAATATGTTATCGATATGTTATCGATATGTTATCGATATTTTATCGATATTAAAAATTATCGGTATGGTATCGATATCAAAATTTATTGATATTTGAAATTATTAAATTATTAAATTGTCGATATGTTATCGATATTAAAAATTATCGATATGTTGTCGGTATTAAATATTTCAGATAAGTTATCTATTCTTTAAATATCAATAAGGCAAAATATCGACTTTAAAATATCGATATGTCATCAATATAAAAAATCGATATAAAAAAATATTAAGATATCATCGATATTGAAAAACTTCACAATTGCAACTATGCCAAAAAGACTAGAAATTCTTAAGGCAGAAAGAATGCTGCAGTCGAAAAAGATCGAATACGATAATGACTGTACCCAACCTATTTGAAGTATATGGCTGTATTGTGTCATGATATCATTCTTTTTGTGAATCAATGAGTGCAGCTACAAAATCAAATAGTTTGAGATTGGTATGTATGGAGCTCCGCCTAAAAACGGATTACATGGCTTTGGAGAACATAAATTTTAAGTTTGATAGGTCTATTTTTTATTGGTCTCTAGAAATACGGTGGACAGCATTTTAAACAGATAGACAGACAACCAAGCTGCCGAACCAAGAAACAGACGGACGAACAGAGAAACTTTTTAGACAGACAGAAGAATGCCTTGATGAACGAGTTTAAAGACCAACAGACGAACGAACAGCTGGACTCGCTATTCTCCCCTGAGAACGCCCTCGTAAATGTACCTAATACTTTAGAAACCACTCTTCCAAAGAAGCAACAACTTGTTACCAACTTAGAGGCGTGTAAAATATGCAATAATTCTTTTTCAAATGTGTCTCGTCTCGTATCGTTTCGCATCGCATCATATTGTGTGTGTGTTTTTGCGTCTGCGCAGAAGCAACCAAGCAGCCAAAAACGCATTTCAAATGCAGCAAAAAAAACATTTTAAACTTATACAACGCGCCAGACGATTTACTGATTTATGCGTTTGCGCACTCAGAACTCAGGCTTAATGTCTTTCCTTTTTCTTTGTGCCTTATTTTTTGTCTTCAAAGACAGACTTGCAGCAAACGCTTTCGTTTTCAATTTAAAGTTTTGGTTTTTTTTTATTGTTTGGCAGATTTTTCGCATATTTGAAACAAGCAATTTGATTGCCGCCCATTAATCTTAAAAGAGGCTGCAAGCAAAACAAGATGATGATGATGATCAGTATCAATAAAAACAAAAAACAAAAATAAATGAACCTCTTTTTTATTAAAAAAAATAAGTCCTAACGATCGTCTGCAGCGCCTAATGATGCGGTTTTCTTTTGAAACAAAAGGAAAAAAAATTGCATTTAGTTTTACGAAAAAGCGTTTAACAATTTTTTTTTTTTGGCAACAGAGGATTTTTTTCCTGTATCTCAACTGCACTAAATTATGTCGCTGACATTGATTGCTGCAACGCTGATGCTGCTGTTGCTGGTGGTCAATTTATGCAACAACAGCAGCTGCAAAATTGCATGTGGCATCACGAACTTAAGTTCAAACCTTTTACATGTTCTTTGTGCTGTGTGCCCTCAGGTAGTGTATAAATTTTTCGCTTTTAATTGAAGTATAAAACATGAGCTGAGCTGCTGAGCATGGTTTATGAAATTGAAATGTTGTTATTATGTTACATGACTTACTTTGATGCATAGCGAACACACACGAGGTGCTATGAAACGATCGAACGTATGAGCGTTTGATCAATTTAATGAATAATGCATAAGGGAAGTTCATGAATCAGTACAAAAAAAAAAAAAAAAACGAATGTGCTGCTCTGAAAACTTTTATAACTTTTAAGATACTTTTGTATCTTTTTAGATACTTTTCTGCTTTAAACCTATGACGCACCTAGCTACTATCTGTTATATTTTTTTTAAATATTTGCAAATATTGCGAGTATGAATCATTAATTAAATACTGATAAGATTGCAACGCTTATGCGGCATATAGATAAATATTTTTTGCAAAAAAAGTTTATTCAAAAAATATTCTAAGAATTTGTGCTGTATCTTGTTCCTGGTAAAAACTGTTATTGCTGTAATTTTTTATAAATTAAAACTGTTTAAAATCATTAAAAAAAACAAAAATTTACTTAACACATCTTTTCAAACCTAAAAGTACAAAAATTCAACAATTGCTGAAAAGCGGAAACCATATGAGTAAATATTCCAAAAAAAAAAAAAGTTCTAAACTAAATAAAGTACAAAGTATATACTGAAATTTTTTTACTTTGTTTACATAAAAATCAAGGTTAGAAGAAAAAAAAATCGCAAAAGATGGCTTCGAAAAATGAAAAGAAAAAAAATTTTTTTTGCAACATTAGCAAAATATACAAAAAAAGCGAAAAATAACAGATACAAAGCAAAAATATAAAATACGTCAAGCAACAACAACAAAAACTGCTACCAAATAAAAAAAAAAAAAGTAAACATAAAAGTTACAAAGTACAATAATAAAAAAAAAAGTATCTAGATACGAATGCCGAAAACTGACCGCAAAACAAACGCGCATAGCGAATTTAGCTAAAAGCAAAATACAAATTTTTTAACAAAACAAAAACAGAAAAAAAAAAAAAAAAAATATACCGACTTGATTCAAGCTTTAAGTAAATACAGCAGCAACAAAAAAAATTATATATATAATTCAAAAGTAAAGTAAGAAACGTGAGCAATCTTAAAGAGTTTTGCAGATACAAAGATACATATTTAGATATAAAACTTCATAGATAAATAGACAGTATACAAAAGTGGCACTAGTTAAAAAGAGAGCGAAAGAGAGAGAGAGAGAGAGATAGAGAAAGATTTAAAGAAATAGTGAGACAAATAGCTAGAAGAAGTTTTGATTCTAAATCGTTACTACATACATACAAAAAAATGTATGTATATGATTCAGTAGTATTCTTGATAAGCATATATGCATGTAGCTATGTGTATATGTGTATTTATAGTAATACAGTCTGCTTAAAGAGTGTACGACGTGCCAAATATAGTGTGCCAAGCTTTAAGTACTTTTGCAAAATATTACTAAAATGTAACTGAAATAGAAACATGGTTCTAAGTCAAAATTAACATTTTTCTTTCTTCTCCAGAAGAATGAAAGAAGAACTTTGTGCTCATGTCAAGAACATACGTTTGCAAACATCACTTAGCACGTGTTTGTTGTCGAAATGATCTCAATGTAAAAGTTTTTTAACCAAGACAATTTTTTCTTGACCAATGAACAATTGTTCCCGATATAAAGAACAATTATTCATGATATAAAGAACAATTGCTCATAATACAAAGAACATTTGTTCCTGTAACAAAAATATTTGCTCCTGATACAAAGAACAATTGCTTGTGAAACAAAGAAAATGGTTCTTGATTCAATGAGCAATTGTTCTTGATACAAGGATCAGTTAGATAGATAGAGGTGGCCGAGGAGATAACCCATATTCCCCACACAATTAGCACGTAAGTGCTGCTATGCTAAAGGATCAGTTACTCTTGATTCAAACAAATTTGATCTTGATGCAAAGTTTAATTGTTCTTAATACACAAAACAATTGATCTTGATACAAAACAACAATTCTTCTTGATACAAAGTACAATAGTTCTTCTTACAAAAAACGATTGTTCCTGATATAAAGAACAACTGATCCTGAAACGAAAACGACTGTTCTTAATACAAAGAACTTTTGTTCTTGTTCTTTTGTTGTTGTTGCAAAGAACGTTCTTGATAAGTTCTTGATACAAATAACAAATGTCCTTGATATAATGAACAATCATTCTTGGTAGAAAGAACCATTCTTTCCGATACAAATAACAATTATTCCTCATACAGAGAACGACTGTTCTTGATACAAAGAACAATTTATCTTCATACAAACAACAATTGTTCTTTATACAAATTTTTTGTTAATAAAAAAGCATCGAAAAGTTTTTTTTTAAAGAACAAATGTTTTTGATACAATTCGTTCTTCATTTCCAAGTTCATACGTGTTATTCAGCTGCATATCATTATGACTGTGTGCAACGATACAAATTATGGTCGTCAATTTTTTCAGCAGAGTGTAAATAGAAATACTTTACACAAAAAAGAGTTCCTGTCTATTAACCCATTGTTGTTTTCGATAGTTCAAAAGTGTATTTTTAAATAAAACTACCTCATAGGCACCTAAGAGTGGGCTCTGTATGACATATATGTTAGCTCTGTACGTATATTTTTTATTTTTCATAAATAAATTAGCATAAAAATATATTGACATGAGCTATATTTTTTAAATAGTAGCTCAGTCGTTGTTCAATTTTACAAACAATGTTAATAAATGGGTTAAATAGCACTTTTTTTTCAAAGTTATTTTTTTTATTTATTAATTTTTTTTTTTTTTCTA
This sequence comes from Leucophenga varia, assembly GCA_018903435.1. Lineage (NCBI taxonomy): Eukaryota > Metazoa > Arthropoda > Insecta > Diptera > Drosophilidae > Leucophenga > Leucophenga varia. The sequence goes on along the minus strand of JAEIFJ010002254.1, from coordinate 11,094 downwards.
AAAAAATCTAAGCGCTGTGAAATTGTACTCTTTGCTATTATATATTATTTCGCCTATAGCGAAAACCATGAAGAAATAGAAGAAGTAACAGTGAACCAAAAAAGAACATAAATGATATTTGAGCAGATTGCGATTCTTGGTATGAAAGTTTTAAAGCGCACTCGAAACACGAAACGTTTTGTTTACAGTTAAGCTGAGATACTTTTTTTCAGCTTTTTTTTTTTGTACTTTGAAGTGATCATAGTATCTAAACTCACGCTAAGTTGATTTGTTTATCTGATATTTGCAACTCTAGCCCAAACTTCAAATACACAAAAAGCAGACAAAAGAAGCATTAAAAAAAAAAAAAATAAAATCTGTATCTATTACTATATCGCTGACATTAAACGGTTTAATGTCATGTTCATGTGCGACATATTAAATTTCTGAGAAGCTATTTAAATTGAAATAATGCAGAGTTGTGTATATATATGGAAAGTATCTATTATAAAAGTATCTTTATCCAGCGCATGGATCTGTATCTTTGGAGTCAAAAGTACAAAATAAAATAAAAGCAATTTTAGAAAGTTAATTTCTTGATTAAATTTATAATAAATTTTCAAGAAAAGTTACAGAAAAAAATACTCCTAATTTCACATCTAAATATTATTCATATGCAAAAAAAAAAAAATCATTTTAATTAATCTTAATTTTCGAAAATCATTTTTTTTTTTTTTTTTTTTATAGAATAAAATATTGCCACGCGTTATTCACGCCAAATATCTGTTTAATATAATTTAATTGTATATTTGCCTCTGCACACATAATTTTTTATTGCGGAAATATGCGGCAAGTGCGCAGTATCACTTTAAAGGAGAAATTATTGCAAAATTCCAATTGAAATAAAAAAAACTTGGTAGTAATTTAATTTAGTCGTAATGACGGACAAAAGATACATATTATGCCCATAGCAAACCTTGTCTGAAGCGTATAAAAATTGCATTTATATTGTGCAAAAATAATTGAATGAATGAATGATTGAATCAATGAACGAGAAAATAGCGAACAAACTATTTGCCAGTCAATTACATTATTATATAGCATCATTTTATCAAGAATATGATGATGATGATGATGTTCAAGTAGTTATGTATATAATTATTAACATCAATGTTAACGACTTTTTTTTTATTTAAATAAAAATGAATTAGAAAATTATGGAAAATTGTTATAGCGTGAAAAAATGCGGAAAAAAAATCTTAGCAAAAATTTAATTGATTTAATTAAAAGCAAATTTATCTGTTAATTTATTTATCTAAGTGACATCTATGAATGAATTGCTAACTTACATGGGTGCAGTAAAATAAAAATAAAAAATTATAGTAACTGAAAAAAAAAATGTTTATATTGTAAACCGAAAGCGGTTTGCTACAATATTCGAAATGAAACCGATTCAAGTTATTCAAATGAATTGCTACACAAACAATCGAATATGATATCGAGAATAATTTACAGAAACGGATGAGTATGTGAAGTATAAATACGTAAGTTGTGTTATAGAGAATGGTAACCCTAGAGGGTAACATAGTTTGAGACTTCTTCTGGCAGAACTGTTATCCAACAGAGTTTTTTGACGTATCGCTCCAAAATTGCTTGTTCAAAAAAAATTTTTTTTTTTTAAGTTTCCAAAGGACTTCAAATAGAGCTGTAAAAAATATCGATGTTTTGTTAGTTTAATAAATAATTTTAAAATATCGACAATTTAAATCATAAAAAACTTAAATCATGTTCTTGAAAAAAATTTAAAAATGGAAGCTGAGTTTGTATGGGGTCTATTTATTATAATGGCCCAACCCTTGTCATATCGGCAGCATATTTATAAGAAAACAGTAGAAGTGATTTTACCCAGATTAGAGTGAATATATCCATAAATAAGAATTGTTTCAATACAAAATCTGAAAAATGGGCGTTAGGTTTGTATGGAGGCTATGTCAAAAAATGGGCGTGGCACCTTTCTTTTGATGTTGGATGCCATTAGAAGTATTTTTACCTTACATTGTAGTAAAAGCATTCATAAATAATAACTATTTTCATACAAAAAGTCGAAAAAAGTGGTAAATTTGTATGAGGGCTATATCTAAAAATCGTGGGACCTTGGTTCAGACATACAAACTAACTAGGAGCACAAAAAGCTTAAGTTCCAAATTTCAGGTCAATATCTGTAAAACTTTCCGAGTAAAACGCATCGCAACAGACAGACAGGCAGACGGACAGACAGACGGACATGTCTAAATCAATTCGTCTCATTGAGCTGATCAAGAATATATATACTTTATGGGCTCTTCGATGCTTCCTTTAATACGTTGAAAACTTTCGGACAAACTGAATGTACCCGTTTACAATATGTGTAACGGCTATAAAAATTGCCAATTGTCAAAAAAATTCAACAAAAAAAAACCGATTTCATCGACAGTGCAATCGATTGTTATCCAGCTCTAACTCTGAAAGCATAGGATAAGTTATTTGGAGCTGTACAGAAGTCTGTTAGGCCCCGTTTCCATTAGGCCGCGTTCCGCGTTAGCGTTGAAAACTCGACAAACTCGCGTTAAATCGTAAACAAAAAAGTTAGGCAGTGGGGTATGGGAAAAAGTCGCGTTAATTTTGAACGCGACTTTCGATAATACGCGTTCAAACCGATTTCAAACCGATTTTTCTTATCGGTTCGAATAATTTGGCAATCGTGAATTGTGCATACTTATGAAAACAGCTGACAAAGTAACCGCAAAAAATAAAAGCTTAGCTGCATATATTCAAATGACGGATTACCTTATCATGCTCGTAGTTACTAAAGGAACAACACCTTCATCCATTCGTTATATTAAAAATCTGCATTTCAAAAATAAAAAAAAATTTTTTAACCTCTACAATTTTTTTACTACATAACAAACAAAATCAGCTGTTTTTACTCGAACGCTAACGTTAAAACGCAATGGAAACACCGTTCAGCGTTTTTCGATAAATTGTTAACGCGACAACAAAACGCAGCTCAGTGGAAATGCGGCATTAATGTGATATCGAGATTAATTTACAGAAACGGTTGAGAATGTGAAGTATAAATACGTAAGTTGTATTTTAGAGAATGATAACCCTAGAAGGTGACATAATTTGAGACTTCTGCTGGCAGAACTGCTATCCATCAGAGTTGTCATTCCAAAATTGCTTTTCATAAAATCTTTTTTTTTATGGAAGTTTTCAAATGACATGAAATAAAGCTGTAAAAAAATATCGATATGTTTGCAAAATTTAGATAGTTTAATAAGCAATTTTAAAATATCTACAATTTAAATCATAAAAATTGCCAATTATCAAAAAAATACAAAAAAAGAAAAAAATCGATACCATCGACAGTGCAATCGTTTGTTTTCCAGCTCTAACTTGAAAGCTTAGGATAAATTATTTGGAGCTGTACAGAAGTCTGTTACATTTCTGTGCTTCATTTTTTAGATGACAAATACGCATAGAACAATGTTCCATCAAATTCTGTTGAAATTAGTGATGGGAAAGAAATATCGAAATATCGGTGTCATATCAATATTGTTTAATAACGATATTTTGACGCTTCTTATCGATATATCGTTGTGTTGCTAAAGTGTTTGTTAGAAAAGTTATGTTTTCAGGTTTGTAATAAAAATTTTGACTAATTTTTATAGCTTTTATGAAAAAGATATAGATTCGATATATCGTTATCGAAAAATATCGATTTATTTAAATATGTTTTCTCCTTTACTACACGTTTAAGCTGCAGATGAAAACTTTAGCTCAAAATTCATTGAGAATGTCTTCCATTTGAAAAATATCGAATAAAGCAAGACATGAGGCATATGATTTATTTGCAGAGCAGTGTTAATTAACATCAAATATTAAATTTCCTCAAATGCTTAGCCACAGCTACGTAATTTCTTCTATACAAATATTGACTTTTACAATATTTAACTGCGTAATAAACTTTCTAGTACACGCATGCAATCTATGCTCATATTTAATCAATAAAGTACAACTTTAAAACAAATAAAACGACAACGCCCTTTATAAATAAATATAAACTAACTATAAATAGCATAGAGCAGTAACATTATCGTTTAAAGACAATATTTTATAAATAAATCAAACTGTATTTAATTACCATAATATTTGTGGTACATCTTACACATGTTCGTTCGATAAGAAACACTGTTAAAGAAAAATATTTATAGAAATCAAGACGTAACATGCAGAGAGAGTATTCATATAATTAAATTTTGTATAATTAATGTTTGTATTTAGAGTTGATTTTAAATCAATTTAAATTGTACACTATTTAACTAGGCGTATAGTATAATTTATATTATTACAAAATATACCCTTGAGCTATTTCATAATAGTAATCGTAATAATAATAATAATTTTCCAAATAGTAATAGTAAGCAGCATCATTCTTGCATAGAAACATGTTTGCTGTTGCTGCAAATAAATTAATGCCGCGGGAATAATTAGTGCAAAAAGGAGGTGTACGATAGTAAAATTTACAACACAACAACTACAACAACAACAATAATAATATCATTCTCACCGGTTTTGTTAACAACAAATGTGTACATATACACATACATATGTAACTGTAAATGTGTTTGTAGTACTTAATTCTTAGCAATGCTTTCGCAACACACCTCGAAAGTCCTTCTAAAATATTCTCTCTGCTGCTGCGTCAAGTGTTGTACATGTCGTATGCGTAATGTGTTATTTATGTATTAGTGCGTGGGTAGTTTGAAAATATATGAGATATTGTATTGTTGTTCTAAAGCTACGCTTCAAACTAGCCTCTGCATTTGTTTATTCATATTAAGCAAAAAGGGTTTATGTTTCATTCTAATTTAATGTCTAACACATGTACTCATGAAAATATATATTGTACCATGCGAGTATGTAGATCTACTTTTATCTTACATTATTGCTTGCAATTAGACTAAAATGCATATGTTGTAATTATTGTTCAAGTTTATTAAAACATAAAAAAAGCAAAACAAGCCAGATACAAGCAATAATTAAAGTTAAAATTTGTTGTATACATTATGGCCTTTGTTTTACAATTATGAAATTGATAGAAAAAAAGGATAAAAAAAGAAATTTAATGCAATGAATATTTAATGAAAAATAGAGAGTTAATATAAGGTTGTCAAATATCTCCCTTCTTTTGAATTTACATCTTTTCGTATTTAAACCATTTTATTTTGTTATTATTGTAATATTTTTATACCCGCCACACATAGTGTGGAGGGTATTATCATTTTGTCAGAAAGTTTGTAACGCATTAAAGGAAACGTCGTAGACCCTATAAAGTATATATATTCTTGATCAGCACGACGAGACGAGTCGATCTAGCCATGTCCGTCTGTCTGTCTGTCCGTCTGTCCGTCTGTCTGTATGTATGCGATTCATTCGCTCAGTTTTAAAGATATTGACCTGAAACTCGGAACTTAAGCTTTTCTCAGGTCTAAGCAGTTCAAGTGTTAAAATCAAAGTGCCACGCCCATTTTAAGGTATAGCCCCCGTACAAACTTACGGTTTTTTCGGATTTTTTCTATGAAAACAGCTATTATTTATTAATGTAGTTACTCGAAGTTGGAAAAAAATACTTCTTATGTCATTCAATATCAAATCCAAACTGCCACACCCATTTTTAGATATAGCCCTCATACAAAATTACCGCCCATTCTCGAATTTTTGTATTAAAATAGGTATTATTTATGAAACTATTCACTCAAATTTGGATAAAAACACTTCTAATGACATCCAATATCAAAACCAAGCTGCCACACCCATTTTTAGATATAGCCCCCATACAAACTTAACGCCCATTTTCGAATTTTGGTATAAAAATAGGTATTATTTATGAAACTATTCACTCAAATTTGGGTAAAAACACTTCTAATGACATCCAATATCAAAACCAAGGTACCACGCCCATTTTTAGCTATAGCACCCATACAAACTTATTGATTATTTTCGAACATCTATATGAAAAAGTACTTATTTCCAAATATATATTTATAAATGTATATAAGCCACTTATGATCACACATAAACTATTCAAAGATTCGTGTGACGGGTATTTAAGCTTCGGTTCCACCGAAGTTAACGTTTTTCCTTGTTTTAGTTTATTTCTGTGTTTATTTAAATTTTATTTGTTTTAATTTCCGTCAATTTGACGTCATTTTATTTAAGCAGTTTTTTTTTTTTTGCTTGCTGTATCTGGCGCATGGCTTGCTTTGATTCAAAAATAAAGTTTTGCATTTATTTATTTTAGATTTGATTTTTTTTTTTGTTTTGTTATATTTTAGCTGAAATATTTATTTGTGCTATTATTTTATTTGTACTTTTCAAATTTATTTGCTGTTAAAGAATTAAAGTTTTATTTATTATTCTCGTTTTTTATTAATAAGTATCTGCGCGTTGCCAAATAGCTTAAATTAATGAGTTGCGAAAACTTTTTTTAGTAAGTTATTTTTTGTTTAAATTATTTAAATATATTTTAACTGCGATTTGATATTTTAGCAAAATATTTTAAATTGTACAAGCTGACCTGCTGTGTAGCATTATTATTATTTAATATTAAAATCAACGTTTTTTTTTTTTTTTTTTTTTTTTTAAACTTTATGATTATTTACAATCTGTCTTTTTAAGACAATAAGCAAAATTTTTTAACTAAATAATACATCACATGAGGGAACATCACAGTTCATTTCATAAACGAAATGAATTTAAAAAAAAAAAATTTTACAATTAATTTACAAAAATAAACAAGGACAATGGTTTCACCAGTTTAATTCCGGTCTGAAGGGTAGGTCCAGGGGGTGACTTCTCTTGAGCCTCCTTGTGTGTTGACTGTTGTCGAGTAAGTTTACTGCTAAGTGATTATCATGATACTCCAGTCTGGAGATGTAGCGTGTTCCGAATTTCCGAATTTCATTTCGCACAGACGGTACATCTAGATCTCTGTGGATGACGGAGTTCCTGACGTAGGTTGGCGCACCTATGATCCTGCGGAGAAGCTTGCTCTGGAAACGCTGTAGGATTTCAATGTTGGATTCAGCTGCCGTCCCCCAGAGTTGGATACCATAGGTCCATATGGGCTTAAGCAGCGTTTTGTAGAGCAGTATTTTATTACGAGTGCTCAGCTCAGATCTCCTGCCGAGTAGCCAGTTCAATTTAGCTAACTTTAGATTTAGCTGCTTCCTTTTAGCCTCAAGGTGAGCCCGCCAGTTTAAACGCCTGTCTAGGATAAGGCCCAGATACCTTGCCTTGTCCACCACTGGGAGGAGAGAGCCATGAAGGCTGACTGGAGGGCAGTTGAGCCTGCGGGTCGCAAAAGTCATATGAAGAGACTTTTCCGTATTCACGGAGATGTTCCATCTCAGCAGCCAAGGTTGCAGCATGTCCAGCTGCCTTTGGACGATTTCAGACGCCTCCGAGCAGTCCGCTGCTGAGGCGATGAAGGCTGTGTCATCAGCATAGGAGGCAACAAGGAGCTGCTCATGTTGAAGTACAGGTAGATCCGCAGTGAAGAGGGTATATAGGATAGGCCCAAGCACGCTGCCTTGTGGAACGCCAGCCCTTACACGTTCTATCCTTGAGTTGGAGCTTTCACATCGGACATAGAAGCATCTGTCCAGAAGATATGATTTGAGTATAAGGTAATATGGAGCCGGAAGCAAGAGTTTGATTTTGTAAAGTAGTCCAGCATGCCACACCCGATCGAAGGCCTGTTTCACATCCAAAAATACAGCGGAGGAGTACTTCTTATCCTCAATAGAGCAGAGGATCTTTTGAACAACGCGGTGGCATTGCTCAGGTGTACCGTGATGTCGCCGGAATCCAAATTGATGGTCTGGAATCAGATTGCCTTCTTCAAGTAACGGTAACATTCTAGCCAAAAGTATTCTCTCAAATAATTTGGAGAGTATCGACAGCAGACTGATTGGCCGGTAGGAGGCAACTTCATGTTCCGGTTTCCCAGGCTTAGGGATCATAATCACCTCAGCACACTTCCATTGAGATGGAAAGTGGCTTAGGTCAAGGATCCCTATTGAAGATATTAGCCAACAACTGGACTACTCTGGACGGGAGACACTTTATAGTGAAAGCATCAATTCCGTCATAGCCGGGACTTTTGAAGTTTTTAGTGTGTCAATTTCATGTTGCACCTCTTCTGGCGTGACTCTGATGATTGGAAGGGCCATTTGGCATGGAGATTCCAGAAAAGCTTGGGTGGCGTCAGCTTCTTCAGCGCTGCATGTACTGAAGGGGGTGAAAGTGTTTGCAAGATGCGACGTGAACTCCTCAGCCATCTCCACGCTTGATCTGCACCACGAGCCATTTGAGCTCCGAATGGGAACTTTCCTCGTGGTTGGCCTTTTGAGGTATTTGGTGGCTTTGGCTTTCAGAGGCTGTGGTCCGGGTTATTGGGCTCCAGATTGCTGCAGGAATGCGGCTGTAGCTTCGTTTCGGAGGTTGTAGAATAGGGCTTTCAACTCCTTAATTGCGCGCTTAAGGGCCCTTTTATCCATCGGGTTGCGAGTTCGTTGCCAAATATTACGCAATCGTCTCTTCTCTCAGCGCATTGGTGAGTTCATCTGACCAGACAAACATATCCCTCTGGTTTGCTGGGGGCAGAAAAGTCCGAGCAGGAGGTGGCCAGGGGGGGGCGGCTTCGCAAATGTCACGCGAGAGCTTCTCGATAGTTTGGTCTATATCCTCTCCACTGTTGAGGTAGGCAATTTGGCCCAGTAATCTCATCAAGCAAGGTTTTAAAGGGAGTCAATGTTGGAGAATTTACTGGCCAGCCTGGTAGAGCGCTTAATCATCTCAACAGGGATATCCACCCAGACCTTGACCGCACTGTGATCAGAGTGAAGGTCGAAGTCGGCTTCAGTGAAAATTCTGCTGTTGTTTATTCCTCTGGAGATTGCAATGTCCAGGACGTCAGGACTCTTCCGTGGATCAGTTGGCCAGTACGTTGGTTGGCCAGACGAGTGGATAGTCAGGTTAAGGATATTGATGCAAGGCATAAGGGCAAGACCCTTGGGGTTGTTCAACCTTGAGCCCCACCACGTATGCTTTGCGTTAAAGTCACCTCCGATAATAAATCTGGAGCCAAAGGTGTTTAGGATTTGCAGGAACATTTGAGTGTCGACAGTGTGTCTGGGAGGGACGTAGCAGGAGGCGATAGTTAAATTTCCCAGAGAGGTGGATATGCTCAGGAAGATGCTTGCAGCCACGGCAGGAGAGTTGGCGTGTTTTCTGCATATATCAGCTTTGATTTAATGATAATGCCAGCTCCGCCTCTGGCATTACCGCTGGGATGATTTGCCTGAAGGATGTCGTATCCACTGATTTTGACGAAAGACCGGGTGGTGAGGTGCGTTTCAGAGACGAGCAGGATATCAATGTTGTTCCGCTTAAGAAACAATTCAAGCTCTGGCCTACTCTTGCATAGACCGTTTGCATTCCATATGACAATCTTGAGACCTACTTGCATAATGAAGCCAAAATCGTTTTCATCATAACAGACATTTGCTCCATTTGGGCTTGCAGTAATTTAATGATTTGCTCCAGATGAGCATAAGAAGTACCACTTTGCTGTGTGAGTAGGGGGACGTTGCAGTTGGTGTTAGGAGGAGAGTTGAATGTTGCAGAGTTTTTTGCGACTGCGGCATAAGTCATCCCTGGCTGAGTATAAGGGGGATTTTGCGAAAGAGTGTTGACGAACCCAGCGCCCGGTCGATTGCGCACAGTACCAGGGCGAGTTGGAGTTTTTCCTTGGTCTCTCAACTTTACTGTTTCCTTATAAACCCTGCACCCTTTATAAGAAGCAGTGTGGCATTCGTTACAGTTCACGCATATGGGGGGCAGTTCCTTGCCTGTCGGGCAATTTTTGGTCCCGTGGTTGCCTGAGCACTTTACACATCTCCAGGGTTTGTTGCAAAAGTTTTGGGTGTGATTGAATTCCTGACATCTATGGCATTGCACTAGCTCGTTTCTTTTTCTTGGCGGCTCGATAACAACGACGGCGTTACAAAGGCGTTTGATTGAGAAAACGTCTTTGTTGTTAACAGCAGGTTCAAGGTCGATAAAAAACATTGGCATTGGCGCTTTGGTTGCTCTGTTTTTGATGTTGGTTAGGTGGCGCACATTGTGACCTAACTTATTGAGTTCATCACAAATGAAGCTCAATGGAGTGCTGTGGTGCAGGTTTCTGATAACGGCTCTGTACGCTCTTTCCTGCTTCAGTTGGTAGCTGTGGAATACAACCTCACTTGCTTCTAGTGCTCTGATTAGCTTCTTGTAATCCTCAACGCTGGTGGTCATAACGCGCACCTGACCGTCTCTACCTGCTTTGTAGGAGAAGTTTTCGGTGCATATGGTTTCTTTAATGAACGAAAGCAAGTCAGATATGACGCTAACAGAGGAAATGAAAATTGGGAGAGTTTTGACTGAAGTAGTGGGCACTTCAACGGCAGTTGGAGCGTTTAGCTGGGTGGTGTCACTCATTCTGGGCAAGTATGGCGAATTTGTTTGAGTTTGACATTGAACTCACGAACGACTCTATAGATAACGAGCGCCGTCTTTCGACAGAAAGCTTCTTGCGGCCCATATGGGGAGACACATGTTTTTCTTGTCTTGCTTTCCGGAGACAATTTGCCAAGAAACGGGTTCCGTAGCACTGCCGTTCGATCCACCGCCGTTAATCATATTGGCTGCTTTTGAGGCACTAAGTTTTTAGGTTTTGATTTCTTTTTCACTTTTGGCGAACCTAATACTACACCGTCATCATCATCGTCGCACATTTCCATGTTTTTTTAAAATTTTACAGTTTGGTTTTTTTTTGTTTGAGGGATCTTTCAAATTCCGTAAGCGCGAGGCAAAGTTTCACGCCAAGAGTACAATCGCACCTCTTGCTGTTTTTTTCCCTTTGTATTGATATTAAAATTTATTTATTTTTCTTATTTTTTTTTTTTTTTTTATTAATTTTTATTTTTCAATTTATTTTAAATTTAAGAAAAACACCTTTTCTCTTGA